>VXBC01001349.1:90434-195140 GCA_013399945.1 Ploceus nigricollis | reverse complement strand
GGTGGGGGAGGCGGGAATAATTTGGAAGTCTGATAGTGTGTGGGAAATGATTACATCAGTCGGAGGGAGGGCTAGGATTGGTCTGCACAGTGTGGTTTGATTCACTACCGCAAAGATTGCGTGTAACCCTTTGAGTGGAGCTCTGGCAGAGTTGTTTCCCTCCCCAGAAACAGTCCCCATAGCAGGGGCTACGTGACAGGTAGGGTACGGCCGCCCCTGACGCCGCCGGCACCCCAGGCGCCCAGCCGCAGGCTGCAGAGGGTCGGCGGAGGCAGAGAACTAACTCTCAAGAGGCAATCCCCATTTAAAATGCCATCTTGTTCTTCCGACTGCTGCCTTTTACGTGCCGTTGAGGTAAGATTTTCCATATCGAATTACCCTCCAGGTTTTTGTTAGACTCTCCTTCTCTTGCTAGGATGCGGAGCATTTTAAACACGGAGTTGATTTAAATCTGGGACCTGCGCATTTGCCCGGAGAAATAATTTTGCGGGAAGTGTCTCTCGCTTGAGCAGAACAATGCAAAGAGGAAAGCATCTGTATAATTCAGGATGTGGGGGAGAAGGTTCTTGACTTGTTCTCTCATCCCCATTGATATTTAGGATGTGCAGCGTATGCACATTTGGTTTCAAACTACTTTCCAGCTAGGATCAAAAGAGAAGTCAGGGCAGGGAGAGAAATGTGTGGACTGTGCTAGGTAATTGATTTGCTGGCAAACTGCAAGTGGGACTTCCCCACATGAAACAATCAAAAGTTAGTGGGGAACAAGAGAGCCATTTTTAATCTTTGGGGTCTTGGCCTGCTCCTCTGTGAATGTTCAGAGGCCTCCGATGGGATCGCAATGAAAATTGTGTGTGTTTGACTGGATGTGATTTCTCTCACCCACTGTTGCCAAAGTACTCTCGACATTGTTCACGTTTGCTTACCTTATGCAGCTTTATACAGAACCTGCTCTCTCACTTTTCCTGTGTACATGGTCATATTATCCCTGCTGAATCTTTGTTTAGTTCAGGGAGGTGTTGGGGAGGGGGGAGGGGAAATAGGTCTAGGGGCATCGAGAGAAAGTGTTATAAAGTGAATCATCCATTTCATTTGTCCTGGCTGCCAAGGGGCTTGGAACCCTCACACCAAGAGGATGATGCTTTTCTACAGTAGCTGTGTGGTTTGCCTATGTTCAGAGCTGTTGATCTGTAAGTGTACCCTTTATGTTGCAGGATGTAAAAGTCTTTAGTGAAGATGGAACAAGCAAAGTGGTCGAGATTCTAGCAGACATGACAGCCAGGGACCTCTGTCAGCTGCTCGTTTACAAAAGTCATTGTGTGGATGATAACAGCTGGACTCTAGTGGAGCATCACCCTCACCTAGGATTAGGTAGGGAATGGTCAAAGGGGTGGCATGGTTACCTGGGAACATAAAACATGTAATTCATATAAATGTGCTTCCAGACCGAACGTTTTCTTTTCCACTGCTTTTATTTGTACAATTAGCTGAAGTCACATACGTGCTTTCTGTGTATTACAATTTGATGTGTTAAGCATTTAAGCCATTTAAAGTCCTTCCCTTATTTCCCATCCTCTGGTTTTTTGTTATAAAAAAAAAGAAGAATTGTCTAATCTTCACGCTAGCGTTCTGTTGCTACCTTGCTGTGTCTGAAGCTATTGCAAATAAACAGCTTAGGCAAATTAAGCTTGATCCTTAGAGTACGGTCCTATGAAACAGCTCAGCTCATCACCAGCTGGGAGACCTGGGTGAACAGACTCAGCCTTACATACCTACAGTAATGCTTATGAAAGCTAGACATGCTGAGATGGGGGAGGGGGTTGGCTAAACTTGACTTCAGGCAGGGAAAAAATGGTGGCACCACCCGCAAATCCATGGGCAATTTCTGGACCAGTGGTGGTATCTGCTCTCCAGGCAGCAGCTCCTCCACCTGATTGAAATTAAGGTGTCATGGTTACAGTTTCAAGAAGGCAGCAAGAGGAAGAACCGTGGGGAATTAAATAACACGGTGAATTGGTTTAATTACAGTACCTGAAAGGATCTCATGTTATTCAGTCTTGCTTTTCCTGTTATTTTGTGGCACTGATTAGTTACAGGGTTCTGCTGTGCAGCTTGCAACAGTGTATCGCTCAGATAATGCTATCTATAATTCTCCATGGCATACAATAACGCTTTAAAAAGTGTAGCATTTGGAGTATTAGTCGATATACTTCATGGGGAATGTTTTTTCTAGAAAACAGAGGAAGGCAAATCATAAGCTGCAATCGCTAGCACTGGAATTGTGAATGCTATCTGTAGCTAACAGAGGGGGTTTTATGTCTAAAAATGTAATTCAGAACCCTTACGAATAAAAAAAGGAAATTATTTGCTGGAAATGTGATGCCCTAAACCAATACTGTTAAACACTAATAAATTCACTGCTCTGCAGACTTAACACTTAAAAAAACCCAAATACGTAGGATATCCTGATTAGTTAATGGTTTTATTATCTCTCCTAATGTAGAAATGTATGAAAAAATTAACATGAAACACTCACTGGTCTGTGTCTGTGATATACTTTCAATTCTGAGGACATAGGACGAGGTGAAGAATTAAGGTATAAATTACAGAATCTTTATCTCCGTAGCTTAATACGCCACATGCGCTTCTAAAAACCTTTACAAATTTTCAGTTTTATCAATGCTCATTAGACTACCAGGCTCTCTTTTTCTATATTCTCTTTCCCATCATTGCTGATTACCAAGGTATTGTGTAAACAGAAGCCTTCTCCTTTGTAACCAACATCCTTCTCCTGCCAGATTCATTCAATGATGCCACAATTCAGTGTTTGTGACATCACAATAGCTTCCATGGTGACTAATTGTGCTGTCAAACTCTGGTGTGTGACATCTCTGAATGAATCGGGCAGGAGGCTGATTAGGAAATCAAAAGCTTCTGTTTACACACAAATAACTTGGTAATTAACAATGATGGGAAAAGAGCAAGATACTTATCGGGCTGCATTTATATACATGGGGACCTGCCTGCCTTGGACCTCTGTCTCACACTGAAGCACAAAGCGGGCCCCCAGAGAAACGGGGTGTGCATGTTGGGGCTTCAGCAGCCATCAAACTTGGTTCCACAGGGACAGCCTGAGGGCTGTCCCCTGTAGGCCACTCAGTAGATCAGTGTGAGAAGTAATGCAGCCTTTGGGGGTGTAAAGCCAACAGACAAAAAATATTTAAAGAATTCAAAAAAATGTAATTATACAGATTTCACATATTTGAAAGGATGAGCACAGAAAACATAATAAATTAGTTAATTTAACAGGAGACAACATCATCCAGTTTATTGAATTTGAGGTCTTAAGTATACATATTCAATAAACTTTAAATACCAACTTTCATGCTTCCACCAGTTTTGGTTGCAGTTTGAATTTTTTATTATTTGGCTGCTTATTTCTAGCTCCTCTGTAGCATACATGCTTTCCTGTATTTCGGAGACTGACAGATCAAGGTAGTAATCTGTCTGCAATCTGGTTGAAGTTATCAGGCATCTGATGGTCTATATTTGTTCCTCTAGATATAAGATTGCTAGTATAAGTATGAAACAATGGTGAATAAATACACAGTGTGAAGAGAAATATGGTTAAAGAGCAGTCAGAATTGTGTGTTTCTAGAAGACATTATTTCTTGTACAATACATCCTTGCTGACTTAATGCTCTAGGTGGTAGTCTTGAAGCCCACCAAAAGAGAGGAGTTCATTTAGTGAACTATGGTTTTTTTCCTCCCCATATTTCGCCTAATAGTACTTTCCAAAAGAGCTTGGTTTGCAGGATCAATTAATTGTTTTACCATTGGACAGACTGAGAACAAGATCAAATTTTTGAAGCCAGCTGCATATTTATCATTGCATTGGTCTTCGATGTCCCACTTTGTATGGAACCTCCACCTCACTGTTCACTTCACACACGTAGCCAAGTATACACCAAATAAAATGTGTGCTTACACATAACTTTAAACAGCTATTTGACTGCACAAAATATTTGTGTTCTCACTGGAGGTAGTGGTGTCACAAATTGCCATAAGACTTTCTGGATTTGACATTTGAAAGTGGTTCCTGCTGCACCATACCGCTAATATCTAAAGCATGCTGTAGTCAATATTTAAGCAGTCTATGAAATTTGAATTGGTCCCATTATTTCATTTGCTACTATAAGTATACCTAACCTGTTTATAAAATGTGGTATTCTCCCTGTGTTCTATTCCATACTTAACTATCATCAATTTAGGATGGGGACAGAGATCTATGTATTGGACATAAACAAAAATAATAATGGTGAAGACATTCACGTGATTGTATGTGCCTGGACACTGAAAGAATCCCTCCCTACCTACACACTTCATTTTTCGAGTTCCAGAATTGACTGTACACCTTACTAAATACAATTGAAGCAGGAGAGAATGTAGTAGGGCTCTGAAATATGTGAGGGTTAGAAGAAAGCATTGCTGCAGTTTTGTACCTAGATTTCTTTGTTAACATGCATTGATTTCCCTCAATATGAGTGAATTAAAAGTGGAACAGTTAAACATAGCACTTGATTAAATGCAAAATCAGGGCGGGCTCTTTGCTACAGGGGTCCACCTGTCATTTTTAGTGATTCACTGATTGGGAATTTTGGGCTATGCCTGTGAGTTGTTCATGATGGAATCCAGCTCCTTTTCCCACCTTGTATCACTGCTACAGTTCAGTAGAAGTTCTGATAATAATGCAGATTAACTTGGGTGGGGTGGGGGAAAAGTCTGTTCCAGGAAGTGTGTAGAGGAGACTGAGTGGAGCCTATCAGATAAACTGAAAGGACACATTTCTGGTCACTTCAACAGCAATGCCACTTGAAGACAGACTGACCTATTGAACTGAACAGGCTGACATCTGTGCTTCTAGTTTTTGTAGCAGGAAGCCTAAAGCAGGTCTGAGGCTGAGTTGCTCGTGTGTCAAGTTCATCCCCTTTGTACCAACCGAGTGCAAATTACCAAGCACTTCCCAAGTGTACAGCTTCCATGAAGTAATAGCAAACTGACCAGGAGTAGCTTCCTTTTTTTACATGGACATGCTATGAGATGCTGCACCTTTTCTCCAAGATGGCTTTGACCATCAAAATGAAAATATTAAATCAGCTGGGGTATCACCACAGAATCTCAGAAGGGTCTTGATGTAGTAACAGAATACATCTAGGTCAGTTGTCTAAAGCATCTAAGAAACAAGCACTAAGTATATTTACACAAACTAAACACTGAAATACAAAACCAATTTACAAATGTTCATCTATACTTCATTTCCTCAGAACAGAATAAAGAGTTTGTCCCTTACAAGCAATTTTTAATGTGTTAGGAAAGCGAAGACCACAACTTTGGATGCTGGCAGAACTAGACTGCAACAGGACATGTGATCTTTAGGGGTTCATACCGTGATGAAGCTTCATACCAATGTAATTAAATGTTTTTTGGAGGAAGCATAATTTAAAAAATAGGCCCTTCACCCTCATAGGCCCACAGTCTTCATCACAATGTGGAGGAGATCTGACTTCACCAGTTGCTTAAAAACCATGACAGTAGCAATACCTGAAACTTTATCTGCAAAGCCCCTAGAAACATGTAGGTTTAGATGATGAATGTTGAGGTGGTGCCAAATGTCTTTTATTAACAGCCAGCCTGTAGCAGTATTGTTGCGCACATTAGTCAAAGAACTACCCCTTCAAAGTGGTGTTACACCTGATGCAGTGAGAAACGGCTCTCTGTTTGAGAGCAGCCTAATATGGAGGTTTTTCAATGTTAACCCCTTTGAAAACACAATCTAGAGCAAGGCTGGACATCACAAATGCACAGTAAATGCTGAAGTCATCAATAAGCTGGTGATGACTGACAGCCTAAGTGCAGGAATAAAAAATAATGGGATCATTCAGTCATAGGTTAAATCTTCAATCAAAGAATACCACATAATCTGCTGAGTTCAGTAATTCAAGTGATATTCCAGAGCTTGCTCTCTTTGAGATGCCAATGACTGCTTGATTTCTATCCTGAAAACACCCCAAGAGAACTTGGGGGCACCCTGGCATTTCTTACTGCAGGAGTACAAGGATTGCAGGAACACAAAGTGGGGAAGGGATTCTCCAGACTTCTTTGGTCAGCAAGTCAGAGGCATTTGGTTTAAAGATTTGCAAAAGTTATGTTTTGTTTGACCTAATTTTTAAATTTTGTATTATATAAGGCATGAAAGCACTAACTAGTTAAAACTTTTGAAAAATAACTAAATATTTTCTGAGAAAGTTCTGAAGACTTGTGAAGATAATGAGTTCATTAAGTAGTGCACACTTAGCCAGTTGCCTTCTTTCGAGTTACTGCTTTCAGTGAATTGGGTTTGTTAAACTATCTGTTCATGCTTTTGATGTGCCATTCTTTTGACCAGAGAAGTGGTGGTTATGGGCAGTTACCTTGTAACTGAATCTAGAGCAGAAAATTGCCCTGTCATGTGTACAAAACATTTGTCTCTGTCAGTATTCCTGTAAAATAGATCCTGTGACCTCTTTCATAATAAACCCCATTGTCTAGCATCTACAATAAAGGCCTGAAGTTCACCTTGAAATGGACTGGTTTTATAGAGTGTGATCAAATACAAGAACACTGTATTTCTGTGATAGTTCAAGACCTAACAGTGGCCTTTCTGTAACTTTTTTCCCCCCTAAACCTGTCCACCTTGCCAGTTCCACAGCACACAACCACTGCCAAAAGAAGTAGTTTGTCTGTATTTTTGTAGCTACTGCACACAAAAAAAATCTATTGCTTTCTCAAAAGCCTGTGTTTATGAAGCCCAGATATAGGAATTCCTTGAAGAACACTGTCATATAATGTTAAACTTTGTAATACATTACATAGTAAAGTATTGCCTCATGGCAATATGGTTTGAAAGTTAGAATGTGTTTTGCTAATTCCTTAAAAGGTAATGGAATTACACTGGGTTGTTTCAACTTCTGTTCTTAGTTGGTCTCACTCCTGCTGGTTTGCTGTGTGCTAACACCATGTTCTTTTTCCACAGAGAGGTGCTTGGAAGATCATGAGCTCATAGTTCAAGTTGAATCCACAATGGGAAGTGAAAGTAAATTTTTGTTCAGGAAGAATTACGCAAAATACGAATTTTTCAAAAATCCCATGGTGAGTCTCATTATTTAGTTGTTTACACCACAGAGGGGTGGATTGCAATAATATTGCTGGGCACTGTTATGTCTTAAACATTTATTATTAAAAAAAATAGGCAACCAACTAACAGAATTCTTTCCAAAGAAATTTTAACCAATGTTTAAATTCCTTGTACTTTCCTCCTAGCCTAAAAACCTCAAGTGTTTTCAAGTTACCAAATATGCTTGTTTCAAAATGTCTGTAGTTACATTGGAGAGTGACCAAGACAGGGAAATTTTCATAAGTTCAAGAAAAACAATTAGAAGTGCAATTTACTCATTATCGTCAAAGTTACTTGATTCAAAGCAAATTCATCACATAACAAGCAGTATCCAAACCTTTTAATTTCTGACCGTAATAATTAGTAAAACACCAAATCCATCTGGGTAACCCCTAAAGGATTTACTCCATACCTGGAATTTCCAGTTTATCGTTACATATATCGAACATTGTTTCACCTATGGCTGTGCTTTACTGATGTGCTCTGCCTTCTTTACTGATCACAGCAGCTTGCCCTCTCTATATCCTCAGTATACTCATGCTTGAAAAGTACTGCATGCCATAGCTGTTCCTGGATTTTTAAGATCCTTTGACTGTTGTAATTTTAAGCTGGTTACTGTGTAATTGCTTATCTGAGGACGACTTTTTCACATTTTATCCAAACAATTATGTTGGAGCAGACTGTTGTCATGAGCCAGTGTCAGCTGGTGCGACCCATCGAGGTAGTTGAGGAAGGGTAATCCAGAGGTGATTAGGTAGGAACAGATTTTGGGTCAGTCAGGCATCTGTGGTGCGAGAAGGAAAAAAGATACACGAGGTCATGTTTAAACTCATTGCTGAAGTAACTGTGGGTGATAAATTAATTCCTTTCCTCAGAGATGCAAGTGCACAGTTGCTGCATCCTCACATGTGTGTTTGCATGTACATTTGTCATCTGCTGGTGCTTGTTTCAGAGTCTGTGCCTTGACTTAGTCTGTGAAATGTTTCTGTACATGGAGTGTTCCTAGTTTTTCACTTCTGTTGATCTCACCACCTGATAACCTATGAACATCTGAGCGTTGTACAGAAGTTTTGGTATCATAGGAGCTAGTGCATTAGTTTCATGTGGTATATTTTAATTAATAACAGAGCATGGGAGTAAAACCCAGAATGCTTGGCATTCAGTCCCAGGCTCCTGCAATCACAGAATAAATCATTCTTGTGGTGTAAGAATGCGAAGGCTCCCTATCCGTTGCATTAGCTGTTGCCATATGGCACTGTTTCTACTCAAGAGAGGCTGGTAAATGTTAGCTTTCATAACTCATTGTGCAACTTACCTGGCAGAAGGGTGATCCTTCTTCAGCCCTTCTCTTTATGCCCTAAAGACTGAAATTTATATTGCCTGAAGAGTGACAAATGTTCTAAACTGGAAATGTTTTTGTTGTGATTCATCTTGTTATAATCAGTCATTGTTTTATTTCAGGCATTTCTGGATATCTCCATGCTTCAAATAATGTTTAAAAACTTCAAGAATGATTTCCTGTCATTGCTGTGTATAGTAAATTCAGTGTACCAAATTATACAGGAATTTTAAAATATAGCAGATGAAAAGGGAACTGGAGGAATAAATCTGAAGTCAAGTCATTGGTTCAATAAACAAGGAGTCACTGCATACTCAACTTGCAAGACCATTCATCCTTATCTTCCCAAGAAAGTAGAGGCTGTTAGGGATCCCCAAAAGTCCTCAGCAGAAGAGAAAGTGAGAGGAAAATGCACTTAGGAAATGCTGCAAATCAGATATTTTAAAAACCCACAATCTGTCTGCATGGACATCTGGTGAGCAGAAGGAAGGGAAGAAGTGCACTTGAAAAGCCCTAGTATTACTTTCTGTGTCAGGGGATCTCCAAATTGATTTAATAGTGATAGTTCCAAAAAATTAATGACTGGAAGAAAATGTCACTAGTTGTCTGTAAGTGTTTAAATATAATGTGACTTCCAATTGTCTTCTTTTTGTGTCTAGAATTTCTTTCCCGAACAAATGGTTGCCTGGTGCCAGCAAACAAATGGCAGTATCCCACAGTCACAGCTTCTGCAGGTACTGTAAATTATCCGTATGGACAAAGAAGGTGGAGGGGGAGGGGTTGAGAGGCAGGCAGGCAGGCAGGAAGGAAGGAAGGAAAGAAGGAAAGAAGGAAGGAAGAAAATTCAGAGGTGTGGAAAATAGTCAGAGAAAGACCAGTATAGCGAAGTAGCATATGGGGCTAATGTTGAAAATACCTGACAAAGATCTTACCCAGTGGCATTGAGGTGTACATTGTAAACACAAAGTATTCATAGCTATGGTCATACATATTTGTTCCATTAATACTCAACTTACTCTGTGGGTATCTGGTTTAGCCACCTGTTGTTACTCGCAAACAGTCTTGCCAGGTATATTTCTAGAAAAACAAATACACCTTTTATAAAAGGCAGAAGAGAAGTACTCTTCTGTACTCCACATAATTGCACTGGAGAAAGTTTAAAAGTGCAAGTGGATATTAGAAGATGAGTTTGAGATGATGAGAGGTTTTGCTTTTGCTTTTTGTGTCCCATGTTTGTGCCTGGCAAGAATTAACAATAAGGACCAACTTCCCCATGGTTCAGCCAACTAGCTGCTCTTTTATATAGAAAAATAATGCCCTGAGAAGTAAGTGCAAGTAGAAATTTGTACACAGTATTTGCAAAGTAATCCCATTTAAAGCTCCCCGGGTTAAATTGCAGGGTTGTGTTCCTTATGCGTATGTGTTGGTAGAGTTGTGCAAGCTGCGTGCTGGTGGCATGTGCACTGCATTTATGCTGAAGTTCTGGTGTCACTCTACAGTTTCTTCCTTGCTCATAAAGGAACAGGAGTGGTGGCATAGTTGGTTGGCCTTCAAGGATGGTACTGGAGGGTGGGCTACCTCTCTGACCAGTAACTGATTCACTTAAATCTCTCCATTTTAGCACTCCAATCTAAGCCCCATAGTCTATAAATCCTTTTCACTTCACTTGTTTTCTCAACCTGTGGACATGCAACTCCAGAGTAAAATTAAAACACAATTTATTAAAGTACTCTACTAAGAACATACGACCATGATGCCTGGAAGACAGTATCATGAATAACAGGCAAATTATAAAGCAGAAGCACAAATATATGAAGAATATAAACATACAAGTAACTGATTTTAGTTTGATTTCTGTCATTTTGCATGTTTGCAAATATACACTGACTCTCTGTTTAAAGACAAGTTTCCACTGACTTTTGATCCAGTGCACTCATTTTGTCCTATAACCATACCAAAGTCCATTAAAATCTGGTTCCGCATTCACTGAGAAGAATTTAAAACATTAGCATCCACTTACATCTGGGAAACAATCAAACAAAAAAAATCACGCCAATTTCTGGAATTATAAATGACAGTCATGTGCAATGAGGTGGTAATCAGGAACCAAAACTGGCATGGACTAGCATTGCCACAGACTGGTAGGAAGAGAGGTCTTCACACCTTGGACCCTTCTTCCTGTAATTTAAGTGGAGAATTGAATTTGCTTGTTAATGCAAGCAGTGGGACTCCCCAAAAGAGCAAGACCTTCTTGAAGATGGAAAAGTTTTGAGGGTAACTCAAGTGGTAGCAAAAGGAAAACCTTACAGCCTCGTGAGGTATGAGTTTGCTTCTAGGAAGGCTCAGAAGGGTACAGTCCTGAAGAAGCATAAGTCATGGGGGTTAACAACACAAGAGGGTGGGGGAAAGAGGGTGAGCGTATTCCCTCTAGTTCCTTGTTTACCCATAAAAAAACTATTTTTGTTACAATTTTTATATTAAGTACTTCTTTTGAAAAACACAACCATTTTTCAAAATTTCAATCGCAGTTGTAATTTATTCAAGGTAAACCTCCTGCAGCCTAGTTGTCATTGAACATGTTGCATCTGAGGCCACATTAGACACTGAGCAATTTCGCTGGTTTTAATTACACACATGACAGGGAAGAATATTAAATATAATCTCATGATATCACATATTGCATTTAGAGCTAGTATTTTTAGTCATGACAATAGCATTAAAACCAGTGGGATCTGCTTTCCCTAGTCTCGACCTGGCTCTGACATGCAAAAAAGCTTGCCATCTTAGTTTACTTTTGTTTTAACTGACTGGACAAAAAGAATCTGTTCTCCTTTTGGTCTTTCCCTTTCACGGCTGACAAGTGGATTCATAGTACAAACAGCAAGAAAATTGATTGTTCTTTCCCATTCTGTTAGATGAGATGAGGAGGAGGACTGGAAAAAAATTAGGGTTTAATGGAAGTAAGAATTCTGACACAGGGTGCTGGTTTTGGTTTTGTTTCCTGTGGGCATTGTCCATACCAAAACACAACTTTGAAGAATTGCTGAGACATCTAGGCTAACCAGGTTTATGCATTTTTCTTCATACTTATTCAATTTATTAATTTGGCATTTAACCTAATGATCAAGGCAAGCCCTCTGTCATTTAAAAACCTGGCCTGTTGTAATAAGGGAGCAATCCACCAGTTCTCCTACCATAATTAATTCTTTCTTCCTGTGATATATCACAAATCAAATTATTTTGTATGTGGTTCTTCTACTTATGTCAAGAATTTAAATGCTTTTCAATCCTGAGGTCTGGTATAATTGCTGGCACTTACTTGACTGCTCTACATTTCATTTTCAGTTAAATACTCTGTTGTCTGTTGTACTTCTTGTCTTGGAACAACTTGAAATCTTGAAATAGGCTCTTCCCTTTCAAAAACTTTAGGATAAAGATGGAGATTTTGGCCAATGTTTCCAAGTTAGACAATTTACCAAAATTGCTGTGACAAGGTATTATTTTAAGAATTAATAAGCTTACTTTCTCTCCCTTCAGGCCAGGTGCAAGACGAATGGGAATATAGAGAAGCAGTAGCTTTTTTGAGATTTAAGTCTTGACGCAGAGAATAGGAAGGTGTCAGTTGCAGGAGGAGATGGCCAGGTAGATGCAATGGAGGAACAGGAATATATATTCTGGTTGTAAATCAGATTAAACATCTAGGTCAGTTTAAGACTAGTGTGAAACTGCACCTCGTCAGCAAAGCGATTTGCCATTTTCTTCTCTGTTCTGCAAATACAGTGACAATTTTATAATTCATCCATAGGATACAATGTTCATCTACATTTTCCTCTCCAACAGAACTTTTTAAACTCCAGTAGCTGCCCTGAAATTCAAGGTTTCTTGCATGTGAAAGAGCTGGGTAGGAAATCATGGAAGAAACTGTTTATGTGTTTGAGGAGATCAGGACTTTATTGTTCTACAAAAGGAACTTCAAAGGTAAGATTAAAAAAGAAGTTGCACAGTACTAGCATGTGAAACCATTTTCTGCTTTTACAGTGGGTATTTTTTGCTGTTCTCCACACAGTGTTTCCTCCTCTTGTTCCACAGAAAAAGATGAGTAAGGCATGATCACGTGACAGTCGAGCCCTGGGCTCTCAATGCATGAACACAGCCATACAGTTTCATTATAAAATAAAAACAAACCAGCCAGGCATTGTGGCCACTAAAGTTGTGCTAATTTCAGATTTCTCTGGACCAATGTAATAGGCCAGGCCATTTTTTAATGTGATGGGTTTGCATAAGTATTTTGTGAGTTTCCTGTACCAAGCACTTTCTGCTGGTAGGCTGGTATTTAAGGGGGTATGTGCCATGGCCAACTGAGGCTGCCTGGGAGAGGAGCAGTGTTCATGCACTGCCCTCTGTTGGAGGCTGAGCTTGAGAGACTGCAGAGCTTGCGCAACATCTTCCAAAACCTTTCACTTACCTGTGCTAAATCATGTTATTTCCCCAGGAACCAAGACATTTGCAATTGTTGGCTGACCTAGAAGACAGCAATATCTTCTCATTGATAGCAGGCAAGAAGTTGTACAATGCCCCTGCAGAGTATGGATTTTGTATAAAGGTAAATCTTCTCACTGAGTTCTTCCGAAGTTCCAGACGGTGTTGGTAGCTCAGAGTCACCCCAACCCCCAGCTAAATGGGATTTGTATGTAAAACTCTGCAAGCCTTTTCTGTCACAAAGACTTGATCTTTAACATCTTTCATTTGGCAGACATGTCCTGTGAATCTTGTCATCATTTTTTGTGACACTTTTAACACTTTATCTGGTGCTCCTTTGGTTTGGGAAATTTTTGTGCAAGAGCAGCTCAGAGCTGAAGCATAGTATGCTTGTGACATGGCCTTGGTTCACCTCACAGATGAAAGCTTTTTCCAAGTTCACTAATCAAACAGAAAAGTTTCTGTGGACAGTAAGCACTAAAACTATATAGCAGCAAATGATCAAGCTCTGATGGGGTGCAATTTTATCATTATTGTGGGCCAGAAGTTTGCCTTTATTTAAAGAGGAAGACTGTCGAGGTGGTATTAATTGTAAGAATTGTAAGAATATCTATTTGCCTTTGAAGATTTTTAAAACTGTTGTGCTGAAAGATTCATTTGGAAAGTATTTCAAAGGTTTGAAAAGTGTAATTTTCTGAGAATAAGGCTGGGATATGGTTTTATGACAGTAGTGAAGTAGTCTCCTTCCTAGCAGCCGTTCCAGAGCTAGACAGCAAGACTTTGCATCAAAGAGACTGGCTGCAGGACACATCCTGAAGTGATGGAAGCAAATTTTGTTACCCTCAGTTATGGAAACTTTCATCCTTCATTTCAAAATGGGAGTTTATAAAACTTTTCACAGATTTGAAAACAAAACAAAACAAAACCAAAACAAAACAACAAAAAAAAACCCCAAAAATCCCCAAACAAACAAAAAAAACCCTCCAACTACCAAACCCAACAAAACTAAGTGCCTGGGTCTGGTTCTAGCATGGCCCAAGTACGTTGTTCCTGTAAACTGCTAGGACTGCAGGTTATTTCAAACCATAGAATCACAGAATACCCTGAGTTGGAGGGGACCTACAAGGATCAATGACCCCAGCTTCTGAAAGTCAGGAGGCACCAACATTTGGTCTTGTTGGACCCAGCTGAGAAAGTGATTTCCTTCAAAGCATGCTCAGCCTCTCCTGAGCTTTAAATTCAGTGTGGTGGGAGCTTTTTCTGGCCAGTTCTTTAGAGTAATACTGTACCTGCCTTTACCCTGCTTACAGTGATTCTAAGTTTACAGTGTTGTTGGTTTTCTAATGAATGTATCTGACTTCCCTCTAATATTTTAAAGCCAAACAGAGTGAGAAATGAAACTAAGGAACTGCGGTTGTTATGTGCTGAAGATGAGCAAAGCAGGACGTGCTGGATGACTGCCTTTCGACTTCTCAAGGTAGCTAATCTCTTCTACTTTTGCAAAGCTACACCTAGAGTTAAGTGGCATTTGTTATTTTGTTCATGAGAAATTACCTATATGTTCTTAAATATCATCTGCTCCAAAAAGATATGGATAAGAGCAAAATGCCAAGCAGACCTGTCCCACCTAAGAATTTAGGCACAGGACTAAGATCTATTCTTTCACATATTAATCAAGTATAGTTTTAGTTTTGGATCCAAATTTGAGACATGTGAATGGATTAAAAAACCTGCTTAACAAGGTATTTTCAAGTTATCATAAAGCAAAATAAAATGTTTTCATAATAGTAAGTGGTTCTCTTACCAGAACTGCATTTCTTTAGCAGGTTTTTTTTCCATTTTTCTGAAGGTTCTATTAGAAGAAGTAACAACATAAGCAACCCTATATCTGGGTGAAAGTTACTCATATCTGAGAGCACACAATGAAATTTCTTGATAATATAATAGGAGGCTTCACTGCTTTTTGAAACAAAATCAGGATGGAGGGAACTGAGGAGAAAGCTGACTATTTGGTGCTCTTTGAAGGAGAGAATATCCTGATCTTCATAGGAAAATGTGCATAAATTCTGGTTTGGTTCTCAGTCTTTTTCTGAATGTGCTGCTTTGAAAACTGCTGTGCTTTTCTTGCTACCTTACTACGTCCTGCATACAGAAAAAAAATTACTTTGTTTTTACGACACGCCAAAAGATGACTAAAGGTCAGTGAAAATTAAGGCTTTGCCCCAAGGCTGTGTCCATAACGCTCCTTTTTATTCACCATCTCATTTAGCTTTCCATAGTCCTATATTATCCTGTTTGGGAATTGTATAAACTGTTTCAGTTAGACCATTCAGTAAGCAATGTTACTCTCCTTCAGCACTGTGCTTCTAGGGAAGGCACTGAGCAGGTGTTTACCTACCACCCTAGCTACATGTGTTGCTAAAATTCATCATGTTCAACCAAGGGCCTGACTGGAATTCAATCTCCTTATTTTTTCTAAGGATGAGAAAAATACCAAGTGATAGTGAAATTTATTGAAAGAGCTAGTGAATTAGAAAGGCTATTATTTTTTATCATTATGAAAACTGAGTTTGAATGTCTTGTGCAGAATTTTTTTAAGTTCTACAGGGTAAAAAGAAGGGAATTAATATGTGTGTTCTGATCTTGACTGAAAGCTTGTGCTCTACAAGGAAAGCGCGGTAGCTGAGAGTGGCAAAAATAACCTGTATATATCACTCAAGCTTGTATTTTTAAATAAAACTTTTTGTGTATATTTACTCTTTGCCACCTGCCAATCACTATTATTCAATACAAATGGCTTTGGGACCTTGGTCCAGTGTAAAAGTGGTATTAAGAAATCACTACAGTTTTTTCCTAGGGCATATATTTGAATAATAATGTCCTTGTGTTTCTGTTGGCAGTATGGAATGCTACTGTATCAGAATTACAGAATTCCCCAGCAGCGAAAAGCCATGCTTCCACACTTTTCCACTCCAGTAGTAAGTGACGAACTTTACCTCACTGATGTATGATGTTGGAAAAGATACATTTGCTTTTGCATTTTAAAAGTGGAAAATTTTACACTAAGAAATATAAATTCAGCATTGTGTAGCAAATCAGTGTAAAGTTCATGTTTTGCATGAGTACAGCTTCTGTGGTTGGCTCTCCATTATCTTAGACTTACATGATCCACATGATTGAAAAATCTTGGCTACGTCACACTCTTTGAGATGTATGGCACAGAGAGACATCTGGCTGTCTCTGCAGAAGCCAGCTTAGGTCTGGCAAAACTAACACGTAGATTTCCTAAAATATGTTGGGCCAAGAGCTGTTAACTACCTAAGAGGGAAGAGCCTATATTTGGATCCCAACTGGCCCTGAAAATGACTGAAATATAGTAATAGGACAAGTGGGCAACTTAAGCAAACAGATTTTATTCTGAGCCTTTGAATAGTCTCCCTCCCCTACAGTCGAAAAAGCATCTATTTTTGTGTCTGTGAATCTTTTGAAAGGAGAAAAAAATAAGATGTATTTTCTGTGCTGTTGAAGGAGGACTTTGCACAGTCTTCTGAAACCAAAACAGTTTGAAGTGAAACTCTCAAGCTGGTTTTTCCTTTCCCTGTGTTTTGAAATAAGTGAAAATTCCTTTTCAGAGAAGTGTATCTGAAAACTCACTAGTAGCAATGGATTTTTCGGGGCAAATAGGAAGAGTTATTGAAAATCCTGCTGAAGCACAGAGTGCTGCCTTGGAAGAAGGACATGCTTGGAGGGTAGCTATCTTCTCTTCTTTTCTATTTTTGCAATCAGTAAGTGTCTGTTGAGAGCCAAAACACAGAGTGTGCTATGATGTTAGTGCAGTGCTGGTCACAGTATAGCTTAGCTCCGACCTGAAGCAATCACACTGCAAGCATGCAGATCTGAAAGTCAATATCCATCTTTAGCAAAACTGTCACATTCACAACAACCTTCTACCACTGCTTCTCTGTCCCCCTAGTGTCCAGAGGAAAGTTGAGGGGGAAAGCAGACCCACCAGAACTTTACTGCCAGTTTGCAAAACCAGTCTCTGAGGAGGAATATGTCAAATTAAATGCTTCCCCACATGGAAGAGGCTGGGGCTCTGACTAATGGCTTGCTCCCAGTAAGTTTAATTGCAGAATATACAAGAGGCAGGACCTCTTGCAATGAAAACTGATGTAACTTGTTTATAGTGTCTTGTGGACAGACAGCTGCAGTACAAGTTTTCCCACATGCTCGTCTTTTAGGGAAAAGGAGTCATTACTGAAGCATTAGCTGGTGCTTTATGTACGGGAGGGAAATACTGCTTGATTTACTGAGTGCCTGGTGTTTTGCCTGAGCAGAAACATATCAGTCTTTTCTTTTTTTCTGTCTTTTTTTTTCCTTTTTTTTTTAAGATACTGAGCTTTCATCATTAACATCTGGCTCGTGTTTTAAGCCAACTGAAATGAGCTGCTGCTTGTAGATTAGGCCCCTTCAAAGTTGCATTTCTTTTTCTCATCCTTGCATTAAATCTGCCCAGCCCCCAGTTTCCTGTAAATTAAATCTATATTGCATGTGCACTAATTCTCTTCTCCTGAGACGTTAGTGTGGATTTAACGGTAATTCATTTTCTCTATAGAAACGTAGCACAAGAATGAACATCTTGGGTAGCCAAAGTCCGCTCCATCCTTCCACACTGAGTACAGGTAAATTCTAATGGCTTGTAACCATAGTATCAGAGGTCTCTGTGGGTAAAGAAAAGGTACATCTCATACAGACACAGAGTGCAGCCATGTAGTACGAATGCCTTGATGTCAAATACAACCCTTATCAGTAGCTCCTGTGTCATTAACATGCCCACCCATACAGACACTGTAGAAGGAACTTGTTTTCCTTTGATGGCCCACTCAAGCTTTTCTTTAGGACTAGTCTTTTGAAACTTGTATTTTGTAAAAATAGACACTCCATAAATATTTCCATTTAAAAGAATCCAGCAGTTAATTTGCCGTTTTGGATGACAAAAGTCAATGAGTGATCTTTTAATCTTTAAAGAATAGAAATGAGAGTTTTCAAAATGGAATTTGTTCCATAATAACTGAAAAATGTAAAATGTGCAAGTCCTCAACATTTCTTTGAGACTGTAAATTTATTAAAACAACACAAAATTTCATATTAATATCCTAGACTTCTCGGAGGAAACACAGCATTTTCTCTTGCTATTCTGTTAACAGAATTTTAAAATACCATTTGAAGAACAAAAAATGATAAAAATATTGGGGGCTAACTTGACTCTTGAAAGCACTATCTAAAGTGCATTTCTTTATTTGAGATTTAGAGGGACTTGTTTCTAATTTATTAGTTTATACATTGAGTTCTAAGGAATGTTAGTCCCAGTATGTTCAAGAAGCTATGAGAAGGCAGTATTATAAGAGACTTCTCTTGTTTACCTAATTGTGTATCTCCAAATCAGAAAATACATGGAGATATGATGCCTCTCTACTTGGTATATTAAGTAGATGCTTTTTTTTTATATTGATTCTTTTTTATAGAGGTTGATGGAAGATATTTTATATTCTGTAAGAGAACTATACCCACTTTTAAAATGTTTAAATAATTAGTATGTGGAAAAAATGGTTGTGTGTGTAACTGTTTTTAACCATCCTCTCCCTCTTTTTCCTCTCACCTCCAGTTATTCATAGGACACAGCACTGGTTTCACGGCAGAATCTCTAGAGAAGAGTCTCACAGGATTATTAAGCAACAAGGGCTTGTAGATGGGTAGGTATTCTTGTTGCTCAGTATTTATGATCTAACAGTAAGCTTTATAGATGAGAGCACAACTTATGCTGTAATAGTTTACAGGTTTATGAGCACTTCTGAGTAACCTAATCGTTGAGTAGTCCCGTTATAACCTGCCTGAATTCCAAAAAGTCAGAGTGTGTGCTTGGAGGAGTGGATCCTAACTTTTAATTTGAAAAGTAAAATCTTAAAATACACTTAATTGTCTTTCTTTTTTTCCAACAGAGGTAGTCAAGTTTTAGACGATGTTAGAATTTGAAAGTAGTTAATTCTTGTAATATGCATTGAGAAGATATTTTTCAGAACCATTTGCCAACAAGTTTATAATCAGCCATCCGTGCACTTCTGCATGAATCAGAGCAGCTAATAGTGCTTGCTCACTATTTCTGTTCTAGAGCAAAGAAATGGAAGTACCTGTTCCAGCACTGTCTTATATGTCTGTGGTCGAGATTTAAGTATCTTCTGAGCATCTCTGTTTTCCTTATTTATATGGAGTTATAGTTATTGAAGGGAAATTGCTAGAACTGCATTCAGCATTGTTGATCTGTAGGATGGGAAAGGCATGGTTGCCTTTGGTTCACTGTCTTCATTGCTCTCAGGGTTAAGGTAGAAACATCCATGTTGGCTTCACAGGAGACAGTGAAGTTCAAACCTTTCTTCAGCATTTTCTGATTCAGAAGCAACACTAATTTTTCTGAAGACTAAAATACATTAGGGAAGTAGAAACTAGTAGTGCATATACATATATATATTCATCATGCAGTGTTTGCTTATTTTTGGGGGGTTTTGTCTAGTCTAAGGCTAGACAGGGGGTTTTAGCTAAGCAGGTTCAACAGAAAAAAGCTGAGAAAGCAAAGGAGCACTGCTGACTTTTTGAGTTTCTGGTTTTCTCACGTTATAATCTTGGGCTCATTTTGTCTTGTTGCCTTAGGAATCTGGTGGCCCATCCTTCTTGAGGTCTTCATAAATGTGTTCATGTGTTTGATGCTGTGTTAAATTTGTGCCTAATCAGCTTACTCACTGTGGAATGTAAAAATTGGTTAGTTTGGCCATAGTAAGATCCACCAGCATGACAAAAGAACCAGGTTACCTATGTGCTCGGAGATCTAAGGATCATAATTTTCAGGGTGGAAAACTCTTGCCTATGTTTTCCTGCTCTGTGTGCTCTTGAACAAAAGAAGGTAGAAAGTTAACAGTCTCCTGATGGTTCATGGAAGAGGCTCAACACTGTATACAAGCAACTGATGCTGCTGTCTTGGATGTCTCTGGAAGTTCTTGCTGAGGATGCATCTCTTTTGGTAGTCATTGTTTGTGTGGAAGCTGGTTGCTTGCCAGAGGTTGAGTAAACAGTTGCAACATCAGTTGTGCAGACCTTTGCTTTGTGTCACCAGCTTACGATACCATGCATGATATGAAACAGCTAGATGAAAAATCATTGAGATACTTTCATGAACTGCAGCAACCACAGGGCAGGTATGGTCTTTCTCCCTCACATGGATCCTAATTTATAAAGGCTTTTGTCCCTTTTCCACACATTTGGTCTTCCTAGGGTTACAATGGAACATTCAAATACCATGCATGGTTTCTGAGAGTGGCAAGACATGCCTGACCCTGACTACTGAACTCACTCTGGTTATGATGGTGCACTTTTCTGGTACTGACATTTCTCAATCAGTTCTGAGGAGCTGGAGTAAATTCTTTTGGGTTCTTAAGACTACAAGTTTTCAACTGCACCTTGGAAAAGTGTGTTCCTTGCGTAGTGGTCAGCAATTAAGAGGCCTGCCCCAGTCCTGTGCTCAGCCATCTTTCAAATCCACATGTGCTTAGTGCTATAAGCCTTCTGCCAAAGGTATATTCTTTTTTTCCTGTGGCATGGAGAGGATCTGCTTCCTTAGTCCATATATCAAGGGGAAGAAACACAGGGGTTTTTATCTAGCTTTTTTTTCTCCTCTTCCCAGTACGGATGTTAAATAAAGTCCATTTGGGGCAGGACTTCAATTTTGTGGGTTAACCTAAAAGTGACAGGTACATGGTGGATGATGTTGGTAGCTGTACGCCTAATGTACACATTTTTCCACATGCTGAGGGGAAAATACTGTGACTAGAGGAAAAATCAGTGTGTGTTTTCCCCATCTTGATAATTTGGAAGCTACTTAACTGGTAAATCATTTCTTAAAATTATTATGAACTCATTAAAATGAGCTGTTTCTGTGCAATTGCAGCCATTTAACCTACACATAATTTTGCTGACACTGGATTTCTGTGAACTGATTCAAGATATTGTAGTGGGAACAGATTCCCATATATTACTTTCCCATCTACAGAAATTCAGATTTTCTCTAGAAAAATGATAATATTTTCTTCATGAGCATACATATCATTAATGGAAAGCTGAGTTAGAGGGAACCTTAAAAAAAACCTCATAGGTACATTCTTAGGGGAAGAACTACCATCATGTATCTTGCACTTCTTGTTTCTTCATCTGTTAATGTTGCATAGCCATGGTATAATAATAGAAAGCAAATTACCAGTTACAGAATCACCTCTTAATGCCACTAAAGAAGAGTTCAGCAGTGGCACAATATTACTTAGTAGTTCTGATTATTTAAGAACAAACAGATGGAGGTATTCAATTTGTTCTTAAAAATGTTCTCTCCTAGATTATTTCTTCTCCGGGACAGCCAAAGCAATCCAAAGGCATTTGTACTTACATTATGCCATCATCAAAAAATAAAGCATTTTCAAATCTTGCCGGTAAGTAGATTGTTTTTGATACTGATTAAAAAACCCGAAATTTTAAACCGTTAAGCTTTTGCATCTGAGGAGATCTATTACTGATTACTGATGTAACTAAAAAGAATGTTTCCATTAGCAAATATATAAGTGGGTATTCTTTAGAATATTCTTTAATCAGTCAAGTGTCTGATTAAAATTATTGGCTAACATTGCTGGAAAACTATTTTAAGTCACTACATTACAGAAGTCTGTGTGATGCACAGAACTTGTTCTCTGTGACTGTCAGAGACAACAGCAGCTGTTGTCTCCCTTCTCACTTAAGCAAACATAGAATAACTTCGGGAAACTTTAAAAAGTTTTATTCTGGAGGTTATCCAATGATGTTGAGCTTCAAATAACATTACACTGAGATGCTGGGAAAACAATTTGATTTTTATCTTGATCCAAAAAAGCAGGAAAAATATAAGATTATATGGACCTTTTTATTGTTCCAAACCCTCTTCCCTTGTTTAGCTGGCCAATTTTACAAACAGCTAACAAATCCTTTTGGGTATTTTTGTTTTATCTAATGAATGCCAGTGCTGTCTGTACAACTTTCAATTACTCTGCCCACAAGCTTTCACTTCCATAAGCAAAATGTTGGAAGTTGGGTTAAGGTATGTTTTTTCTAGCCCTGTGCATGGTTTCATAAAGAACTGCAGGCACTGGGTTGTTTATGCAACCGAGTGCCAGCCAAGTGCCCATCATTTACTTATGCCACACACTGGTGGTACTCTTTAAGTTTTTCCACTTGTGTATCTCTTCATGTGCAGCCTAACTTGAAAAGGATGTTTTGTTTTCCTAGTGTGAAGATGATGGACAGATATTTTTCAGTCTGGATGATGGGAACACCAAATTCAGTGATCTAATCCAGCTTGTTGAATTCTATCAACTAAACAAAGGAGTCTTGCCCTGCAAACTCAAACACCACTGCATCCGAGTGGCCTTATGACCTCAAATCTGACTCTCGCTGAAGACTGGATTTGATAGAAGAGTAATTGTAAGAGAACGTTGACACTGGGGAATTGGCAGATTTGTAAGTTGGTTAAAAAAATAAATATTATGCACCTTGGGACTCTGAAAGGGATGGATTCGACAGGTGCCAACAGACCAAGATTGCTGGTTTGTCTAACACCTAAGAGTGATTGCTGCTGAGTGTCCCAGCATCCCAAAAATGGGGGGAGGGTCTATAAAACAATGAGTAAATTTGAAACAAAACTGGAAACTATCTTGGCTGGGCCACTTAACAGGAACAAGTGTGAAGAGAAATTTTTGAAAAGAACTCTTGCCCTGGAATAATCTTGACAATTAAGACTAGTGTGTTTACTTTTTGTATTGATCACTTTTTTTGCACTCCTACTTTGTTTCGGATATTGTATGCAGCCTATATTAGGAGCTGATGTGGCTTTTAAAATTCATGCAGGAGTTGGGTATTAATCTGCACCCTAAAATGTATGGAATGCTTCAACCTAAAAGGATCTAGAAGAAAATCAAGAAGTGTGTGTGTGTGTGCGTGCGCGCGTATGTCTCAGTACTTCTCTGGAGACCTGAGGTTCAATGATCTGCCGATGTCTTTGAAGAAGCAATGAGGATACAATTCTAAAAGAACATACCACCAATATACATACTCTTAAAACTGTTGACTTGTAGCATTATGGCTGTAGTATGTTGATGGCATATTAGTGGCATCCAGTCATGCAGAGACTGTATTAGATTCTATGCACAAATTTTTATTATTGGAGTGGTGGTTTGTTTTTTACAGCCTTTTGACTGTTTTCCTGAGGAAACTTACTGTTACTAAATAGAGTAGGACTGAGTGACTACACTTGTATTTGAAACCACCATTTTTTGTGAGAAGATTCTTCTGCAGGTAGTCTTAGTATGACAAAATAAAAAAAAATTAAAAACCAGTGTTTTTAGCTTTATAGCTCCTTGAATTTTCAGACTGTTTCAAAGAGCTCTTTCGATAGAGTAAAGCTACAGTGACACAACGCTCTCCTGGGGATAGGGCATAAGAAGAACTGAACCCCTTCTGCTTCTTGTAGGGCCATGAAAGTTTACATGGTGAGAAGGAACATGCTGGGAATAGAAACAGATTTGATTGTGAAGTAACTGCTGGCAATATCATCCGTTGAGGAAACTGGTGATCCCTGTGTCATGTGTGCTACTGCACACCAGTACCTGTGGCAGACAAGCATGTATCTTGCTCTGGTGCTGGTTTGTCATCAGAACTAGTTTATTGTTAATGTTTAAATGAATTCTTTAATGTTTACTCAATAATTCTTTCTGATGATAAATCAGTATTAAAGTCAGACAAGTCCCACCTTGATCCTGCAGTTGCAACCAACCATTCCTTCAGCAACTGTCTGACCTGAAATAACTTCCCGGTGCTTGGTGCCATTAGCCACAGTGAGAAGTATTCCACCCTGGGAACTTGCAGAGTGTAGTGCAGAATGGAGCATTTGTAAAATGGTAAATTATTTACACAGGCTAGTTAATCCTTAATATTTGCCACTGGGTTTGAAATCCTAGCCATCTGAAAGGGTAAAGAAGGAAAACCAATCCTACACTTTTAGGTCTTCATGTAGTGTTAAGAATAGCTTAAGACAAACCATAACCTGCCTGAGTCGTCCATATCAGCTTAAACTATGTCAATGGTATAGAAACACTGTATTTTAGTTTACAGAACACATTTAGTATTTTTTTCCATTTAATGTCTAGATACTAAAAATGAAGAAACTTGATTTTGTTTTTAGTAGAAGCCGTTTTTGTTTTGTTTTGTTTTGCTTTTTTTAATTGTACATAGTGAAATGAGTGTTCCTGCTTTCTAGACAATGTATTTTAAAACCTTGAAATTAAGCTAACTTAAGTCTGACTTCACTTTGCATGCTTCTATTTGGCCCCTATTAGGAGAAAAAAGATACTTGTATTGACTACATTACCAGTTTAATAAGACCATTTATGCTGTAGTTTTAAGTTTTTCTGTTTACATAGCTTAGTGACAACCATGCATTTTTCCCAGTAGGCAGATAGTATTTGCAGTGTTTCATATTTATAAAAAAAAAAACTTTGCATCTTATTTAAATTGAGAATAAAAGTTTGACTATGAACCATGATTTTTGTATGTAGATGGTTGACTTAGTATTTTGTACTCTTCCCAGCTAAAGTGAGCTGTTTTGAGAAAGTGACCACCTTCAAAGTGGCAACAATCTTACTTAAGCAGATCACTGCATTGTCTTCTTTCTGCTGGAAAACAGTCAATGCCACCTTAGTTTTCCAACAGATTCAGCTGGCTGCCAGCTCAGAATACCAAGGACTGAAGGACATTTGACTCTTATTTTTGTATTTAAATGACATGAATGTAAAGGGGATGCTCAGGGTTGTTTTGGAGCCTGTTGAATTTTTATCTTTTTGCCTGTGATTTTATTTTCTAAATAAATACTTCATGTAGCAATCTTGAATATGTTGAGAAGGAAAATGCCAAACCATTTTGGTAATGAGGTTACTAGTTAAGTTATGTTACGATAGGTGTTAAAGTACAAAAACCTTTTTATTTGTTAATTAATCTTGAAGAAACACGTGCCTCAGTTTAGATGTTTTGTCTTATCTTTTCTGCACTAAATACCTGACAGTTTGACCAATCAATGCACCTTTCCAGTGGCAAGACTTGCTTATCGTAAATTATATTGTCACAATGCAAGATTTAGTGACTGTAAAATGGAATAAAGTTTAAAGTTTCAGGGAATGCAAAAGGTATTAACTTAAGAGACAAAACCTTTATTCAATATGCTTTGCTTCATACTGTAAATAGCTTTTTGGCTTGTGAACCTAATTGTAATCTTTCAGGTATTTTTGTACAAATAAGGGACTGATATTCTGTTTCTTGTAATTAGAAATAAACGTTAATACAATGCTATTCATTTTATATTGGAATGAATGTCGTCTTTTGGATATATCAGTACACTGTGTATCTCTTGCCTTAATTCAGTTTAATTGGGTAGGTCATGTTAAACAGCTTTTAAGAAGTGTGAAGAGGAAAACACAATCCCAAAGATACCTTTATTCTGGCTGTTCTGTCTTTAAGATTCCTATTAGGATAGACTGCATTTTATTTAGCAAAGAACTTATTCACTCCTTTTGTTTGAGAAAAATTACTGAGGATATTCTGCTATAATATTTACAGTATTCATTTGGGAAGGCTGCTAGAATCATATCAGAACAACATACTATGACCAACTTTTAAGTCATAAAGTTATTACTGATTGAAAATAGCATACTGTGCATAAAACACTTTATTGGCCTGATAACTATTGAATCAGAAAACTTTTCAATAGTACTTCCAGAAAGCAATTATTTACCACTGTAGTCCTTGTATTTGAGTGGTCTATCAGAATTTGGATGGAAAAGCACCATCTGCACAAAACACATCTTTACTTAAAAAATCCAGGGGGGTGGAAGAGTGGGGTGGAGGGATTGGTGGTTCTTCTGGCAGATAGAAAAACAGAAGGCTGGGAATATTTCACTTTTATTTTTTTGGACACAATCCTTTCCTGTTTCCTCCTTGTTAATCCATAGAAGCCATCAAATGCATTCCACTCTGGCTTCTGTATGCTATGTCTCCATGTGATGTCTCCATATTGCACTACATCATGAGTTTATTAATATGGTAGCATGATGAAATTCATTCATCAGCACATAGAGGCAGAGTACTTCCTTTGGATTTTGATGTTCCTCAAGTGTTTTTCTATCTGGGCATGCATGTTAAAGTGCTTAGAATTGACTATCCTGCATGCAATAACTTACTTTTTTCACTAAGTTAACAAAGGGGACTGCTTGCTTACGAAAGGTTTGAGGATGCCTATTTCCTGCTTGGCTAGAGGAGGCCATACTGACATTGAAACTGACTCCCACTATGACCATTAAAAGTCACAGACAATAATTCTACACAAGCCTGTTTAAAGAAAACCCAAACAAACAAACAAACAATAAAAATCAAAACCAAAACCCCACCTTGCTTTATTGTATATACTGCATTTGGAACAGAGAAGAAGATGGCATTAAAAAAGCAACATGGTAAGAAGATCTCAGTAAGCCTGCCTTGTGGCAAGGCAGTGCTGTCAGCATGTTTGTCCAAACTGCCCACCTCTGTGGCAGATGCAAAATGATACCTGTGAAATCTGGCCCTTGGCATTAGCAGTGGGTACTTGGGCTATCAGAACATCACAGTACAAAATTAATCTGAGCCAGAAGTGGGTCTGTGGTACAGATTTTAATTACTTGCCTGATAGGTTTGTGCTTATTTTCATTAATTGCAGAACAACAGACATGATCAGACATCTGATCCCACATTAAGCATTCTAGCATGAAGTTCACCAGGCAAAATGGCTTCAATGCATTTGGTCCTGTAAATAAATTCCTATCAGACTCATGTTTTACAGCATGTGGCTGCAGGACTTTCATCCTTATACAAAGAACCCTTAAATTAGGATTCCTTTAACACTAAATTGTTGCTTCAGTCTGTACCTGCAAAACCAGATGAGAAAAACATCACCAGATGAGCCATTTCCCTTCAAGTTGAACTTTTGGTCTTTGTTATTGCTGATTTAGTAATGCTTTAATCTGGTTTGTCAGTGTCCAGTCTGTAGACTGCTTTGTGTCTCAGACATTGTTTTTATGACATCTTGGAAACTTCAGTAACAATGTCAGCAGATGGAGAGAAAAGATAACGTCCTCTGTAATATCCATGCTGCCTTCATTTGGGTTGCTTCTGCATCCTAAATCTTAAGTCTTCCCTCCTTAACTTGAAGCACAATTTAATTAGTATTTGAAAATCCAACATAACCACAACTATGTCCAAGGCCTGTATGATTTTCATTAGATATTGTGATTAAGCACATCTGACACTTGAAAATGAATTTGTTTGTGTAACACACATTGCAAACCCTTAGCCCAAAGACAATTCTGCTCCAATTGCTTGTCATTTTGCACAGATACCAGCAGATGTTTTAGCAAGAAACGCAGACAGGTTCACACAGGACACTAAGCTGTGATTAACAGGGTCTTAAAACATTTGTTAGTTGCCCAGGTTTGTTATGCTTTTCTATAATCAGGTGTTTTCCATCCCTTGGCTTGAAAGATCCTGATGCCACAATTGGGGAATAAGAAGGTGCAGTTACAAACAGCTGCTGGCCCTGAGCAAAAATACAGCCGGGTCCTGAAGCTCAGCTTGGCTGTGCTCAGAGGTACAACTCCTCAGAGCTCAGAAGAGAGTCAGGGGGGGAAGTGGAAGGGAGAAAAGAATTACTTTTGGGCAGTATTGTCCAACGGGTGGTTTGGGTGTGACTAAGGAACACAGAGAAGACAGTGCTGTGATGCCCTGAGTGCTGCACACCACTCCCTAAGAGTCAGTTTCCCATCCTCTTCTCTCAGACTTGTGAAGACACTTCTACACAGAGACTCCCATCATATTTGCCATTTGTGCCCTTTGAAACACATTCTCCAGAGGTGTTAGGACTGGCATATTTCATTACCAAGGAGAGAAACAGCAGTGGACTTGGTGTTCTCTACAATCTGCCCATTCTCCATAAAAGCCTGACCAACTGCCATTAGAAGAAAGGAAGGTGGGAGTATGGTAGTATGGTTCTGCCAAGAACAATGATGGTTAAAGCAAATGGCTAAGCACAGTCCTGAAAGTGTACAGTATCATTGCTCCACAAAGAACCCTAGGCACATCCTATTTTTAAATAATTTCATTATCTAGACTTTTTCATTATTTGATTTCTTTCATAATAGTTATCTTTGCTGCTGAATTTGTGCATGACAATAATGTGCTCTGTGTCACTCTTACCAACTCCTAGTTTTCAAAAGGTTGCTGTAGCACTCTCAGAATCAAAAACAAATAGAGAAATGAGCCAAGCTGCAAGGATTAGAGCTTCCTGAAAAGTAACTCCACAACACATCTAGTTATGAAAGAATGTAAATTGGTAATTA
Source organism: Ploceus nigricollis (assembly GCA_013399945.1). Lineage (NCBI taxonomy): Eukaryota > Metazoa > Chordata > Aves > Passeriformes > Ploceidae > Ploceus > Ploceus nigricollis. Next base: position 166,573 of record VXBC01001349.1, on the reverse strand, counting down.
TAGAATTGGTGGGTAGAAGGCTTATTTGGTTTTTTTTTCACTAGATAGTAAGGTTTGTGAAAACAGCTGGCTGAACAAGGGTGAAAGTCATTAAAGGCTCACAAAGTTTGCCTCAAAATACTTAAAATCAATTGCTGGAACAAGCATTTGACCTGCTCTAGAAAACAGAGTGCTTCAGAGAAGCACATGTACCTGGGAAGGGATTGCATCGTCTCTCCCTAAAAGTATGAGAGCAGGAACTCCAATGACAGCAGAAAAGGGGACTTAGGATGCAGTACAAATGGAAGACCAAACATGAAGGTTAGAGGAGCAATCAAATATATAATAAAACAGTTCAGTGAGCTAGTATAATAGATTTATAAATAAACATAGGCAGCTGAGCAGAAACAAAACCCTTAATTATGGTATTTTTTTATACATAAGTTACCTGAAGTATGCAGAGGACCAGTTCAGGAAAACCAGAAGTATTTCTTCATGAACTGCTCATATAATCTCTTGTATTGTACACCACAAAATGTAGCACGTGGCAAAAGTTCACATGGCTTCACAAAGGGCTTCTATCACATCATGACAGAGAAAACTCAGTTGATGGATAATAACTACAAAAACCTTTTTCTCTGAAAGTCCATTGGTCATGTGTCACCAGGTGCCAGGAGCAGTCTTCAGGGGAAGAATCATTACTTGACAGCACATATGTAAGTACATCTTCCCTGCATGTCCACTACTAAGACAAGGGCTAGAAATACTTTTTATCTGATCCAGTAATGTGCCCACATGAGGGCTGGCTCATACAGAAGGTAGCAGCTGAAGGGTAGCACTTAAGACCTGAGGAATGACCAAGAAAACCTGCTCTACAGTCAACTGGAGGCTCCCTTTGAATGAATTAAGGCTGCCCTTAGTGAAACAGCAATGTAAGTACTGAATTTGCTTCCTACCACCCCACCCCATTAAGTGATGCCTCCAGGGTCGGCAACAGCTTTCTTGTCCTCTTGTAGCTTCCCCTGCCACTGGCAGGGCTTGCTGCAGTGAGGGCTGCCACAGCATAGCTGAGTCCATCAGGGCTCTGAAGTTGTTCAAGAATAGTGTCTGGCTTCATTCAGCTTCAAAACTGGGTCATAACTGACAGGGACTGAGCTTTTGAGGTGTCCTCTAAAATGAGCATTAAACAGAGAATAGATGCTACTCCCTTTCAAATCAGAAATGAGTATACTGTAAGTTGCATGTCAATGGGTATCCCTGGGCATTTTTGTTCAGCGATGCACACAGACGTGTTGTGAAGGGTTCTCCTGGGTAAAACGCAGGTTTTCCTTACACCATTGACATCTGGGGAACAGAAAGGGGCGTGCACTTGCTCAAGCCAGGTGATTTTTCTTGCTGAAAGCTATGGTGGAGCCAGAGGGAGAGTGCTGTGCTGGGGTGGGCAGGCTAGGAGTGGGGAGCACATTGGGAGCTGCCGAGGCTCTCCCAAGCCACCCACTGCTGTTCAGGCAGGGAGAGAATGGAAAGAGTAAATCACAGACGTTTTAGGGTTGGAAGGGATCTCTGGAGATGATCCAGTCCAATCCCCCTGCCGTGGCACAGTCACCTAGATCAGGTTACACACAAACGTATCCAGGTGGGTTTTGAATGTCTCCAGACAGGGAGACTCCACGACCCCTCTGGGCAGCCTTTTCCACCCTCAATGTAAAGAAGTTCTTCTTTATGTTGAGGTGGAACTTGTGTTTTAGTTTATGGCCATTGCTCCTCATCCTGACTCTGGGCACCACTGAGAAGTCTGGCACCATCGTCTTGACACACGCCTTCGAGGCATTTCTGTACATTGATGAGATCAAATGCTTGTGCCCAGCCTGGTTCCATCCCACCCTGGAGGATCCAGCAGGCGTCAGAGGGTGGCTGGGCTCTGTCCTGCCCCACTGAGGGGCTCACTCGGGCTGGCCCCGGGCAGCTGCTGCGCTGCGAGGGGCCCGGAGAGGCTGCGGACCGCCTCTGACAAACAGGAGCTGGGGACAATGGAAGCCCATTTTGCTGATTTCTAGTCTCCGATTCTGACAAGTCTAAATCCTGGAGTAAGTCGCATCACCGCGGGCCAGTGACATACAGCCCGGGCTGTGCCGCGCCCAGAGCTGGAACAGGCCGGGCTGGCGAGGCCGGAGGGCCGCGGGCACGGCGGGCTCTCGTCCCTGCCCCGGGCCGGCAGAGGGCGCGCAGCACGGGCCTGCCCTACATGAGGGCGCGGGGCTTCCCCTTGGTTGGGGTCCCTTTGTTTTATGGCGGCAGCCTGAGCCTCGTCTCCTGTGAAACAGCTCCAAGCCCGCCCAGGGTGTCTCCGGCGGGGCGACTGCTGCAAATGGCAGCGCTGGCGCACGGCTGACACTGGCGCCCGCCCCGTCCCCGCCAAGAGCAGCATGTCCCGGTTTGGGGACATGAGGGTTTCGCCCTCCCGGCAGTGCCCCTGAAGCACCGGCAGGCGGGAGCCGCCAGGCAGCCGCTGCCCCGGGAGCTCTGGCTCTGGGGTTTCCCGAGTTGTCCACTCGCTTGCTCGTGTGACTCGCCAGACATCTCCGCGGCGTGGACATCCTCGTCGGCGTAGCCCCGGCAGAGGCAGGATATGCCGGGGCTGCTGGCTCACTCCATCCCACATCTCGTTGGATTTTTCACCTAAGGCTCTGTGAATAAGTGAGAAATCCCGCGTCCCTCCGATCGCACTGGCTGTGAATTGCGACTGGATGAGCCCACAGGTTTTGTGGTTTCCCCGTGTTGAGAAAGAGCAGCTGATAAAGCTGACATAGGGCTACGCCTGGTTAATGGTTAACTAAGGAGTGCAGGGTGAAGCCGCGATAGTTGCTGGAAAAGCCGTAGAAATTTCTTGAGATTAAAATTCCTTAGCCACTTCTGGTGACTTCTTCTTCACAGGGTGACTTTGAATTACAGGGAACTGTAGGGAACTAAAACCAATACCTGCTTCCAAGATACCTGGAAAAGGAGTGAAATACCCAAAAAGGTAAGGATAAATTCGGTAATGTCTGAAAGTGAAGCTACCTCTGCACTTTAACCAAATAATCTGATCCAACAAACCCACACAATTTGTTAGGTATTATACTAGTCAGTGTTTAGAAGTGCAGCATAATAAGCTAAATGTAAATATTTTAGTTGATGTGCTTAAGCCAGTTTTGGTGAAAGAGTCATGAAGTATTTTGAAATCAAAGCTTTGCAATTCACAACATTTTTAAGAGAACCTCTTCTTAACTGTTGCTAAAAATTGAGTTGAGGGCACTGCTGCTTAAGGGAAGCAGTCTGGAGGGATGGCAGTACTAACTGCTGGTGTACCGGGCAGTCTTGGAGCTGGGTCCCAGCTGACAAGGTAATTTTATTAATCTTTTCAAATTTGGTAAAAAAAAATTTACTTGTTTGAAAATTTTGTGCTCCTAGTCCTTGAGCTTGGTTTCGTTATGAACCATGTTGTCACATGAGGTGTATCCTCTTGTAGAGATCCTGTGTATGGCTCAGGGACTGGAGTGATCTTCATATGTTGACACTACAATTTTATGTGGGGCTAAATATGAAACAGCAAAATTATTACAGCATTGCTGGAATTCAAAGAGTAAGAAGATGCTGAAATTGGAAAAGGGAAGGTGAAATAAAATGACAATCACTATTTACATTACAGAAATTTACTGCTTATGTCAATGGTAAATAAAAGGAAAAAAGATACTCTAATGAAAGGTCAATGAAAACTAGATTTGTAGTATACCTGTGATACATGCTGAAATGTTTCCTTGGGTGAGTGGTGCCTCAAGGAAGAGCATCCTGGAATTCTGGTGTTCAAAATATGCATCCTCCACCAGCAACACAAAGTGAGGAAACTAGAATTTCTTGCTAAAATTGCTAAAGGTTGTTTAAAGTTGTAAGAGAGTTTCTTTGATTGGTCAGTTGATACACATCAGTGGGAAATTTCTGTATTGCTTTAGCATATGTTTCTTAATCTGTTCTTTCCACTATGCTGTGTTCAGTTCTGGGCCCCTCAGTTTTGGAGGGACGTTGAGGTGCTCAAATGCATCCAGAGGAGGGTAACGAGGCTGGTGAAGGGCCTGGAACACAAGGCCTTTGAAGAATGGCTGAGGGAGCTGGGGTTGTTTAGGCTGGAGAAAAGGAGCCTCAGGGGGGACCTTATCACTCTCTACAACTTCCTGAAAGGAGTTTGTAACCAGGTGGGGGTCAGTCTCTTCTCACAGGCAATCGCTGACAGAACGAGAGGCCACAGTCTTAATCTGTGCCATGGGAAGTTTAGGTTAGACATCAGGAAAAAAATTCTTCACTGAAAGAGTGATTGGGCACTGGAATTGTCTGCCCAGTGAGGTGGTGGAGTCACCATCCTTTGATGTGGTAAAAAAAAGAATGGATGTGGCACTCAGTGCCATGGTTTAGTTGATGAGGAGGTGTTAGGTCACAGGATGGGCTTGATGATCTCAAAGGTCTTTTCCAACCTAGTTCATTCTGTGATTCTGTGAAGAACTGTTCACCTTATTCTTCTGAGTCACAAAAAAAGTATATTTTTTCAATCAGAGATAATATATTGTGTAATCAGAAAAACACATGGCCAACAGTATTTCATTATTGCTAAGTGAAAAAAAAAAGTTCAACCTATACAATAAACTCAGTTTACTTCCAGCATATCCTAATCCAAATCCTGTTACTCACCTCAAGTCTCTGTTGCCTCTGCATGTCCACAATCCTCCAGTATTCCTCTGATGAGTGTCTCCCTATTAAGCCAGTTCATGCTGATTATATTTTTTTCTCCTAGCAGTGATATTTTTCCTGTAGAAAATTGTGGAATGAAACAACTGTTTTGTTGTACATTTTTCACCCTTCTTGATCTTGTGTGGATTGTATTGCTATCTATTCAAAACCAAATGAATAAACAGGAGAAGAAATATTGTGGTAAATAGTCATTTACTGGAGAATAAATTGGGATTTTAGTTTTAGGCTCTTTGTCAGAGAGCTGGCAAAAGCATTGTATGCTTAAAAGGTTGCTCTTACAGTTTACTATTAAATAATACTGTACCATTCCCCCTTTTTTCCCCCCACTCTCCTCTTGTTTCAAAAGGAACATTTGGTTTTAAAATTCAGGGCAAGTTTGCTAAGCTTTGTGAAGGTGTAAATGGAAATTAGTTTTATCTTTCCTGGTTGTATGTTTTCAGATGAATTGAGTGGTTTACATGGAGTCAAATGTATTATTCTTATATTACATCAGACATATTACTTTATTCCTGAATTTGTTTTTATAGCTTCAGAGGCAGACAGAGAGATTCTGTCCCTAAAAAGTTGATGACTGATGCAAGGATTAATGGCAGCACATGATTTTTTTTTTTTTCATTTTTTCTCCCTCAGTGAAGTGCTGTGCTGTGAGTCTCAGTGTAGGAACATGGGATGACTTGAAGGCAAAGATGTGACTCCAGTACTGTGTCACCTATCAAAACAGCCTCCATAGAGGATGTATCTCCCCATCTGTTAGGTACAGCCTATCTTTGCAAGGCTGGATATGAAGCAGAGAGGTTAGGAAGGTTTCATTTTGAACAAAGATAAGGTGGAAAGGTTTCAGTCACTGAAAGGAGTATAAGGAGGGAGGACATGGGACTCATCTGATCTTAACACTGGAGGCAATTGAAGCCATAGTAACAGCAACTGTAAATTCCAGTAGAAGCTGGAATATGTATAACCCTAAGTCAGGGTTATTATTAGCATTTTAGAGTTTCAAGCCAGTCGTGCCAAACTTGGGTTTGTGACATTCCTTATGCTTCAAATTTTTTTTTTAATTTTTTTTTTTTTATACCAAGTACCATCTACTGTCTGATTGCTAGGGCAACGTCAAGCACTGGTGTCAGCAATACTGGCATGTAATTTGGAGTTCACTTTACAAAAAGGAAGGGAATAATCGCTTCCTGCTCGGTAGACAGGATATAAGTAGCAGACTAAAATTGGTGCAAAAAGCGGTCCTAGAAAAAATGCACAGGAGTGTATTGTTTAGGAAGGCTATAAATTCAGCATCAGAGTAATGCTGCTGCTAAGTCGCTTATAACACCTCCCTGTGTTTTGGCCTCACTTGCACTCAGTTATGCTATTGACCAACTGTTTCATTTAAATGAATAAACCTCACAGTTTTTAGGTTTTCTTTTTTTCTGACACATGACAGTGCAGGTACAGTTAACGTGACATAACAAGAGGGAAGCATCATTACTGTGACTAGTCATGCAAAAAAGCGAGATGGGAAATTACAGATATACTACATATGGTGCCTTTTGCTTTTAAAAACAGTCTGAGCTCAGAGAAGTAGAAAGGATCCAGCTAATCGTAGAACCAGCTCTATGAATTTCAAGGCAAATATACATTTCCAGACACATGGGACAAGCTGAAGACTGCTGAAATGCCAGCATGCTGGGAGAATGGCTGATGGACACCTTTTCATCTCGGACAATACCATAAAGGAAATGGCCTTTCAGTGTGGCAGATATTGTCCCTTTCTGTGCTGCTTCTTTAAAGGGAGAGAGAGAGAATGAATGCAAAGGATTTCAGAGGGGGTGTCATTTCTTTAACGGTATCCTGTGGGTGCATTATCTTGCAGAGACCTTTTTCTTTGTCTATCAGTCTGATTAGCATGTCTTTGTGCAGTTTTAAAATGCTTGGACAGTTTTCCCTTAAGAAATACATGTGCCTTCCAGCAGTTTTAAATTGCTCTTGATATGTTTGATAGCCTTATACATCTGCAAACCCATCAGAATCTTGCTGAGTTCTTGACTGTAATTCTTCCTGTGGTAATTATATTTTCTACAGTTTTAACCACACATGATGTGGAAAAGTGTTTCCTTCTGCCTGTTTTTAATGTGCTGTCTTTAATTTCCCAGAATTGTCCCTCTTAGGCTTTTAGAATTTGAAAAACAGAAAGAAGTTCTTTGTCTTCTCCCTGTACTCTTTCGTTCTCTTATCCTTTCCTTGGTTTCTGTCATGTTGTTCTGTTTTCAAAGCTAACCAGGCCCACTCATTTGAATCTTCCCCAGAGGACAGCATAAGTGTCTTTGAAGAGAAATCTTCTCTTATGCTCCAGGAGGGCACTGAAGTCTTTTTGAAAGTGAAAATCTGAGAGAATATTGAACATTTGAGAAATGTTCCAACAATTGATCAAAAGTCACTAGGATATTTTCCCTGTAATTCTTCAACTTGTTCTTAGTGTATCCAAACTTCTTGCTATTCTTGATCGTGCTATTTATTAAACAGAGGTTTTCATCCAACAGTTCCACCAACATTGGTTAGACTAAGTTTGACCCTTAAGACTTCTTAACCTTCTCTGTATCCTGTGTTGCTTCAGATTATTTGTACTAACTTCCTGCAACTCTGTACTGACTATTCAAGATGTGACATTCCTAGCTCTTCTCCCTAGTTCCTATGGCTGCATCTTTAACAGGAAAAAAGGAGAGCGGGGGAGGGAGATGATGGTATGGTAGAATGATACCCTTTCACTGCAAGTTTTTGTATCTCACAAATGTAAAGGCCCCCAGGTATTGTGGCTTTCATATATTTTAGGCAGCTGAAGTAGAGGACTCTGTGACCTCCAGCTGTGGTTAAGATGAGACACAAGACAGAATGGACCAGAAAGAATACTTGCTGTGGTGATGGGTAGTGAGAGGTCTGAGATGGGAGATGATGAGTAAGCCTGTATTCTAATAAAAGACAAATATCTAAGAGAATTTTTGGGAGAGAAAGGAATATTGTATATATCTCTCTTAGGAAGACAGGCTGAGAGAGCTTGGCCTGTTTAGTCTTCAGAGGAGACGAGTGAGAGGGGACCTCATTAATGTCTATAAATGTCTGAAAGGAGGATGTCAAGAGGATGGATCCAGGTTCTTCTCAGTGGCGCCCAGCAATAGGACAAGAGGTAATGGCAGAAAATGATGCACAGAAGTTCCACCAGAATATGAAGAAGCACTTTATTGTGCAAGTGACTGAGCACTGGAACAGGTTGCCCAGAGAAATTGTGGAGTCTGCCTCACTGGAGATATTCACAAACCATCTGGACAATGCTGTGCCGTTTGCTCTGCCATGACCCTGCTTGAGCAGAGAGCTTGGACCAGATGACCACTGTGGTCCCTTCAACCTGACCCATTCTGTGATTCTGTGGTCTGTTGCCCAGGATTATTGACACACACTGAAGATGTTCCACAAGATGATCATATTTTCTGCCCAAGTATAAAAGACCAGGTAATTTTATGGATTTTGCTTTGCAAGTATAAACACCTAGGGAACAAAAGAATTGATTTTTGAAAAGAAAGAAATTATGGCTAGAGAGTATATTTTTGAAATATTTCTTATGAAAAGTAGAAACTAAGAAGGTGTTTGCCATCTTTATATTAAATAGTAAAAGTTTAATCATTAAAAGCAACTTAGTGATGATCATAATCTATGAGGAAAATTCCTTCATATGAATAAGTTTACAAAATAATGTGTAAATATGTAGAATGTAGAATCAGAGGAAATACTTGATTGTGAGAACTTGAAAACCTCTGCATGACTGCTTAACACTATTATTATTAAGGACCAATGATAAACTGGCCTATGAAGTCAAACTTCATAACAAATGTATATAATTCCTCAGAAATAGAAGTCCTGAGACCAAATAGATTTTTTGGTATTCATTCACCTTAATTAACCAATTCAACTGATTCATTCAAACTAACCTATCAAGCAACAGAAAGCATTTGTGAAGCTTTGTAAACAATAACAGCATAAGCCTTGAGGAATGTCCACACTCCAACAAAAAGCATTTTGCACCCCAGCTAGAGCGCCACTACAGGCAGGCAGTCACCAGCCAGCAGCAGGGCCCTGGCCTGAGCCAGCAGGAAAAACCAGCAACCTCTGACTGGGTGCACATGTTACACATACTGCCATGCTTTTCCTTTTTTAATGTTTTTTTTGCATTTTAATCTTTTTTTTCCCTATGGCATATTCTTCTGTTTCTTCACTATTCTTTTCCTTCCAAGGAAATTTATATTTAATGTTGGCATCATTCCCTAGAATACTCCATTTTATCATCAGCTATAATTTATTTAATTATTTAGCCATACATTCCTTGTTTGTTGAGGCTAATGACATACAGCCTTTACTCAGGTGGGTATAGAGGTGCATATATATGTTAAGCTTCTCTTACAGAATCTTTTCAGACTCTCAAAAGTCCTTCATTTACTGGTTGCTGACATGACAGGTGCCTCACACGCTCTCTCTCCTGTTTTCTGTTGCCTTGCACATGCCAGGATTTTTTTCTTGGCACTGCTCACAGAGGCAAAGACTTGTCTCCTGGTTTGCCTGCCCTGCCAGCTCTTAAATGGGCCCATATTGTGCCATTCTCCTTGGGTACCTGGGGACCAGGTACAAAGGTGTTGATTCCTGAGCAAGTATTGCAGGACCACATCCTGAGGCTTGCCACACCTGCTGGGATAGGGGCCTATTGTTGTGCTAGGCTGCTGAAAATGGCATTTCTTATAATGAAAAGTTTAAATTCAAAAGGTAAAACCCAGAGCCTTGCAAATATGTTTTGTGCTAATGAAAGATAAGGCACAAAAATTAGAATGCATTATTATGATTGTATGTAAGTGTGAGGATTCTCTGTAGCTGCATCAGCAGCTCAGCTAGTTGTAAGGCTGATCTCAAGAATATCTGCCCACGGCACACAACTGTTGTGTGAATTCATGCCCTGGGTTGTTCTTACGCCTACCTCTGCCTCCTCCTTTTCAAGGTTATTGATACATATTTCTATTGTACATCCTAATGAGTATGTTCATGCCTTTGCATGATTTCCATTCTAGCTCTAGCCAAAAATCTGAGATGCAAACATATTTTTTGTCTAATTTTCCTTTTTCTAAAAAAAAAAAAATTACCATTGCAGTAATTTGTTACCATGTTGACTGCTGTTCTGTTCAGCCCAGTAATTACTTAATTGCATACTAGTCCTTAAATGACTTTGAGTTGTGAACTACTCATTTGCTACTACTCTGGCTTTCTCACATGTTTCCTTTCAAGGTTAAAAAGAAAATAAGACAAAAAATGTCAGTCTTCTTTGCTACAGTTTTTGCTTTATTTTGAAGGTTCCTTTGCACAATTTAAAAAAAAAATTCAAGAGCAGATTTCTTACACTTTTGAATATATATTTCTTAAAAATACATTGCACCCTCTTGGAGCAACAATTTTTGATGTAGTACCTCTTTATGAGTAGTCATTTTAAAAGCACATAAATTTACTCAAAAATTTCATAGCTGGCAGAAGGAGTAAGATATTAAACTTGGTATAGGGAAGCCAGTGTTATTAATATTACAAAATAAAAAATGTTATTATAGATCAATAAGTACTGTGTTTTAGTGGCTTCTTTCTTACCTGTTCTTATTTATCCTGCTCTTGATAGTGGCTGTTAAAAAAACACCTTTTGGTTACCATTTTATTTAGAAAATCATCTCTAATTTGAATGTTTCATTTTGAAACTTAAAATTATCTTGATGTTATGCAGATTCTTTGGTGGACCTATAGACTCGTTTATGCTGTTTTACTAGGAAAGGCATATTGACACATCTTTAATTTATCTTGCTTGTTTTGAGGGTCAAGTTCCATCACAAGAACAAGGCTATGGAGGCTATTTGCTGCAAATTGCTTTCAAGTATTTATTTTTAATGTACATACGTTTGGTACACAAATTACAAAAAAAAAGTTGTGTGAAGAAAGCTGTTTGCTATTCTGAAGGTTTGAATGTTATTACATCATGTTGTTACAACATAATTACAATACAAAGATTATCACATCTAGTACAGCTGACCTTGCTGCCAGGTTTTGATTTGTCATCTTTTTGTGGTTTCTACTGCTCAGCACAACTCCATGTTAGAAGTGAATCCAATAATTGTTTTCAGGAGAGGATTAGGGGTTTTTTGAAAAAATACAGTTCCTACAGACTACTTGTAGTTACTTTAGCTGATAAGTAGTGGAAATGTTTTGAAATTGCTACGATGGCGAATAAAATTTACTGTATCCAAAGCAGGCTAAAACATTCTTTTGCTCAAAAACAGTACCTGTTAAAGGAACCTGGAAGGAAAACAGAGCAAACACAGACATAGAAGCACCATTTATTTGAAAAAGAGCAGGAAGGTTATATTTTCAACCAAACAGAAATGTTATGAACATGAATGGCTTATTCAATAGATGTTTAATAGGACAAACATAAAGAGAAATATGAAATAGGTAATGCTAGATGATGGAGTGTAACTGAGCTGTGAGTACAGGAAGTTGTGTCCCCTTCTGTAATTTGGACATCATTCCTTTCTTCACTGCACAGTGCTTGTACACACCTATTTCGATCCGAGGCACAATATTCAGCCCATTTTTCACATAAGAAAAGAATTGATTTTTGATGCCTGATGAGGATGTGAAGAGTTTCACTATAAGAAAACCCACAGCTCCACCTATCTCTATTTCAAATTCAACGGGCAGAACTATAGCAAATGTTTTGAGTCTTAACACAGGTTTTGGATCCCTTATTCCCCAATCTTCTTCCACATGCTAGTTGAGGATGCTTCTGGTCACCTGGTCATCACAGTTTTACAGCTTGTCTTCCTGGATAGCAGCAGTAGCAGCCAGCAGAGCTGAAAGCTGCAGAGATGAAGAGAACTGTATTGTCTTGAGCATCCAGAAATACTGCCAGGCTTTTTGTGACAGCTTACTATTCTAGCATTGGTAGAAACCAGCTCTTCTTTGTAAGTATGCATTGAATATAGTGTAACACTTTCTCATGGGGTTTTTTTCAGTCAAAGGGAAGTAAGCAGATCATGTAATTAATCCTTTGTTTAACATAGCTTTGAGTTATTTCTTTTATCTTAGCAGTGTTGCAGGTTTGGAATGTGGTTGATACGTGTTGTACTCACAGCTGAAGAATCTTGAGTTAGGCTTTTTTTTATATATATAGTTAATTAATTTCCACAATTATTCTTTTTGAAGACTACGGTCACATAAAATGTAGACCTGGGTTGTGTGAGGTTGTTATTGTGTAAGATAAAGTAAATAAATTATAATTTTGATGAAAGATTAATGTGATTTTGCATGCTGAGCATACATATTAAGAAAGAAAATTAGCAACTAATGTAAAATATTAACTGCTTTTAAATCATTCACAAGTCAGAGAATGCAGATTTTTTTCTTACTGCAGAGAATGCAGCTGTTTTCTTACTTTTCACTTCAATGGGCAACAGCAATAGGTTGAGACTGGTGTGTTGTTGAAAGAGAGAAACTGAAAATATCCCCTAGAATTCTGCAGAAGCTATGGGCAAGTAAGTTATCTTACTTCATTATATTTTGCAATGTATGTAACATAAAATGTGGCAGTGATTCTCCTTTCCTAAGCATAACTTCACACCATTCTGTGTTCTCTGAGCACTAGAAAACAGTGAAAAATTACATTTCTTAACTACTTCCTACTGACAAAAGTTAGCCTGGTGGTAGAGGTGGAAGAGATGTCTCTTAAGACTACACAGAACAAGATCTCTTAATAAGAGAGTGCTTTTTTCAGAGTTTGCAGGAAGGAAGAAAACAGAACTCTCAAAATTTCCAAAACTTTCCTAGACTGTCTTTCAGAGAATACTGCAGAATATCAGACTGCTGTGAAAACAGTTTGCTTCTAGACTGGCACCATCTGACCTCAGCACAGAGAGGTTCAAAATTTGTGCCTCTGACCGGAGACAAACACTGCCAGAGTTTTGACAGAGGGTGCTGCAACTTTAAACCTGGCCTAGATTTAGGCTGTTTGGATTCCAAACCCAGCTGGAGCCAAATGTGGTAGCACAGAAAAATAAGCTGGAAGAGAAAAACCCTTTCTAACAAAATATTTTATGGAAAATTCCTCTCTGAACTTACCCAGCATTTCACAGCATATGGCAAAGACTTGCATCTGTACTTGAAAGCAGGAGCTTGAACTAAGGCCTCTGAGTACAAATGTAATGAATACATTGGACTGTCCTTCTTATTTAACTGCCTGTCTCTGCCAGTAAATCCTGGCTAAATGAGAGCCTGTCTCTCCTAATGATAATGTGGAAGCTGTGATTATCTGAGGTGTGGAAGGGAACAAGATCATAAGGAGAACAGATGGCAAGCAGTTCTGAGTGGGGAGATGGCTGGCTGCACTGTGGTGAAGCTACCTGCAGCAGCTTAAGCTGTTATCTTTCCTGGCTCACTGTTTTCCCTCCTAGCTGGAGATGATTGCATTTCTTATGGAGTTGGCAGGATGGAGCATGTGAACACTTGGTGGCTCTGTCACCTAATGTCACAGGGACAGGCAGATTCTTTTAGGGATCCTTGGTAGAATGAGACTTTGCTGCAGGGTTTTAGGTACAATTAGACCTTTATTACTACAATTAAGCACTTAATTTTCAGCATAGTTTATTGTTATCTACAATTCGTAGGATTTAATGTAGTTTATTGCACAGTTTTTATGAATTATACTTTCAGCTAAGCAAAATTTGTAGCAATGATTGTAGCTTTCTTACTATCAAGAGTCTTTAATTACTACACTTTTAGTCATTTAGACCCTCTGCAGATCATTTCAAATTCTTAGTAATCAGTGCATGATACAATAATCATAATCTGGACTCAGACTTCACCCAGGAGAACATGATTCACTCCAGAGGAAGAATACAGCAGTGGCTGTGTCCCAGACCAGTGGGGGATCATGGGTTTTGCTGTCCAGCATCATGCCTTGCAGCTGTTTGATTTTATAGGCAGTATCTCATGTACTGTTACATTTCTGTATTCCAGGTCAGGTGTCACCACACCCTAGTAGCAGTCTTGCAGGGCAGATAGTTTTTTCACAATGCTGACAGGGGATCTGGCTGTTCCATAATGGGGGTCATCACATCTTGGTGACAACTACAGTGTTGAAAAGGGGAAAAGAGGAGGTGATACATGACCAGCATGCTTACATGTTATCACTGTTTGTCTAAGGAAATGGCATTAGTTATGCTAACCATATTAGCAGGAGTCAGGAGCAGCGTCACATGGCTCAATGGAAACACTCATGTTAGTGTAAATGCATCTTCCTGCACTCAAGCAGGTGGGCTGTGTACATATATCACTCCCACCTGAGGCGAAGACAACAACCCAGAGCAGAAGGGAGCAAATATTACCTTACTCATTGCTTCAGCTGTGAATGTGTGTCCATGGCCAGGGAGACCCTGTGCATGTGGAAGATCTGGTTCCCACTCATTTCTCCAGAGCTCTTGTTTTGGAATATGTGTGTAGTGGGTTGACCCTGGCTGGATAGCAGCATGCACAAAAGCCTCTCTGTCGCTTCTCTCCACAGCTGGACAGGGGAAAGAAAATGTAACCAAGGATTCCTGGGTTGAGATAAAGACTGGGAGAGAGCACTCATCAAATATCTTGATGAGCAAAACAGGCTCAAATTTGGGATATTAATTGAATTCATTACTAACAAAATCAAAGCAGGATAATGAGAAGTAAATATGTCTTTAAAACACCTTTGCCCCACCCCTTCCCAGACTCTACCTCCTCCTTCCCAAGCGGTGATGGGAGACAGGGAATGGGGGTTTATGGTCAGTTCATCACAGGATGTTTCTCCCGCTGCTCAGGTAGAGGAGTCCTTCCCCTGCTCCAGCATGGGGTCCCTCCCACAGGAGATAGTCCTCCATGAACTTCTCCAATGTGTTCTGCTAAGCATAAAGTTTCCTGAAGCTTTGCACTGGTCTTTTCTGGAAAGATGCATGTGTTTGCACAGACTGAAGGGGAGACAAAGATACCTTTGCAGAAAAGCTGACATGGAGGTACAGCAAGAAACACTGGTGTGATCCCTTGCTATAGTACTTGCTGTAATCTCTGGGCACCAACATGCTCTTTATGAAGATACTCTAGTGATATTCTCATCCTTTCAAGAATGACTCAAGTCTTACAGTGGTGGCAAATGCTCTTCCAAGCTTATTGCAAGTGCATGGCCCTTGTGACAAGGCATTAATCACAGTCAGTGGCAAAATACTTTCTCAACCAAGCACTGTGTGTTTTTTGATATTTTTGTAAACAGTGATCCAAACAAATCACTTGCTCAAGAATAAGCACTGCATTGTGTTCCCCCTGTATCTGAAGCCATCTTTGTTCCTCATGCCTCACCTGGGTCTGTCTTCTCATCCACACGGGTTATTCCATTCACAAACTAAGTGCTCTAACTTGCTTTTCTAACATGAGGTTTTCACAGCAGGTTTAAGGCTTCATAGCAGTTCATCTGTCAGCCACAGCTTCTGTGGAGCTCACAATAGTCAATGCTTGAGAACACTCTCCCTGTGAGCAATACATGGCTGGATGAGAGCCCTGGCAGTGCCTACACCCCTAGGTAAGCACATCTCAGCTCACAGCAGAAGCTATTCCTATCTCTGTATTGGAAGAGTCTGCCTACTGTGATTGCAGCCTGCTCTCACTGTCTCTGTGACTCTTCACAGCCTGTCAGTTTTTCTGTTGACACTTTTTCAGTTCATCACAACCTCTCTTTTCTGTAGGCTTGCTTCCATAAGAGTAATATGTTCAGGCTGCCTCGAACCAGCAAATGGTACATTAACTCCTCTGAAACTGTGTGTGTGAGTCTGTGTCCATGTTCACTTCGTTAGCAGTTCCTTTTTTCCTTCTTTGGTTTACCTTCACATGTTCACACAACCAGCAATAGGAACTGAACAGGGAAAACAAGTCACACATAAAATATTTATGAAAAAAGAGGATAGTTACTTTCCCAGTTTGTCAGCTCTGTCTCAGATTCATCTCCTGGCTAATCTGTTGCAAAGTCTACTTATGTTCTGCAGGAGACTTAGGTTTTATCCTCATACGTGAGAGTAATCCATCTATTTGTGTCAGAAGGCTTTATTAATTCTTACTTTCTTCCAAAGAAAATACACCCTTTGTTTTAATTAGAAAAATTTTAGTTGCACATTTTATCTAAAATACTCTCTTCTTTCTTGTCTCATCTTTGTGCTTATGCAGATTTGGACCTTTTTTACGGAACATAAAGGGATTTTTCATTCCATTCTCACTTGTTTGTGTTTCTTTTACCTTCTTGTAGATAATTTCCTGTAATAGTATTTTTACATTAATGGAAGAATATACTGGGGGCAAAAAGAAAGACAAAAATGGGGTTCTACTACTGTTCTCTTTTTGAAGGAGCGACTGCAAGGAAAACTGGAAAAAATGCCTGCATTCTCCAAATAGCATCCCTAAACTACAGACACAGAGTAAACCAAATACAAGAAACCAGTGAGTTTTTTTATGCATAGGCAACAGTGACTGTTCCATTGACACCAAATGTGGAAAACAGGCACAAACATTGTGATAGATCCCTAATTAATTGCTTCAAATTATTTTCTCAATGTCTAAGATATTGAGTGTATCTTATTCAATTTAAAGCCCTTCATGTTATAGCTCAGAACAGGTTTTTTCAATAATGTTAGGCTCAGTAAATTACAGCCCAAACACATCTTCATCAAATTTAGTACCTAGAGCCACGCCACAAGGCTTGCCTGAGAAGAGTGTCAGGCTATTCAAGTGAGGGAAAAACAAAGTTGGGAGTAGACCCATCTAATCATAACTGGACTAAAAGCTTGAGGAAACTGCCTTTTCATTTCTTACCTGCACTGTACAGTCATGGAAGAGGCAAAAGCTGTTAGAAAGTGGGTACAAACTGTTTAATCCCCTCTGCTTTGATCTATGTCTTTGCATAAGGACTGACAATGGGACTGCAGTGACTGGTAACACATTGTCTGCTTCCTTTTCTGGTGCTGTGCTGGAGCCTCCTGTTCAAACACAGCCTCCCTCCCACCTCGTGTGCAAACCAAAGGGTTCAGTAACGGTAATAAATCGGTGCTATTACTGCATGGGCACAGCATCGTTTATGTATCATCATCACGGTTGACTTCCATGTGCAAAAACATATTGAAGCTTGTCTCTTGCTAGCTGTGGCTAATAGGTCTGTTGGGTGCTTACCAATGAGCCCCAGCCTTTAAACCTTTTGGGATCATCTGTTATTTCTCACATGCTGGTATCCTGAATTTTGGAACACTTTGGCACTAAAGAGGGGATCTCTATTTGTTGTGCTTCAGTAGTAAACAAAGTTGTTCTCTGTCTGTGAAAGAGAGAGCAGTCTGAAGGGTCTGGAACAAATTCACAGGGCCACATCAGGTCTGACTTAGCCAGAACCTGTGATAGAAAACTTAATGATCTTCCTTTTGTCCACCACAGAAAGATTCTGTTAAACAAAGTTTTGTTTATTGCCAAGAGTTGATGATGAGAATTATGAAACTAGTACAAGCCAGAAGAATTTCTAAATTATAGAAGAGACATGGAACATGCTTTTTAGAAGGGCATTTAATTCCCCTTTTCCAGATTGCCTGTTGTACCTAAACACTTTTATTTCCTTTTTCTTCTTGAGAAATTACAAAAATAAATATTTTAATGGAAAATGTGACTACTGCCTCTTCACAGCAAACTTTACAGGTACACCAGAGAAATAAAAACACATCAGGTGACTTTGAGGATGTATTTCAACACTAATTAAACCAGCATTTTAATACTCCAATCTTAATTTTAGTTTCCATTTTTAATTTCCTTTGAAAGTTATTTACCTTTTGCAAACAATTTGGATGAAACATTGAAGTGAAGTTTCAGTTATCTTTAAGTTTACTAGAGACAACTTCAATTTTTGCATCTCTTATACCCTCACAAGAAATTTTGAATTTTCAGCCTTTTCAGTCAAATTCAGGAAGAAAAAAATAAATAGGAAAAGTCTCCAAAACACTTGTTTTCCTGTAGGGTCCCAATGTGCCCAGTTTGTAACCCTGTGAACTCAGGAGTTGATTTGAGGTGGAAAACATCTCAGAGGCTGTGGCAACTGACTCTGGGATTTCTTGATGCTTTTCAAGATTGAAAAACTAATCATTACAGTAGCCAGCCCAGGCATTGGAAATGCAAATCAGATCATAGAATAACATCTGGCACAAGAAGAGCAATGACACCAGAAAACTCACCTGGGGAGTTTAGGTACTGGTTTTATTTTGAATAGGCTCTTCCAGAATTGCAGCAGAGTTGTCATTGGTCTTGTAACATTAGAAGAGCAAACACAGCCATGGCAGTTTTAAAAAGCTGTGACTTTTTCCTCCTTCACAAAAAGGTTGGCTGTGATAATACTGCAATGGACTGGAGACTAGTGCGAGAGCAATGACCATCCCAAATCTGCCACACTACCTGACTATAAGCTGTTTAGGACTCTGAAATGCTGATAATATTTTTTTTTATTAACTTGACTGAAATAAAAATGACAGGAAGTCACCTGGATTCATCTAGGAAAGAGAACTCCACGTAAGTCTTTTAGAATAGGAAAACAATCTTAAACTCTTAGAATTGCTTTTAAGTGTACGTATGATCAAAGAGAGAAACTGGGAAAAGTTGGATAAAGCTTATCTGGGGATGTTTATTCCACAGCTATATACCTGAGCTTGCAGTCACTTGAATGGTGCTTCAACCATATCTGTGTGTCTTTCCTGGCAATAATATTTCACAGAAGTGAATCAAAGCACTTGATTTTACTGCAGCAGCCTCAGCAGAAATGTCCCGGAGTGTGCAGCACAGATGGGGAGCGTGTGATCAGACACTCACTGCTAATGAACTTGTGAATGGAGCCCCTGGAAGAAAACACAGGGCACTGCAGAGTTAACCTAGGCAAGGGCCGTTTCTCTGTCAGATCCTGCTGCTTTTCAGGGAGCTTTCTTTGCGAGGTATATTTTGGAGGAGCTGTGGGAGGAGGGGGAGATGCTGCTGCTGCACGTTCAGAGCAAAGCCCGTGGCTGTGATAGGCTGAAGGGACATGGATACTCTGCCTATATATGCTGGCAACTGCATCCTCTCCACTTTGTAGCTGTCACCGAGGAGCAAAGAAGGGCAGTGAAAAGGGCAGGGGAGAGGCAAAAACCTTACCAACTCACTGTAAGTAATATTCTTTGTCCTTAAGGCTTTATGGTTATTAAATTCAAGTAGGTACATTCGGATTAATGCAACAATTGGTTATGGAGAGTGAGATTTCAGTTAATAAACAGCCAGCTTGTGTTATTTTAGTGATGATGATAATAATAATAACACTAACATTTCTTTTTAATCTAAGTTTGCACAATGTAGTGTACACTTATTGTGTTGTGTTTGGTTTTTTTAATACATCTGATGTATGTCAGCTGTAACTGTTTATATGCATTTATGTAGAATTGCATGTATACAAAAGTTTGTACCTTGTCTTTCCAAGTACAGCAATGCTTGCAATAACCAAGCAGAACTTGGGAAATTCTCTGCCAAATATTCCGAATAATAAAATTTCAAGATAAACTAAATGCATGACTTTTTTAGGGTGAAGTTTTCCTCAGAAATAACCCTTTCCCATCACTGTAGTAAGACCTCAGTAGGGAACATTATGAAGTTGCAGACACTGTGCCAATGACAGTAAATGAATACAGCCAGCAACTTCTGGAATATGTAATTCTTTAAATAAAATGTAGGGGTTATCACATATACTCCTAATTCTTGATTTGTGCAAAGGTAGAAGTAGATCCAGAGTAGATCCAGTTCCATTTTACTCGTGCTGAAGTAAAATTCATCCTTTGGCTCTTTTTCTGGCAATATCCTATTGCCAGCAAGGGAAGTTCAGCTTAACAGTGGCAACAGCTGCAAAAACCTTCAGTTGGGTTCAGTAGCAGGAAGTTCTCGTGGCTTCACTGGTGTCACTGAAACACCCTGAGCCCTTAAATTACATTTTGGTCTGCAACAATCAGTTGGCAGAATAGAAAATGCACTTGACTCATCTATTGGAAAGATAAACAGTTATAGCTGCATTTGCTCAAAAAACGAATCAGTTTTAGGTGCTATTAATGTGTCTATGCATTGTTCCTGTCTGTATTTATAAACAGGAGCTGCTAAAATATTTTATTTTGTTAGCTGTTGTTTATTTTAGTTTGATCAAGTGGAGAAGACGCAGACATAAAATTATATAATGCATCAAATATACTTCTCTCCTCATTTGTTCTGCCTTTCTTCTTTTCCCTCTTTTTTTCTGCTTTTTCATATTTTTTTCTCTTTTTCTTTCTCATAACAATTTTCCTGGTAGCATTTAGATATATTTTACATTAATATTTAGTAAATATGAAAAACCCACCCAGATTCTAAAATCATAGACAATACCTTTTAACAGAAATAATGAATAAGCTGAATGTTACCAACATAATACTATACCTATAAATATCTTTAATAATTACTTGTGTGTAAAACTAGTCATTTGTATAGTTCAGTTTCAGATAAAGTATAAAACTGCTTGCAAATGAACATACACAACCTAAAGACCAGCAACAATTTCCAGTAACTTCAGTAAAATAAAATGTGTCTGTATTCTAATTTCAGTGCTCTGAGGTAGAAGGAGTAGTTTCAAAAAAGTATCAAAGGATATGTCAACTTTAGATTGTGTAGTGTACTTGTCCTCTGACAAATTACAGCAAAATCAAAGACCAAGGAGTTTATGTATGAATAAGTAAAAAAAGATACACTGAAATAATTTAAGGTTTAACATGATTTTTATTGGTTTTACCGGCAGTTTAGAGCAGAACTCAATCTTCTCCAGTAAAGTAGGGTTTGATCTGAAGTATGCATGGTGACAGGAGCCATTGATTCTGGCTGGGAAGAAAAATGCTCAGGCAGAATATATGCTTGGTAAAATTGTATTTTATCAATTAGAGTGAGGCTGTCAGTGAATTTGCATACAGACTGCTCACTGTGTGGTAGAAGTTGATAATTGGGCAGGGCACCTCCTGAGAAGCTGTGCCCTCCTCACTTGGGGTTTAGCTCACCGATTCTGAATATGCTGAAATTCATCCTGGGAGGTGTGGGATCTCTGAAAGTGTGGAGACTTTCTCACTCTTTAGGGGCCTTCAAGAAGATTATTTAATTATATTAAATAATTTAGAGAGAGGCTTAGTTTCTCTGAAATTTCGCTTTAGTTTTGGAAACTTGGCTTGCATTATTTTGCAGTTTAAGTTCCTTCAAGTTAAGTGGATGTTTTAAGTGCATGCAGACTGTAACACTCATCCCTTCAGAAAGTACAGATTCTCTCAAACAGTATTTAATTTTAAACGCTAAGGCCTGAGTTCTCTGAAGTATTTTGCTTCTTAGAAAATCTCTATATTTTTAAAATATACTGGCATAGAGGGAAGATCTCTCCTTATGCATTGTGTTGTTGTATTGTACATAAGCTTTATGTGCATGCAAGAAGTAGAGATATTCTGTAGTAGTAGAGAAGTAAAGTAATTTGCATTTTATTAATACTCACTAGTAAGCATTACAGTTGTCTGCTGGAGATGGCTTCCATAGCAAGTAGTACTTTCAAGCAGTGAAGTGAAATCTATAGCGAACAGCTCAGGAAGAGAATAAAAATAGGGATGAAAGGGTAAATGGGTCTTGTCACTCACAGAGGAACAGATATAACATAGGAGGTGAAAAGGATGACCACTGGGTTCCTGCAAGGAATATGCCTTCACAGTTCCCCCGTGAGATACATATATTGCTGTGGGTAGGGGATTTTCAGGAAAGGACTTTTAGGAAGGAAGAAGCATGAATACAAAAAAGCAGATTTTAAATTTTTTAGTATTGTCTTTGGAGGAAAGAAGGGTTAAATACTTTGCTTCAGATTGAAGCAGTTTGACAAACTTCACTCATCAAACTGAATTGTAAGAATATTAGAGATCAAGTAAATACTAGTTCATATCAATTTATAACACTGCAACCACTGTAGCACATTTGGGATGAAAGGCTCAACCTTTGATTCTTAACATTTGAGCTTCCTGGTTCAGTTACTTCCATGCAAAGCAGTGGGTTTCCCCTGTAATTTAATTCTTTACCTGAATTTTGCTATAGCAACAGTGATTTATGACAGGAGCAATGCAGCCCAAAACAATGCTAGGATGAGCCAGTGAACCTCCCATTCTTGGGAAGAAGTAAAGTTACCCAATAACAAACAAGATCTTAGTGATTAGACAAAATGTGTATTTTGTCAAATTGAGTTCCATAGCAATGGACTAAAACCACGGCATATGTATCTGATATTTAGATGTAATAGTTTATTTGCTTATCCTGATATCCAAAAAGAACTTTGTCCAAACTTCTAATAATAAAAATAACAATATCAGCATACTGTGTAGCAACAAGATTATGTAAATGTCACAACCTATAAAACATACCATGTATGTTCTAGTAATATGATAAAGTAAATTCTTTTTTTTTAATAAAGTAAATTCTTTATTTCTATGTGTTTGTGAGCTGTGTTGAGCTTACACACAATGTGATTTAATTTATGCTATTTGATTTGTATTTTAGGAAAAGACCACGTGATCCACAGAAGTTTTTGTGTTAAGTGGTCCCTTTTATTTGATTACTACCAAGTAAAGCTAGGGAGTAGTGTAGTGATTGCTCTTACGCAGTGATACTCTTACCTGTCTTGATGCTGTACTTGGGGTTCCCTGGAACCACAGATGTGGAATGAGATACTCACCTGAAGTGATCCATGTGTAAAGGTCTGTAGGAATAACTGCAGCACAGTGGTGAGCAACAGCAGTGCTGGGAACACCAATCCTCATGTTCTGAGTCAGTTCAGTCTCAGGCATCTCCCACTAATTTGTCAGTTGTTTGTTGAATTCTTTTTTTCACAGCTTTCTTCTCTGAAACCAGAGGAAAAAATAACAGATCACTTAATGCAAGTTCTTTAGGACATGCTATGGCAATGAACCCATGAATGAAGTAGCATAAAAGAAATAATAATATCACAACTTAAGAGTTAAGTTAGAGATGCATTGAAAAAGAAGTTCAACAGTACAGAATTTAGATTTCTTCTGGCAAAAAATATCTAAACCAAAGAACAGAGCCTTGGTATGTAATTAGATTGCTGCCACAGAAATGCGTATTGATTGCTGCAGTTCATGCTGATTTCTTTAGAGTTTATTACAATTTTGAACAACGCACAAAGATGTGTTAAATGAAAATGCACGTAAGATGTAGAGGGTATGGAAGAAATTGAATCATCCTGATTTTAAAGGAGTAGAAACAAAACTGCTCACTGAAACACAGGTTTTCAAAAGGGAGTTGACACACAAAGCTGCCCACTGCACATTCTAATGTCTGTAATGACCACTGGTAAAGTATATCCAGCAACTTAGCAAGATATGAGAAAGGTCCTAATACCCCTTTATGAAAGGTATAGACAGAGCCAAATAAACACTTACATGATGATCAAAGAGAATACTAAAACTCTAGTAAAATAGCAACAGGAACAACCATCTCTGGGGATCTAGAAGTCACTACTGTGCAGATCCTTGCTTTCCCAAGTGTTTTGTGACCTACAGCAGCACCCTGCCTTCTTAAATAGAAGCAACACCTGCTCCAGACAAATCCCAGATCCTCTGTTTGTAGCAGCAGAGACATGTCTACAACAGTGCTTATTAATAATGTCTTTGTCTTGTGATGTTACTGTACTAATTCAAATGTAATAAAGCCCAGGAGGCTCCCTTTTCTCAAAATTATGTCCTCAGTTAGAAATCCTTATCACAAATACTTGATATCTGAAAAATTGTCTTCTACTTATCTAATATTCACATTGTGCTTAATATAATTATTTCCTTACAAAGTGAAGATCTACAGGTGTGTGAGCTAAGCACAATAGTTCTTGAGATCAGCAGTGAATATCCTTTCTTCTCTTTCCAATCTTCTTACGGATTCCAAGGTACAGTATCCCTCAATGTGAGCGTATAAAGACTCTGGGACACTTTTTTGGTACTCAGTGAATAAAAAGTTTCAGCCATATATTCACTGAGTACTCAAAATGCACAGCTAGACAGAGTAATAAAATTGGATGGGCCAGGGTGACGGGAGCAGGCACTGTTATATCATTAATTTATGTTTGCAGAGCACTTTGCAGGTGAACTCCAGCTCATCCCAGCCGAGCTTTGTATCACCTTGGGTGTGCTCACACAATCTGCCTATCTCAAAGAACGCCTGGAGCTGCAGCCCAACATCTTGGAAATATAGACAGCCCCAGACAGAGCTTCCTCACATTCTCCTGCAAAACACAGTACAGATCAACTTGAAGTGAATTCTTTTTGAAACCTCACTAAGAAACAAAGTTTTGTAGGTGACAAAGCATGTGCATTTACAGTGAAAAAGCAAAGAAGCTAGATCTTGAGACAAGACAGGAGTTGAGAAGCAGATAAAATGACAGGGCAGCATGGTGGATCACTATGATAACTGTGATTATTATAGCTTGTTATTACAGATTATAACAGAGACACACAGCAGGCTGTTTTCTTACACTTTTTCTCCATAAGGCAGGAGGGAGCTGATTATGTGCCACTTAACAGTTCCACATCCTTGTTTCAACCAGCAGCTGTAGAAAATAAATCTGTAATTTTTGAATCTTCATCAAAGTGCTTCTACTGTTCTTCTGTGCTAAACTTATTGTCTATCTGTATTAATCCAATCTATTCATATAATGACCATATGAGTCTTCCTATAAATCATATGAATAACAGGTTTAAAACTAGTATAATTTTCTTTCAGAAATGATTATTTTTTTATCTTTCTTTTAAAGTGTTTTTCTGGGAATAAACCCTAAACTCTGATACTGATGGATGCTGCAGAATTCCGCAAGAGAGGGAAGGAGATGGTGGACTATGTTGCGGATTACCTGGAGAAGATAGAGAAACGACAGGTATTTCCAGATGTGGAACCAGGATATCTACGGCCCCTCATTGCAGACTGTGCACCCCAGGATCCTGAGAGCTTTGAGGATGTCTTTAAAGACATTGAGAAGATCATTATGCCAGGGGTAAGAAAATTGGAACTGTAGTGCAATGTTCAGTACTGCATTTAGGTTTTCAAACACCTTAAATAATGTGTGGGTTTACCAACATAAGTACCCACACTGATTAACTTTTAGAAGGCAGGAGTCAGCTTTACATGTTGAATGTGATGTAACTAATGTTTTCCATTCTTCCTAGAAATAATCAAATCATTCTTTTGCTTCATGCCTGGTTTACTTTTGAAAATAATTCCCTTTCCTCCCTTGAACTGGTTAAGGCAAAACTTCATAACTTTCAGTTTCATGTGATATTTTTACTACTTTCATAGCACAGTAAATATTTTACAAAATCGTATTTTTTATTAGTCTGCTGTGCCCAAAGTGTTTCTTCAAGCTGATCTTTAAATGTTAAAATTCTCTTAGGAGACTTCTTTTTATTAGAGAGTTGACTAGAAAGGATTCTTCCCAATACTTGTTCTGTTGATTTACTCTCCTAAATGTCAACTACTTCTCGTAGCTTCTAAGGCAGACGACTCCTGCCTAAATATTAGTCCTTGAATAGATCATTACTGGACAGACAATTCAGAACATTTGGCAAAGCATCTGGCATTTGTTCAGGCCTGAAATTTTCTTGGTTTTCCACTCATGGTGCACCTTTTTTATTTTAAATATGTACTTGTATCCTTAGGCCTCTAAGTAGCTTGAAGAGAACTGAATTATTAGTAAAAGTTAATGAGGAATCTCTCCTTTGGATCTCTTCCATAAACACTTTGGATTTCTTCTCTAGATGCAGCTAAGTGATATGATTGTGATGGGACTGGACATCACAATCAATATGGCTTTAGTCAGTGTACTATGATGCTAATTCCTTTTCATTGACCAATGTAAATATTTGATATTCTATATGATTTTATCTTGTTTTCCTTGGAGCCAGCCTGCTGTACTTTAACAGGCAAAAGCTCCACTGAAGTCAATTGAAACCTCTGCAATTTTTTCAAAAATTTGAAGATGAAGTCTTAAATCTAAGGGAATTAAATCAATGCAGATTAGATAAGAGAATTATGTCCAACACATGCAAATACTTTAATTGCTGCTCATAATTGCCTTTTCTTTTTCATTGGAGGAAAATAGTAATGTCTGTGAATTAGAAGAGAAAACACTGAACACTTGAGAACTTTAAATAAAACAATAACGCATTAAAAAATAAGAGATGAATCACTCAAGAGTAGAAAGTGAGACATTGAATTCCAATTGTGTCATCAACATGTCATGTTCTCTCTTAACTAAATTGACTTTTTCTTGATATTTACGTGCCCTGCAAACAAATTTACTTTTACAAAGTGATACATTCTGAAGAAAAATTGTTCTATCCTAAATTTTTTCACTGCTGTGAAATGTTAGTGACACAAAGAGCACAATATAAATCCCAGTTCTTATAGCGATTCTTATTCTACCCATGTTGCTTATACTTAATTCCAAAGACTCACATGGGCACAGAACCATGAGGTCCTGTATAGTAGAGACTGGATGGTATCTTGAGATCATTAGTTCATCCCCTCTGCTCAAAGCTGAGTCAGCTAGAGCAGGTTGTTCAGGACTATGTCCAGCTGGTCACTGAATCTCTCCAAGGATGCACTCTGCTGTCCTGTTCCACAGTTGGATCACCCTCACAGTAAAAAAGCTTTTTCTTATGTTTAAGTGGAATTTTCTCTATTTCAGTTTGTACACATTTCTTGTTGTCTTGGCACTGGGTACTTCTGAGAAGAATCTGGCTTCATCTTCTTTACACCTTCCCGTGAGGTGTTTATACACGTTAACAAGGTACCCCCTGAGCTTCCTGCAGGCTGCAGGAACAACCCCAGCTCTTTCAGACGCTTGTCACGTGACAAGCAATTAATCATCTCCATGGTCTTTCACTGGAATCATTCCAGTATGTCTTTGTTCCTTGTACTGGAAAACCTAGAACTGGATGTGGCATTCCAGGTGTGGCCTTTCCAGTGCTGCCTAGAAGGGAAAGATCAACTCTTTTGACCTTCTGGCAGCAGTTTTGTTACCATGGCTCAGAATGCTCTTGGGTCACAGTGTTTGCTGCCAGGGTGCATTGCTGGCTCATGTTCAGCTTGGCCACCAGGTCCATTTCTTCCAAGCTGCTTGCCAGCCAGTTGATCCTTGCTCTGTATGGGGCAGGGGGTTATTCCTCACCAGGTACAGGCTTTTGCATTTCTTTGGTCAGCTTCATGGGATTCCTGTTGGCCCATTTCTGCAGGCGGTTAAGGTCCCTTTGAATTGCAGCGTGACCATACAGTGTATCAAACACTCCTCCCAGTTTTATGTCATGGGCAACATTACTGAGGGTACACTCTATCCCATCATCAAGGTATTTAATGAGGTG
Organism: Ploceus nigricollis; assembly: GCA_013399945.1. NCBI lineage: Eukaryota > Metazoa > Chordata > Aves > Passeriformes > Ploceidae > Ploceus > Ploceus nigricollis. Next base: position 139,247 of record VXBC01001349.1, on the reverse strand, counting down.
CTGGCCTTTCCCCTTCATTCTCCATGTAGCCTAGCCTTGAACACTTCCAGGGATGGAGCACTCACAACCTGCCTGTTGTTTCAGTGCCTCACCACCCTCACAGTAAAGAAATTTTTTTTTTCAAACATATAATCTAAACCTACTCTCAGTTTAAGATCATTCCCTCGTGTCCTATCACTACGTGCCCTTGCAAAACACCTCTCTCCATTTTTCTTGTAGGCTCCCTTTAGGTACTGGAAGGCCACGGTTAGATCACCCCAAAGCCTTCTCTTTTCCAGGCTGAGCAATCTCAATTCTCTCAGCCTGTTCTCACAGGAGAGGTGCTCCATTCCTCTGATCATCTTGATATCCCTCCTCTGGACTTGTCCCAATAGGTCAATGTCCTCCCTTGTACTGGGGATCCTAGAGCCGGACACAGCAGTCCAGGTAGGGTCTCACCAGAATGGAGAAGAGGGGCAGAATCCCTTCCTTTCCCCTGCTGCCCACAGTGCTTTGAATGCAGCCCAGGGCACTGCCTTCACTACTTCTTTCCTGTTGGTAAATGTGCAGTCCCACACCATGTCCCACATTGTCGTCAGTTCCTCCACAGTTTCCCATGTTAGGCAATTATCAATGCACTCCAGAACCCTCCTGACTGATTGTGTCCTGCTGTGTTGTCTGTCCAGCAGACGTGAGGCCTATGATCTGTGAACATGAGGTTTCTTCCAGCTGTCTGAATGCTGCACTCATGTGCTTCTTCTGATCAGGTGGTCTGTAGCAGACGCACACCCCCAAATATTGCCCATTTTGATATCTTCACCAGTCCTGACTCACAAGTTCCTGACTGGCTCATTGTCCATTCTTAGGCAGAGGCCAGTGCATTCCTGCTGTTCGCTTGCATAAAGGACCACTCCTCTGCCTTGCCTTCCTGGTCTGACCTTCCTGAAGAGGTTGTCTTCATCTGCTACAGCACTTCAGTCATGCGAGCAATCCCACAGTGTCTCTGTGATCCCAGTGAAATCACAGCCCTGTACCTGCACACAACCTTCTGTTTCCTTCTGTTTGTTCCACATGTGTTGTGCCACAGCTTATAGGTGCTTCAGAGAGGCACCCATTTGTCTTAATTCCCCAGAAAAGATGTGAGAGCTCCTCTGTCCTGCCTCTGCCCTAATGCTGCCCTCTGAGCACTTCCTAATTTATGTAGATATACTGGGGATTGGTCTGCTTTAGCCTTAGCTTCTTTCTGAGTTCTCTCATGTCCATGTTACCCTTCCTCCTTTGCTTGTCAGCTTGGTCCATCTTCCTCCCTTGATTGTGCATTTTCCTCTCCTTCCCTCATCATTCCTAGTTTAAAGCTCTCCTTACCAGGTTATCCAGCCAGTCTGCAAAGATATTTTTGCCCTAATTGTTCAGGTTATATTTTCCCTTAATCTTCTTCCCGTGTTTTTCCTGACAAGAATAACATTTAAAAGTACACCTAGTGTTTTTCGTCTATAGCATTTACCCACTGTTTGACAGTGGGTATATATCCGTTTTATAAATGAAGAATTCAGAAAGGGCTTTTTCAGAAAGAATAAGTAATATGACATATCATAAACCCTTGTTTTGCCTGTAAGCTATTGGTGGCCCATAAGTGATTCTTGTTTCATTCATGCTGACATCTTTACTGTGTTAGTTGTGTTCAGGTATTTGCTATTTATTGTATGACTAAAAGTGTGAAAATGGTGTTCCTTCAGAAGGGCAGGGATCAATTAATTCTGTGAAGAGATAATAATGCAGTATTTATTGCTGTCTTCACCCTGTAGGAAAAAAGTGTTTATGAGTAGTGAAACTTTTTTATGGGGACTTACTGTGAAATGTAAGGTACACCTTCAAAGGGCAGTCCACCCAATGATAATGACAATAATGGCACTAGGTTCCTGATTCTAGCACAGAGACAGAGGGAGTAACTGCAGAACTCTGATCTCCACAGCAGGCAGACAGTAAGAAAGGATCTGCATATAAAAATACCAGTCGCCTTTCACTCTCAGATTTGCTTTGCTGTCCTTCTTTTTTACAGCCAAAAATGATCACGTGTAGTTGTAACTGCAAATAGCAGTACTCAAGATGCTAATTTTCCTCACGTTGGATCCATTAATCTATGAACTTTCAGCTGAAGCACCTATCCTTAGCGTGTGGTGAAGGAAAACTATTGCTTAGACTAAGCAAGCCAGAGAAAGACATCCTTAGAAGAAATCTTGGAAATAGAATGTCTCTGAGAAGCACTAGAATGGTAATTAGAGTGAACTCAAGACATTTGTATATCATAATTTATCAGCAGAGGGAAAAAAAAACAGGTATCAATTATGTCAGGCTCTTTGCAATATCTGAGTAAGTGTATCTGTTCCAACGTGGTGAAAAAAAAAAGAATTTTACAGCTGCTTCAAGGGACGGGGGAAGGGGAGACAGGAGGAAGACGCGCAGCTGCACTTGCCCCAGGGCTTTTAGCTTTTTTGCTTTGTGTGAGTGGTGCAACTGGAATCTGCTGTGTTTCATCAAGCAAATGGCTCCCAGCAAGCAGTCAGTTTAACTTGATTAACCCAAGATGAATGTCGCAAGTCTTACAGATCACAGAGAATTAAAGCTGGGGAGATGAACAGTGGCAGCTCTGGCTCATTACGGACGTCAGTGAAAGTCTGTGCATGTAGATCCTATCGGGGAGCACTGCTTCTTGAATATTTTATTGTTTTCCTTCGGAGAGCCAGTCCCATCCGGGGTTTTTTTCTGATTTGTGAAGGAAGGCATTTGCCACAAGAGCTCTAAAACTTTGTTACAGCAAAGAAGGATATCCTGACCAAATATGAGATACAGCTGAAAAGGTTCACACTGGCTCGTCTTTGGATAACTATTTTACAGGTTTCCACCTAGTGACCATTAAAAATGAAATCTTGAACATAGCAGGTACAAGGCTAGTTTAGACAGTGGAAAATTGTAATGGATAGGAGATGTTTTCATGTGAAAGAGATAGGCATATTTGAAATTGGTACACTGCAGCAGGGAAAGTGATACCTGATCCACTCTGTCAAGAGTTAAGACAGTTTCCCCTTAGCATGGACCACATCCCTTAAAAAAGAGCTGGTTGTTGGCATGAGAAAGTTTAGAAGATGGAGGAAACAGATAATTTACAGCATGCAGAACAGTGTGGTACAACAATCCCTGAGTTATCTCTAGAACCAGAAACCTTACCACAGACTGGAAGAGAGGAGTGTAAAAGCTAAAATTCATCCAGAGAATGAATGTGGAACAAAAGAGCACAGAAACACTGAACTCAGGCAAGAGAGAATGTATAGTCATACTATCCTCCAGCTGTAACAGGAGAATTCCAGTATTAAAAAGGAAACAAAATTATTTAAGAAAAGGCTAGCCTTTAATAACTCAGCAGCCTCTGGACTTCCACCCATGAAAAAAATCTTAAAAAGATCTGCTGAATTCTTGCTTACAGCTGTGGAAGCACTTTTTTAAAAAACTTGCCTTTTACCTTGAATGTAAAAGCTGTTTTTGCCAAACATATCACTTATCACATTATTTCCACTGAACAGTGCTGTGTGGCTGTGCATTTCCTGATTTCAAATTTTATTAGATTGGAGTTGTGGAGCACTATCAAGTATCTCACAGATCCTTAAAATTGCTTGGATATTACATAAGAGAATCCTAAACATTGCTTTGGCAAGACAATTCACTACCATTTATGCAGTTACCATGTTGTTCTCTCATATTAGTTCATACAAAGTGGAATTGTATGTAAATCACAACTTATTAAAGGGAGATGAGAGTTTAATTTGCTACAGAAGGTATTGTATACTGGGATGGGTTGTTTCATTTTGTGGTGAGGAGCTGTTTGGTCAGATTCAGTGCCTGAACAAACAACATGAGAGTGTGGACAAGAGAGTTCTGTGGACTTCTGCTGCACTGAAGACACTCTTCCTATGTCTGTTGCTTGACAGAAATGGAAAACCAAAATACCAGGGAGTCCCTGACGGTAGAGACTCAAGAGCGGTGTCCTACACAGAAGCTCAGGCTGCCATGACCCACACAATTCTTGTCTTCTAGGAAGAAAAATGGGGAACTCTGATTTTGGAGCTGTTGTGGGGGGTTGGGGTGAGAACTTACTTATTTTTATTTTGAATAAAAGATGGATAAAAATTGGGGGAAAAAAAAGGTAAGTTTTTCTAAAAAATGTGATCCTGTGTTACAGCCACCTAGTCAAGAACTGTTGGCTTGTCACAACCTCTAACCTTTTTTGATTTTGTGACAATTTGTTTCTGCTTCCTGTATTAGTTAAAAATAACTATTTTCTGCTTAATACAGGTGACTCACTGGCACAGTCCGTACTTTTTTGCCTACTTCCCTGCAGCCTCTTCCTTCCCAGCTCTTCTTGCAGATATGTTGTGTGGTGGAATAGGATGTGTGGGCTTCTCTTGGGTGAGTTTGCTCTGGTGTGTGGTAAAGGTGCTTCACCTTGCCAGGATTTTAAGCATTTCAGTAACATTCTACAATGAAATTACTGATTATTAGCAGTGAAGTCACAGGAGTATTTTTGTAGGTAAATTTCCTTGATTATTTAAGGGTTTTCACATAGACACCCTGAATGATTCCAGGAATAAAAGGCTATTTCCTCATACAAGTTTTGCTCTTGAAAAATCACCAACATTTAGAGTTAGTGATAGCAATGCAAACATACTGGTAATCCATTAATAAGTACGACTATAGTTCAGCAGCCATTGTTGTTATTTCTCTTTTCATCTGGATGAATGGAAAATTTTCTTAAAACCCCCACATTCATGAGGTATACTCTTCTCAAAAGAGGCTGGTATTTGATGTTGAGAAAAAATATGCAAGATGCAAATCCTAGCTTTGACATTTGATAGTCATGGTTCTATGTAAGGCCTATTTTGACATTTTTTAGTAAGTGTTAGAAACTATATGCACAAAATGGTCTTCATGTCCCTAACTGGGCTGGTGACATTAGTCATCTAGTCTCTTCCTTTATAGCAAAAGAAAGAGAGAAAGAGAGAGAATTATTCTTGCTCTGGTAGATCTGATTTCTCTTCATGGTCTAGTGAGATTATTCCCTCTGCTCTTTTCAACACAGGCTGCAAGTCCAGCTTGCACAGAGCTGGAGACTGTCATGCTGGATTGGCTAGGGAAGATGGTTAATTTGCCTGAGGAGTTTTTAGCTGGGAAGGATGGCCAAGGTGGAGGAGTCATTCAGGTAAGAGGGGACATGAAAAAAAGAGTACAGACTGAGTTTGTGAAATCGTGATTTTGTAAAATTTTTATACTAGGACACTAATGAAGGAAATATATTTTTTTACTGCCACATGGGTTCCTTTCAAATTTCCAGAAGGACTGATGGTCTGTGAGAATGTTTATAGGTGGGCAGGATCATTCATGAAAGTAATGCTTTTGTTTTTAAAGCAGCTGATTTCTAAAACACTTCTCAGTGAAGAATTGTTAGTAGTTCAATTTAAAATTTAGGCTTAAAATTCAAATCAGAATTGTGTAGGATGGAGACTTTAATTTTTTACTCAGTGAACTGAACTCATACTTATCAACAATATGCAGCAATGTTACATCGCTGAGGTTAGAAGTCTACCTTTTATATGTGCAATTGTTTATTTCAGTCAGTTTCCACAGAACATTGGAGATAAACTTTGATAAATAGAAATAGCAGAATGTAGTAAAAAGTATATCAATTTTTGCCAAAGAGGTTGAAATTTCTTTAAGTTTTTCTTATATAACAAAAGGAAATATCAGAATATTATAATAAAACGAAGAGCTGTTTAAAATGTGAACCTAAGCAGTTCTATCAATAGATTATATAATTTTGAGACTACACTGCATATCCAAACTAGAAAAAAGTCCCCAAACTTTGACATTGACTGCTGAATGAAACTTACAATGTCTGAGCAGATAACCTGAACAATAATGAATATATCATCAATAGGCAATCTTGCGTGCATAATAGAGCTATGTTGTTTGTCAGCCATGGCTCCACTAGCACATGGTCATTCTGCAAATGCAACTCTGGTCACAGCTATTAATCTGTCTAAAACAGATTTCTTCTATGAAGAAGATTGAAATTTAAATAATTGTTCTGTGCTCCTATGGTAATCTCTGGAGTCTGGTTGTTGAAGGCCAGGGCACAATCCATTTTATGCTAAGACAGGCTTCTAATATACATCTGATTTAAATGCTAGAACTGGGGGCTTCTTTCTTTGATGTCAGCTGCAAATGCCTACCGTGTATTCCAATGAATTCTTCCCAACGTCTTCCCAGGCAAGAATGAATTTAATCCAAATGCTGTCATCATCCTAGATGGACCTGTACCTACACCAGTGTATTTCCAGTATAGTTCTTTACTCATCTGCTTGCTCTGTTAGCACCTTTATCATTATGATTGCTAGGGAGAGCTTTATGTTCAAGAAATCAAGCTTCCCTCATGCATTGTAGCAGCATCTCTTTTGTACCAGTTAAAGCAAGCAATTATGCCTGATTGTTATCAGCAGGAAATATTGCCCCTCCAGGCTGACAGTGCTGGATTGCCCATAATTTTCATCAGAAACTGGTCATTTTCAGAATCGAAAGTGGGCTCTCTGTTCTAGCTTATGATGCAGTCATTTGGGCTGCAGATCTTCTTGTCTCGCTCTTGAAACAGTAATGATCCAAGCAGGAGAGCGTGAAGCAAAGGCAACGTGTGTGAAAGTGCCAGTCATTCTGTTCCTAAATGCCAAGTAATTATTGTGCTATTGGGTAAAACTGAGCCTGTGAAAATTGCCTCTTAATTACATTTGAAAGTCTATGTCAATATGAAGCACTTTGTTGTTCTGTGCAAGATGACACTTCAAAATGGCAAAAGATGAAAGAAAATTTCAGTTCAGAGCTCTGGTGGACATGAACATCAGCTCTTGCTGATATTTCCTCCACCACTTAAGCCTGCTTGCCATGGCAACCTTTGTTTGCCTGTGGTAAAAGCAAAGGTATCATCATCCTTCACTTAATGCAGAATACAGCATTCAAGAGGAGAAAAAACAGCTTTCAAAAATAAGCGAGAAAGCAACTTTCTTCCTGAAGTTTGTAACCTGCTGTTCATTTTAGATAAATTACTGGAAAGTATACCTGCTTTGAATTTTAAAGAGTTTTCTTGCTCTGCAAAGAAAAAGTATTTTAGGGGTAAGACAAAATTATCTTTGGCCTGGCAAAGAACACTGCTGATTTATCTTACTTGTCAGTTAGCCAAGTGGTTCAAGAACCAAGGCGGTTTTTTTCCCTCAAAAATATTTAGCACAAGACTTTGGTGCCAAGTGTATAGAAGAGCGTTGCAAACCAGGCTCTGCAAGCAGTGTAAAAAGCTTCAGTGTATAAAAGGTGACTCAGTATTAAAAAAGTGATTTATGGAAACTGAGGCAAGGGGGAAAAGCCTGTGTCTATCATGAGACGTCCAAAAGCATTTCCAGGTTGCTGGATTCAGGTACCTTTAGGCTATGTCCCAGCTGTATATCAGGAGGCAAAATTCAGCTGGGCAACCATTCCTTTTCTTTTCATCCTTGTTTCTGTAAAAGGAAATTCATACAAGAACTGTTGTATACATTGACTATGCACCAGCATAGATGAAGAGCCAGGATATCTTGGTGCACTCCTTAGGAAGCGGAGGCTATTCTTCAGCCTTAGTCATTTGCCAACTCAGCCAGGTGATCACCAGAATAGTGGGAGCCTAAATTTCCAGATCTCAAATTAATGCCTTAACCTTTGTAATTTCTTACAGCCATTTTCTTTTATGTATTAGTGCCTATTTTTGTAATATGCTTATTCCATTCATATTCTGTAAATGCACTAACAGTGTAAATGGTTATTTTATTTCAGCTATTTTGACTTTTTAGACAGAAAAAGTAGGAAGATTTCTCCATGTTCAGATATTGTGATGAGAGCTCTGTCTGGCTACAGACCATACATAGAATAACATTATTTGAGGAGATTGCCAGATTATGTTTTCTGTAATTAATAGATCAAATTTCCTTTGCCCTTTGCCTCCACATGGAAGTTCTACCTTACTTCACCAAAAGGAGTAATTGTATCCTAATTCCATACTGTATCTGTAATAATTCCCTCAGTTGCCATAATACTGTATGCAGCAGCAGCAGGTATAAAAAATGCACAAAAAATGCAAACTAGTGCACAAAACTCTCCAGCTTGTGTTTATGCCTTGGGGTCTACATTCCTCAAATCTCACACTACCAGAAAGGCAGATAAAATATATTCATTATTGGCAATACATTCAAAGAATGTTCCGGGACTGTCCTTTTCCCTGATTACTCTGTTGAATTTCAGCTGGATTGCATTCATTCAGTGTTGAGATGTTGACGTGTAGAAGGGAGCTTGGTCTCATATGAATAGCTCAGCCAACTTCAATGTAGGAGAAAGTCTGAACTCACTGTGATCATTCTCACCTATGGAATCTGTCATATCAGGCTCATCTTCAGGGAAAAAAAATTGTTTTCCAAATATTTAAACATTTGTTGTAATTAGTAAGTATACTCAAGTCTTTAACAGAGATAGGAGAGAATTTTGGTACAGGACAAGAAACATCACTCCAAAATTAGTTTGTTGACACTGGGATTACTTCTGAGACATAGCTACTAAAATAAGTGACTCTATTCAGAGAACTGTTATGATTCACATGATGTTTAATTAACTTTGAAAGTACCTAAAAATTTCATCTTGCTTAGAGACTCCCCAATACATTGAAATTTATGAGTATGTATTTACAAACTACTTATAGTTTAAAAGAGTAGTTTAGGACATGTTTCAGGTGCATTTTCTAGATGAAAACTGTATAAAGAATTTCTGGGAATTTGTATTCTGTGACATTTACTGATAAATTCATACAAAAAATTATTTTTGGTATCACAGAGTATCCAAGACACATTTTAAACTGATGTTTTGTGAGTCAAAGGTGCAATTTAGAAATAGTGTGTCACTGTTCCTTTCATCTTTGTTGGTGATGAAGAAAACATACATAACTAATACTCTGAAGTACAATTAGCTATATTGAATCATAGCAGTTTTGGTTTTTCAGTGTTTTTTTTTCTCTTTTAGTCACAATAATTTACTTGCCCAAGGTAATTCTAATATGAAAGAAGGCATATAATTAGGCATGTTGCTTGGTAGAAGTGAGAGTTGGCATTCAGGTTGTGATGGAACTTAGATGTGCAGAAATCCAGAGTAACAGAAATCAACAGTTACTCTGATATTGTTATGAATTAAGAGCAGATTGGTGCCTGGTTTGAGAGCCTTCTCACATACATTTAAGTCTGTGATTCCAGCTTTCTAGCGCTTGGTTGCAAGGCTGTTGCCTAAACTGAACAAGCATAGCGATTTAAGAGAACAGGCACAGGCATTGGGAAGGAGGAGACCAAGATCAAACAGAGATTCCTCCCTTGCTGTCAGACATATTTTTAAAAAACATGAGATTGCACAGTTTCTTATCTGCATTTTCTGTTAACTACTTCACAGATTAACGCTGAATGTCGCTTTTCTTCTTCTGTAATGTTTTCATTTTGAATCTTCCCTCAATTTATCCCACAGGGAAGTGCAAGCGAGGCCACCCTGATTGCACTGCTTGCTGCAAGGACAAAGACTATCAGACAGGTGCAGTCAGAGAAGCCTGAGCTGACAGAAACAGAGATCATGGGCAGGCTGGTGGCTTATGCTTCTGATCAGGTAAGTACCTCTCATTAACTTGGAAACACAATGTCTATACTTAACAATTTCAGCCATCTGAATAGGCAGGTGAATTTAGTATAAACTCTTTGGGTTGGTGAATATTTGATTTTGGTTGTTTAAATCCTACTGTACATCATAAGTGCGTTCCACCGGGGTCTGTATTGGGATCAGTGTTGTTTAACATCTTTCTTAATGACATAGACAAAGGGATCAAGTGCATCCTCAGCAAATTTGGAGATGACACCGAGCTGAGTGGTGCAGTTGACACACCTGAGGGATGGGATGCCATCCAGAGGGACCTGGACAAACTTGAAAATTGCTCCGTGGGAATCTCATGAGGTTTAAAGACCAAGTTCAAGGTGCTGCACCTGGATCAGGGCAATCCCCACTACTAACACAGGCTGGGGGGGATGAACAGATGGAGAGCAGCCGTGCCCAGAAGGACTTGGTAGTGCTGGTGGGTGAGAGGCTGGACATGAGCTGGCAAAATGTGTTTGCAGTCCAGAGAGCCAAACATGTCCTGGGCTCCATCCAAAAAGCGTACCCAGAAGGGCCAGGGAGGGGATTCTGCCCCTCTGCTCTGCTCTGGTGAGACCCCACCTGCAGTGCTGCATCCAGCTCTGGGGGCCCCAGCACAGGGGGGACATCAGCCTCTTGGAGTGAGTACAGAGGATGGACATCACGATGATCAGAGGAATGAAGCACCTCTTCTATGAGAAAAGGCTGAGAGAATTAGGATTGTTCAGCCTGGAGAAGGGAAGGCTTTGGAGTGACATAATTGTGACTTAAAGCCTGTAAGAAAGACATGGGGGGACTTTTTACAAGAGCATGTAGTGACGAGACAAGGGGGAATGATTTTAAACTGTGAGTAGGGTGATTATATTAAAGGAATTCTTTACTGTGGGAGTGGTGAGGCACTGGAACAGGTTGTCCATAGAAGTTGTGGAGATCCCACCTCTGGATGTGTTCAAGGCCCAGACGTATGGGGTTCTGTNACACTACTTGAAGAAACCAAAACATTTTTTTTTTTCTTTTAAAAAAGAAAACCTTTAAGATATCCATCTGCCAATCCAACTAAGAAATCTTGTAAGGAAACATAAAACGTAATCCTTGATTTCTGACTGTGAGTGGTATTTAGCAGACTGAATTACACTAAATTCTCAGCAGGCCGTGACTATGAGAGGCTTTTAATGTTAATGAAAACAAATTCTGCTCATGTGAGTTCTCCTGCTTCTATGTTTCTGACACAGTAATCCTACTGAAGGGCCATGCAATGTTGTTTCTCTTAATATGTGTGACATTTTCTTACCTACATGTCAATGAGACAGAAAAAAACTCTCTCTTAGTACTTACTGTTTATTTTAAAGTAATATCTGATGTGCAGAGTGAAATAGCCAGGTTTCAGCCTTACTTTGATTTACTACTAAGTGTATGTTAGACAGCACTGTAGAAGAAGTTAACACTACACTTCCTCTTTGCTGGTGGGAAGAGGGATTACACTTGTGTGGTGAGAAGATTCAAGACAAGAAAATATGAGAAAAGATAACTGCTTTCAAGAGGCACAAAGGATATTTTTCCTTTCTTTTTGTTCGTTTGGGACCCTAAGGTCAGTATTGCGCAGACCACCAGTCCCAGAGCTCTGACCGACCCAGTGATGCACAAAACCTTTTACTTGTTTTGACTTTTTTGTCCCATATAAGAGGCTGACCTGAAATGAGGACTGACAGGCCTTCCTGCCTACTGAAGGTCAGAGGATCTTATGTTTACAGAAGGATTTGCCTTAAGATACTGCTGACCTTTCCAAGCAGATTGTTGCCGAGCTCACCGTTCCTTCTGCATTAAGAACAGACCTGTGTGACTCATAGGCAATAATCCACGAAAGAAAGTTCAACGCAAGCCATTCTGTGGGAGGGAAAACCATTCACTGATAGAGCCCAACAATACCAGAATGCATTTGGAAAAGAATCTTGCTACAATTTTTGAGTCTTGATGAAGCAATTTAGGCGTTCTGACTGGCTAACAACCTCACTGTATTACTGTAGTTTGCTTATTTGCAATTCTAGTATAAATAAATTCTAAAATACATTTTTCATTGTGCACTTGAAAGAAGTATGGTATTGCTATGCCATACACCTTGTTTTCCACTTAAAAAGTTATATTTCAAGTTTAGGCTTCCAAATTTTCTCAAGTTGGTGCCTAATTAGTTACCAAAGCACATTAAAAAGGGGCACTGCTGAGATACAAATTAATGGTACATCTGTCTTTAAAACCTGTTATTCCAGAGATATGTTAAGCTGAAAGGCAAAAACCTCATCTAGTCTAGTTCAACAAAATTCTGGATTGTTATTTTTGTGATTATATGCTAAATTAAAATAGAATTAATAAGCAGTCTTAGGCACTGGCAAGAATCAAGAAGGAGATTGTGAATGAGAATAGTCATGATATGAAAAGGTGAGGCATTTTCCTCTTTCAAATTAACGATGATTAATGAAACTATAGAAGGTAAAATAGCTTTTCTGTTTGTTTGTTTTAATCATTCTTTAAAGGAGATTATTTTGTGGCTAATGTACCATTCATTGTCAATGGAGTTTTTATTCCTGTTATTATTCTATTGTACTTCACAAATTTATGAGAATTTCTGAGTGATAACTTTGTTTCTATTTACAGAGATGTGATTTATTTTCTAAAACATATTGTTCCAGAGGAATTCAAATGAAGTGAGTTGTAAATAAAATAACATATTAGGAATGATCCTTACTTGCCTAAAAAAGTGAATGAATGATCGAACCACAATTTAGTCAGTATGTAATCAGAAAAAAATGGTCGTGTAAGAAAATATCTGTCTGTACCATACTGTGACATGTATAATTTTGGAGTTCAGAAAGGCTATACACCATAAAAATATGCTGGCAAGCACCTAAATCATTATCAGACAAGATGATCGTCTGCACATCTTTTGATTGATCTAGAGCCAAATCCTGAAGCTCTACATCAATCCTACCATGTAAATTAAAGCTCTCACTAAGGTTAATGGAACTCTTGTCTAATGTGATCATGGCAATGGTCTCAAGGATATGTCAGGGTTGCCATTAGTTTATTGTGTGTGTGTGTATTTATGTATATATATATATATATATATGGGTCCATCTACCTACAGGAAAGGTGGAGAAGTATGTATCTATTACATACCATCAACAGTCTCAGGATCTCAAGTATGGCTTTACTTGAAAGGACTTACTTTTTTAGTTTGTAAATCCAAATAAACTTCTTACATTCCAGTAAAAGGTATTGGTCTTAAAACTTGCCCATTTCCTTGTAGGCTCATTCATCTGTGGAAAGGGCTGCACTAATTGGTGCTGTGAAGATTAAAAATGTTCCTTCAGATGACACATTTAGTGTTTGTGGTTCAGCCCTGAAGAAAGTTCTGGATGAAGACAAAGCTGCTGGTCTTATACCATTCTTTGTGAGTACTGGATTTTAACAAATCAGTGGATTAAATGCTTCTGATAAGATGCTTTTGACACGAATAGATGGTCTCATCCCTAACAGAGGCACTAGCTGAGCTAGAATACTAGGAGAGGCTCCGTGAGTGTTCTTCACATGCCTTTTTGTGCAGGAGCAGAAAATAATTTGAGCAGCTGGTTGCACTTCTCAGCAAAATTATGTTTGGCGTCAATTTTGTAGTTGCATGTAGTCCTGCAGTGTTATAATCTCCTAATTTCTGAATTCTGAACTGTTTACCTTTATTTTTCGGGTACCAACTTACTTACATATAAAACAAGTTTAAAGGCAATAAATTAAATTATGCTATCTCAAGCTCAAGTGTCTTCAAGAAACAATAGTTTCCTCCTGATAGTACTTTAGCAAAAAAATGAACCTCCATAATATACCCCAAATATCATCAAGATCAGACACAGTCAGGTACTTGTGAGTATGTAATTAATCTCTAGCAAGTGAGCTATAGAGAATGCAGCTGTCGTAACTTTAGATGTCACCATTTCTTGTTATCTGTCCCCTTTTTTTTTTTTTCCAGAGATTCCTGCTTCCACAGCAGGACAGCAAAGGCAAATATAGTTATGTCTCAGTAGCTTAAGCTCATAATCCCCCAAGTTTTGACATAAAGCATTGTTAGATTAGATAAAACTCTAAAGTTTGGTTCTATCATGATAAGTACCTGATCAAAAAGAAAAATTGCTTATTCATCAGATCTGCTCCTCCTGCCAGTTCAGAATACTATGTTATTACTTCAAGTTAAAACAAGATTTTGCCATTTGGTTTTTTCTCATGAAGTAAGTAACTTCTGTTGTGGTTTTGTACATCGTCAACAAAATTCTTTGCTTATTTCCAAGCATTATGCTCTACTAAACTTGATAAAGTCCACAGGCTGTATAGATTTATTAAGGGGGATAACATGCTACAGAGAATATGTTTTTACCGGCCTCCACTGAAGAAAAAATCCTCACACAACTAATTTAGAAACTGAGAACTTCAGAAATTGAATTTTTTAAGAGATTCAAAAATAAGTCACTTTTTTTCACAGAAAAGTCATGTCTGACAATGGTAATTTCTTTCATGTTGTAACATTTTGAAAAGGGATAATGTGACTTAAATTTCTATGAACTGTTTTCAGAAGAATTAGAAGATTAAGCTTGCTTATACTCAAGGATTAGTGCCAAATGGGACAAAGAAGCTTAAATTTCACTAGGCTCTTTTGAAAATATAATCTTTTTACTCTTGTTATTAACCTTTAGAGAATGTTTTTATGTAATATGAGGATGACTAGAATGAGAAGTGGTTTTCATATGTGCAGAATGCTGCTAATTTCTAGGGTGCCTAGAACTAGCGAATCCTTAGGATGACCAAGCACATCCTGTCAATTGCTTTACAATATAACAAGATTCTGACTGAGAAAAAAGCATTTCTAGGGATTCCAAAAAGAACCTTTTTCTGTGGGACACACCTGTTGAGGTGAAGAACATGCCACAAGGCATGTTTTATTTCTCTCTGTTATTATCCCAGCTCATAATACCTTACACAGTATCCTATTTCTATATCTCACTGTTAATTTTAAATAATTACAAGTACAGCAGGATATCACATCTTCATGCAGTAACTATAAATGTCTTTTTTCCTCAGCTTTTGTCCATTAGCAAAAAAATGCAACTTGCCCCTCATAAATATTCAGGTCTTATTAATTTTTCTATGCATACAAGAGAAAAAAAAATTCTAATTTATGTATTCAGTGACGCCTTAACAAAGAGTGATTTAACTGCTGTTTTTCTTCCCGTGTTTGTTTAGCTGTGCAGGCTTTCAAAGACAGCAGAGGCTCTGCCTGAATTAATACAGCCTGTATTGAGTCTTCCATTTATTTGTGTACATAAAATATGTCAGCTTTAGCTTAAACTAGATCTCATTATCGGTATGGCTGGCCTCTTAACTCAAAAGGTGTGTTAATTCTCTGTCATGCTGGGCAGCAGTCCATGCACTGTATTAGTGCTCCCTTTTTTGGCTTGCAGATTTCAAAAGCCTTTCTATTTCTTTTGTTCTTGAGTAATTTGGTGCTGTTGTATTTTGCTCTGGCGAAAAAGATATGCACATTGCCAAGGAAACACCTTACGCCACTTGATTCCTTGTCTCCCTGTATTCACTGATCCTTCACTAAAGGGAGTGATTCAACATCAAAGCAACAAGTTTGGTGGAAGAAATTCTGCCTGAAGAGACTTGTGACAGCAGAGGCATCAGTCCTAATGAAGATGTCTTGTTTGCATCCAAGCTGCTACAGTCTCCCTTAGAGGCAAGAAAAGGTTTTGTAAGGGATTAAAAAGAAAATACAAGTAAAGTGCAATGCCTTACAGGCATATTCCTCCTCTTATTCTTAATGAATAAATGAAGAATCATTATACTGAACGTGATAGCAGTGCTTTCCCCATAGAGGTGAGTGGAGAATCAGGGTCAGGTTTGCTTAATGCGAAACAGGTTCTGTCATTACAGCAATCTGTTAACTAAAGGTTTGATTTTCACGTACATAGGATTTGGCAGTCAGCCTTTTTTGGGGAGAGGCATTGTCTTTAAAAGGAATCTGCATTCCTACCCACCATCAATGTCTTGTAGCACTAGTAATGTGTATATCATTTTGTTCAGTAAAAGCTGTTGCCACTAGGGTACCCTGATCTCTACTTTTGTTTTCTTTCTTTTATTTCTGAGTTCAGACTTGTGTTATTTCATCTCTTTCAAAATGCTTTTGCAGAAACTGAAACAGAGATATTTTCATATAGTAAAGCAAGCAGACTGTGCAAAGAAAGCATTTAACCATGTCAGGTGTTGAGGCACTAAAGTTGCCACAATTTACTGAGGAGCTTTTTCCCAGCACGGATAATATGCAGCCCTTCATCTGGCTCTGAGTTAACGGGGAGCTTTAAAACACATGCTGAAGTCATGTCCGTGTCATTAACTGTAAACACACACTGGTGGTTAAACCTGTGTGTAAATGCCTCTCTCATTTGGGCCCTATGTTCCCAGATTTAGACAGGCCTCTGTGTTGGCAGAATGTTGGCTGGGATGCTCAGAAGTGAAGACCACTAAGTTAAGCACTCCTAAATTCAGATAGAGTGCCCACTGCATTCAAGCCTAGCTCACCTAAACGTGTGTAGGTGGCCTGTGAGCTTTGTGCTGTCTTTCATAAGTCAGCACTGACAGATTGCAGCAGGCGTATATAAGGTACAATATACTTCAACGACCTCAACCAGTATAAAGCTGCTACAACACAATAGCCTGCTGCCCAGCATGAAATCTCTCTGATTTTAGATGAAATGACTCTTCTGAACGTGATCCACAGGATATTAAGAAGCAGGCTTTTTGTATCCAGACTCACTCGGGAAACAATAAATCAGAATCAGACTGACAGAGAAGCCATCTTTTCAGTAGAACACTTAGATCCTGACCACAGATTTCCATTTGGAAGAAACATTCTTCAGACATATACATATGTCTAGGGTGATGTTTCTTAACCCACAGTTTGTGAATGATTGCTGTTCTGTAAAATACTGAATGGTGGTTTAGAGAACTGTTGCAGTTTTCTTCAGGCCACAGACATTCTCATGAGTGCAAGCTGGCAAGAACTGAATAGGAGAAAATAAAACCAATATGTGAACATTGAAAGTTCTGCCTCATTTTAGTTATTTGCAAATGAAAAGCTTTGTGGTGGAACCATGCAAAATGTGTCCACATCTTTTTCAATAGCTGTAGGAGGCCTTCCAGTTGAAAAGATTGAGGGTAATTGCTCTCAGGAATCATAAAGATTCATGTATGTTTCCTGACATAGTTCTCCATTTCAGGAAAGTAATACATGAGATGCCTGAGTTAAGCATTTTAGCTGCTTTGTATTCACAACCAAGAGCTGAGTCAAATTTGAAGTGCACAACCTGGAAAGGAAAAGGCCTGCAGGCTATACTGAGCCATCAGTCCCATTTCTGTGTTGCAGTCTGTCCCCTGCCCTTTGCACAAATGTGATTTTTCTGGTGTTACACAGGCTACAAATTGAGTTAGATTCATTCTGTAGTACTGAGGCGGGGTAATGAGAGTCCTGACAAGAGCAGATGGTGTCATTCTAAGTGGTTTCTGAGAATTAAAGCAAGTAGCTTTGAGGCTTAGACACCTGCAGAGAGGAAAATAAAATTATTTTAGAAATTGAGGTATACTTTACAGAATAAGCCATTATTTAAACAACTAAGCATATGTTTGAACTCATATAATCTCTCACTGAAAAAACATACTTCTTATCCTGATTAGGAGAATACCTTAACTGCAGTACAAAACTAATAACAATAATGTGTAACTTTTTGTTATGAAATTTCCACCATTTTTTTAACTGCTGGACTAACCAAGACAATTTCACTCTAATCTTGTCAGAAAATTCATACCATATTACCATAAAATATATGTGTAAAAGCAGAGTTAAGTCTATAGCGCACTCTTTTTATTTATTTCCCGATCCAATGGGTTAAACCCTATTATTTATGCGTATAAAAAACTGGCATTTTCATCATTTTACCCTCCATTGTGATAAATATATTTTCAGTCCATACACATGTACCTTCTTAGGAAAAATAGGGACCAAATTTTTTCCTGCTATTTAAAAAAATACCCTGCAATCTTTTCAAAGCAACCTCTATCAGAGGGGGATTAGTCTTCCAGAGAACTCTTAAATGTACCTCAAGGCACTTCAGTTTTCTGTTTTTCTGTGTCTCAGGAATAAAGGAGGGCCCAGTATCGATAAAGATTAGATTATTTTGAAGGAAAAATATGTTTGCTTATGATTTTACTAACTATATACATACAATGTGCTTCACATTTTCAGAATTGTATTTGTTTCAAACTCCAGTTCTTAGTAACTTAATATAGAAAAAATACTGAATTGTCTCTTTTTTATTATTTTAATAATGACTTTTTTCAAGTTTTGCTGGGACAGAATGTTTGTTTCTTGAAAAGTCCAGTGGATGAACAAGTATAATTTAGGTTTTCCTTTCTCTTCTTATTGATCTCATCATGAATTTGCTAAGGGGCATGGGCACACATACACACAGGAAAATGTGGCTAGTTCCAGATATATAGGGAAAAACTGTAGGAACAAATATGGTGCATTGACAGTCTACTTGGCAGAAAAGGTAACCAGAAATACTAAAATAAAAAAAGCAAAATTCTGGGTTTAGCATTTTTATAATCATGTCCTAGCTGTACTGTAGTTTATGTGTGACCTTGGATAAATTATCTAATTTGTTTGTATTTCAATACTCTGACTAGAACACAGCATATTTTATTTCTCTATTTAAACTGTAAAGTGTCTTTTATTATGTAAAAAATCTAGTAAAAGACAAAAACCATACTCAGCCTTTATTAGTGCTTTCAGAAATAAGACAGGGTGTTTAAAATATAAGTGTAACAATGAAAAATAAAATAATGTCAGTTTATATGCCCTTGGTAGTTGGGGGTTTTTTGTTTAAAATTCTACCTGCATATTCCGAATAAATTACAATAGCTTATTTTCACCTAGTTATAGTCTCTTTCCACTGCGAAACTTCAGCTTTTATGTTGCCTCTGCTTTTGGCCCACTGGTCACACAGAAGGATACATTAAATGAGACATTAACAGAACAAAGGAAGAACTGTTCCAGTGTTTTAGGATGAATCTGGGAGAAGAAGTTTCTCTGTGAAAAAGCCTTGCAAGCCAAGTAGTGAACATATGCTGCTAGTGAACAGGTTCCAGGTTGCAGATCTCTTGAGCATAAACTGGTTACAAATCTCTGTTGCAGAGCTGTGGCTCTGATCGAGACAGCAACATTTGTCGATCTATTCTGTCAACAATAATTCCAGCACCTTTGAGTTGCTCAAGTTCAGAACTTGCTTATGTACCATGAACTGCAAATCATTTTGATGGGATTTGCATCTGTTAAGGTAGTATTGAGCCACACGATAAGCATGTGGAACATGCAGAAAATAAATAAAATATAGCATCAGCACAACACTGTGCCTATATTACAGTACTTATCACTCAATTTTATATAAACATTTAATTTTATGCATCTGCTTCAATGGACTGTTATGGGAACTTTGAAAAAAACCCACCCACAGTCTTAAAAGTTCCACTAAAGGACTACTTAAGTTCCACTAATGACTAACATAATTTATTTTGTTCCATAATGTCTATTATTTTTGTTTATTGCTGCCTTTGCAGACCGTTTTTCCTATTTGGTAATTTTCTATGCTTGCTGTAACACTTTTTTTTTTTGGCTCTGCAGTTCTGTGCAACACTTGGAACCACCCCTTGCTGCTCCTTTGACAAACTGTTAGAACTGGGTCCTATTTGTAAGTCTTTGCTGCTTCTTTCTAAAATTGCAGATATCAGTTTAAGCCATGCTGAGTCATTCCCAGGACATTATGCAGTGTCAGTGTCCAAATACAATAAAGCTACTTATAGATGAGACTTTCAGTTACAGTTTTATTTCTAATATTAGGTCAAGCAGCAAATGTGCATTCTCAAGCTGTTAAAAGACTTAGAGGACATTGCCTTAAGGGTTTCTTTTCTAGGGCAGGACATATTTTGGAATACTGTCAATTAAGAATTACTCTAAGTGCCTCAGTTTGTAACATACTTCTTCAAGCCCTTCTACCTGCAAAGGCATCTAGAGCAATGCTGAATATCAGGGAAAAGTTGAACTCTTAATTCTGCTCTGCACCAAGTGTTTTGTTTCTGCCTGGTTCTAATAACTATAAAAGGTAGGGAAATATGCACCAAAAATCCCCATCTATTCTTAATCCTCACTCTCCCCTTCCCAATTTCCTTTGTCTTCCAAGAAAATAGGACAAATGCCAGTGTGTTTAATACAGTGATCGAGTAATGGACTCTTCATAAGTGTTTCTTTATGTGTTATGGTTTGTTGTGTTAAGCTTTGATCTGCAGCAGGGCTTGGTCAAATTCCATGTTTGCTGGCTGATCAAAATGCTACCAAAACACACCATATCTCTTCAAGTGTACATTTAGAACAGGAAATCCATAGCTGTAAGCCACTGGAAGCAACTTCATAGAAACACAGCTTGATTTGATGTCCTGTTAATTTACTCAGGTGGGGTTGTAAACTTTGGGGCTTGTGTGGTGGTCATTTCCTCTGTGAGGTTTCCTGCCTTTCAGCACAAGCCCCAGTGACTTGGTTTCTCCCAATCCTTCTTTTTTAACAGGTTTCTGGTAGTCTACTTAGCAGCTACAGATTATTTTGCTGTTTGTGTTATTCCTAAAGACCTATTAAAATAGTGGCACCAATACGTTTAGGCGTACCAGTGAAGTCAGAAATCTCATGCTAGCTTTTCTGCTTAATTTTCTCCTTAGCATACAGGAGCAGCAGTCCTATAATATAAAGGCATTGTCTCAAACCAAGTATATTTAAAAATTGATAATCAGTTAAACTTTCAACATACATTCAAATAAACCTAAGTTGTGGATGTTGTGAATAGTATTTTATTGGCTTTCCCAGACATTCATGCAAAAAGAAAATTTAGTTCACAAGAATGCAAATTTCAGCATGAACTTGGTGCCCAACTGCAGATCTCGGTGGATGTACCTCTGTATGTGAAAATCAGAATTATTTGGTGGCCAGTGTAATGTGGGCTTCAGCCATCAACTGATGGACCATAATTGTTACTGAGTGCATTAAAACAGTGTTCTCTAGTAGAGTGTGAATACTTAATTACAGAGTATACATGAGCTGCTCATATGCCAAAATATTTCTGCAGAAACCATTCAGCAACTAATCAAAAGAAGCACTTTCTTAGCATTTCAGTGCTTGCTTTTGCATGTGTCTTCATCCTTGAAATAAGTAGTCTGCTGCACATAGTTCAAAAGCATGTGCATGCACATTTATCAATATGTACAAAATACTGTTTAGAAATTTGTTCATGATTCATGAGTTAGAAGTGGGGAGCACAGCTAATATTCTATCTCCTGCTAAAGCAGTTTTATTAGCATAGAAATGATAGCTAAATCTGTAGATACATTTTCTTGAAAGTGTATTTTATAATGGTTCTTAAATCAAAACCACAAAACAGTTTATGTTGCTTAATTTTAGTAAGATAAACCTAGATATGGTGATCCTTATGGGTCCTTTCCAACACAGGATATTCTATGATTGTATCCTTCTGTAACTTTTTTCCAGTAGAAGTGGGAAGGAAAAATAATACGTTATATATACATTTTATATATTAATGAAAATCCAGATGGTGGAAACATTTAATTTCTTAATTTAATTTTAAATTAGGGAAATAATAACATCAAAGAAAAATCTCTCAGGCACTTGGTTTCATGCAAAATAATTGGGCTTTTTAATCTACTGTTTAATTTATTTCCTTCAATTATTTTTTTAGGTAATAAGGAAAATATCTGGATGCATATTGATGCAGCTTATGCGGGAAGTGCTTTCATCTGCCCTGAATTCAGGCATCTTTTAAATGGAGTGGAGGTGAATGAGTGTTTTTTCTCTAGCAGCCGGCTGAAACATTGCTCTTTCATAGAATTTGTGTGTTTTTTACACACCCAAGATTAATGGCTCTTCCAGAATCTCTGAGTAGGCTGCACCTCAGTTTGTACTACAAATCCCTGTACATTCAATTACATTACTTAAATTTTTAAATTTTTAATGGTTTATACTGGGACCATGCAAGTACTCCTCTATAAGAAGTTTGTCATTCAGAATAACAAGTAGTACTGAATCAACAAATAGAAAAGAGGAACTTTTCCCCAAATATCACTAAGGATATATTTGTAACATCCTCATTCTACATTACACAAAAAAAAGAGGAAAAAAATAATTTCAACAAATTAATGAGCTCATTGTGTCTGGTTTTCTTCTTACATCCTGCAAGTCATATAGAGCCAGTAGCTGTATCTCAAACAGACAGGGTTTAATAACCAAGAGACCTAAATGAAATATTCCCCTAACAGTACTGCTGTTCCTTTTCCCCTGCCTTGCTGAGCTACTTGGCATTCAGTTGCTTAGATAAGAGTACTTCAATTTCCTGCTGCTCCCCTCAGTCAGATAAGTCCTTGTCTTCCACGTCAGTGGAGAAAATATTACTGTTTGGTAAAGCCAGAAGTTTAAACACAGCACTGATAGGCAGTGAGTAATGAAGAAGAGGAGGGAAAACCCCCTCACAAATAGAGCATTTCTTTCTGTCCTTTTTTTATCAGCAAATGAAGCTTGTTGTAATTTCCTGTGTGGGAATATTTTTAAAATTATTGTTATTGGTTCCTGAAGGAAATGAAACAGCAACCCTTGTCTGGGCCAGCATTTTTCATAAGGGTAAATATTTAACAACCATGAATAGGTTTTCTGCCTTACATAGTACAGGGTGATAGCTAGATAGATGTATAGATAGATGAATAGAGAGACGGATCATCTTCTCTTATTAGAGCATTTGTTAATTGTTTACAGGTGACAGGGAAGGTTATGAGAAGCAAATGAGAACAGAAAAGTGCAATATGGTATAGTCAGACCTTGGTGCTGCCAGGTCCCCATCCCCAGATTTTCAAGGCTGGTGACTTCTGCCTTTGTTAAAACAGAAAACATGGATGAAACCTTTCTGAAATCCTTACACACGTGGGTTACTTCTGATGCCCCACCTAAACATGTCAAGTAAACCAGGCTTGGCACATGGTGTATAAATATGTATTTATTGCAAGTGCTTACTTATTGGTGGTTTTTCTTTTGATTTAGATGGAACAATAATTTCTAGTGAAAGAAAATACCCTGTCAAAAAAAAAAAAAGGAAAAAAAGAAAAAAGGTTTCCTAGTCAGTTGTAATTTTTTGAAGGAATATGATGTGCAGATTCTGAATTACATATATAGTTTCTTGCTATATATTAAATTTTGTGTGTATTAGTTTCATTTTCTTGGAAGTAGAAAGTGTAGGGAATTGTTATTGGAAAATGTGATATGAACCCCAGTGAATGTTTCTGAGTATGCAAATGTATTTATTTAAGATCACAATAAGATATACACTTTTCCATAACATAGGTATCAAGAAAGTATAATTGTAAACAAATGCTCAAAATGTTGATAATACCACTAGCCTAACTCCATACGTAACGTGAATTCCACTCCCAAAATAAATGAAGATTTAACTCCAACTGTTACTAAATAAGATGACATCAATATGAACATTATAAAGACCTAATTCAAGAATTGATTCATAGTTACACAGACAATTTGACTGTGAGTCAATAAAGTCATATCATTAGCACATGGATCCTTTTCTCTTTCGTAATTCTGTTTTTATTTATCCATTCTCAGTTTGCAGATTCATTTAACTTTAATCCTCACAAATGGCTCCTAGTGAATTTTGACTGCTCTGCAATGTGGTAAGTATTACAGTAAAGGGAAACATTACAAGAGACAAAAAAGAGGTTATATTAGTCTTCCTTTCTAGCAGTAGACATTTCTTTGTATTTTTCAACTGAAATGAGGAGAACTGCATAGCTTTAAATCTTATAAATTATTTACAGAATTCAAACTTTCATTTAATCCAAGCTTCAAAAACACAAAATTTTGAAATAGGCCTGAACTCTGTATTATGTTCCAAAAAGAGAGAGAAGTCCCAAAAAGTCTGCAGGTTTATACTTTGTCCATTTTGGGACTGTTTAAAACATAAATAAAAAAACTTATTTTAAGCGTGTCAGTGCAATGAACAGCATGACAAACAGGGCTTTTTTTTTTTTTTACTTTCTTCCTTTTCTTTTCCATAACATTCCTTTTGGTTTGATTCTTTGAAAAGCTGTTCTAAAAATGTTCAAGATTTGGCTGATGAAAAGCGGCTGATTTCAAAAAGGCATATTTATGTAATTTTGTACTGACTTTCAATTTTCCCAGATGACAGCCGAGACATTTTGATATTAAATGATGCTGAAATAGAAACCCATAGACATACTTTCAAGCAAAGTATCATAGCAGTAATAATAGCATGGGTTTTTTAAAAACATTCCACAGATGATCCTATTTTGTCCCAAACTAAATGATTACCAGCATCACAATTAATGATACTTGTTAGCAAAACAGGTATTCAACAAATGCAGACTATTTATCAAAATAAATGAAAACATTAATTTCAGTTATAATAGAAAAAATTTGCAAAAGAGAAAAAAGGAAAACTCCAAAATGTTATCCAGAAATAGGTCACTTTATTTGAAATAGGAATAAATGTAAGACAGTGATCACTCAGTTGTTTTTGGTTAACCTTCATCTCTTTTAATTTCCCTGGCAAAGTAGACTTTTCAGGTAACATATCATGGTTTTTACTTTAATATTTCAGCTGATGTAGGCATTTTAAATCTTCCAACACATTGTGGTTTTTTTCTTTTCCTTAGGGTAGATGGCTTACATTTTGACCTTAATTCATCAGTAGTGGCAGCACCCCATAATGTGCTGTGTCTCTGTATGTAAGGAAGTAGGAAGATGATGAAACAAACTCCTTCGCTAGTTCCTCCCATGTTTTTCTCATCACTCAAAGACATCGTTAAAAACATAGCCACTTGCAAATTAGACAATACACTATCATTCTCTTTAATGTTTGTAGAACAACGAGGAACCACAGTCTAGTCCCCAACAGTTTCATTTCTCATTAATTCTGCTTTCCCTGGAAACCCTGTGGAGCTTTGTTAAAGGCATTTTACCTTGCTTTCCAGTAAAACAAATTATATACAATCACACTGTGAGTTCCCATCTCAGGTGATTTTAGGTTATTCCTAGTAAAGATTAGACTTTAGACTTAGGAAAATATTTTTCTGCATTTTGTTTCTTGTTGGGTTTTTTGGATTTTATTTTTAGATAAGCCATTGCATAAAATGCTTGTTTTCATAGGTAGGAAGATTCCAGTAGAAAGACTCTGAAGAGACCTTGCAACATCTCCTTACTCAAAGTAAAAGTTTCACAACTATAGCCACTTGGGCTTCAAGTCAGCTAGGCATTTATGTATAGGGGTTATTCACTTAATACAGAATAAATGTACACTTAAGCTCTTTGACTTGAAACCAAATCCATTGTCCAGCTAATTCTAAGACCCATGTCCAAAATTCACCTGTCTTACCAACTGTAACACTCCCTGAGAAGGTGAAAAGTAGTAATAAAGGATAAAGAATGGTAAGAAAAAGTACCTGTGAAGGATACATAGTCCTCTTAGGATCCATGAAAAGTATTAAGTACGATTCTATGGTTATATGGAAAGAGTTCAGTTAACACTGAACACCATTTCAGAACCAAAGCAATCTGAGTTCCGTTGATGGGCAGACTTCAAAATAACTCAGATTCCTCAGCACTTTCCCCAATAAACACTTGCGTTTCTTTTCTCTGCAAGCTGATTAAAATAATCTACCCATTAAATCTGTAATGTAATTACGTAATTACTCAGTGCAATATGTGGCACTGATGTAGTTTCAGATTTGGAGACAATTTCATTATAAACCTTTTGTAAAATATTCTCAGACTTCCTGATGTACAGAAAAGAGCAGTCAATTTCCTATAAAAAGGAATTTAATGAAGCCAGTCCAAGAAGGGTGTATTTTCTATATTCAAATATCAGAGTCCTTTAGAGACTTTGTCTTGAAACTACAGTCAGTTTTGCCTGACTTGTTTAATTGATACTCTGGAATATTATAAAATAGGACTAAGTGTCTTCATTCAGAGAGAGTGAAAATAATAATCTTTCAAAGTCTTGGTATTTTTGACTTTTATTACTCTTTTCGGGGTTTAAGTGTTAACTTTTGATTGGGAAGAGTGTTTCAGTGTCATTGGAAGAAGGTGCTTACGGGAAATACTTATCTGTAGATCATAGAACACAGAATAGTTTGGGTTGAAAGGGAACTTAAAGATCATCTACTTCCAACCCCACTGTCATGGACAGGGACACCTTCCACTAGCCCAAGTTGCTCAACGCCCCATCCAGCCTGGTCTTGAAGACTGCTTGAAATGAAATTGTATTTCACTTCTCTACTCCAGCTGAACAAACTTGACAATCTATTCGAACACAAACTGAAGTGAAATTTTCCTGCTTGTTCATAATATAAGGTCACCTTTTTATCTGTCATTAAAAATGCACAAAATAGAGTGAGGCAGTTAAAAGCTGCAGATATGCAATTCAAGTAAGTCACTTCTCACAGATTTTCATTACTTATTTCACCAAGAGTTTTGTTGTGCATTTTGTATTATGACTACTTAACATGTGAATCTGTGCTACTTGAGCTAGATCTTGGTCTATTAGCATAACATCCAGCCTTAAAAAAATTCTAGTTTACCAATATAATTTGCAAAATACATATTCACAGGATCACAGATTTGTTAGGGTTGGAAGGGACTTCTGGAGATCATCTAGCCCCATGATTTTCATCTTGAGAGGGAGTCAAGGAGCTTCTTGCAGGCTGGTGGATGTGTGCCTCAGAGCCCCTTTAACAGAGAGTCACCCACTACAGTCATTCAACTTTTCTTTTTACAGTAACCACCGTATGGCTCCTGATATAGGCTCTCCTTGTTTGCCTTGCTCACAGACATCTAAAACCTCCAAAGAATCATACCTGATTTTGCTCTGAATGTTGGACAATGGAGGCTGGAGCCCTGCTTTTTTTGATCACCAGGGTCCAAGGTGTCTCAAGCTCAGTGTTATCCACTATAGGTGTATGGTTCTGGAGTGACATATCTACCTCTGTTTGAGTCCCTTCACTACAACACAGCCTGTTATCTGTGTCTTGTAATGCAGCCATCTGACAACAGGTCATCCACCTGTGCACACTGCGTGCAGGTACCAGCCTTTTCTCCAGGAGAAGTATCTGGGTAACCATTGCAAGCTACCAGCTGTACTGACATCTCCTTCCTTACCAGTTCCATCTGAGTGGCAGCATCAGACTTCTCAAGGGCTGCCTCACTCGACACACTGCGTTTGGCTCCGAGGTGGGGACCCACCATTATGGCAGAGACCTTGAGCACTGGGCACTCTGGTGGGGACCTCCTGAGCACTTAGGACTTACCTGAGGTGTGGACCTACTTGCAGAATGCAGCAGCATCCTTCCTGCATGCTCTGCCTACGGAAACTTCCATGTCATTTTTGTGTCTTCTATGCTAGATATTCCTGCAGAATAGTTGCTCTTTCCATTGTTTAATACAGCATCTTACAGGAGAAGAAACAAAGCGCTCACAAAACATCTAAAGACATTGCTTGTAACTTGGATTAGCTGCATAGAGAATGAGCTACTGAAAAACAAATATACCAAAGTAATCAAATACTTCAAATAAACTACAGTAGAGCAACCTAAAATTTGTTAAAAATATTTATCCTAATTAAACCTGTTTTAAATTAATGTTTTCTTCCTCTTGTCCACGGGACATTTTTAGCAATAATTAGGTTATTAATTTTTTTTATTTTATCTGAAAATCTGTTGCTATTTTTCATATGTGTAAGTTTACTTATTTTCAGCTATGTGCTTCCTATACCTGAAGGCAAATACTTAGCTGTTGACCTTGGTACTTCCCCGACCATTAGAGAGAGAAAGGCTTTTTGTTTGTTTGAATAAGATGTTTTATGACCACAGTCTAAATGTGAATGAGAGTGGGAGTATGTACTGGCCTGGGCATTTATACATACAGACTAAAATATTGGAAATTAGATTTTTACTTAGAAATTTACAATTCTACATTTAACCATTAAAACACAGAAACAAGATTTGGACTTTTGTCTTTTAGAGTATTCCTGTGTTGATATAATTTTTGCTTACTTTGTGATGTATTTATAGGCATAATATAATGATGTAGCAGTCTTTTCTTTTTTGATTTATTGTTTCTTCTTCTTCTGCCTCTATAAACCCCAACATTTGCGGAGGTGAGTCAGTCTTACTTAGCATGAAACATAAACCAGAAAAATCTTGTTATTAATCACTGGCAGAACACAGTTTATTCTCTCTAAAAGGGACACTGGCTTTTGAACCTCAGTCCAGTCATGCCACCTCTAGCTGGCAATAGCAAGTTACACTTCTCAGTATAACATTGTGCTGTAGAATGTCTGTCAGGAATTGTGTAGTGGATCCAGGTAATGGCAGGGTGGTACAAGGCGAGCCTGAGTCAGAACTGGGGGCTTGTCCCTTCCAGTGGCTGCTCTTGCTACTTCCAGAGCAGCATGGAGAGACAGTGGCCAGCAACCCTGAAGCCTCAGCACGGCTCTGCGCAATGTTTAGGAAGCAACAGCTCTTCCCACGCAGCTTTGTACTGCAGTAATTTCAAGACAACTTCTGTTGACTGCAAACATTAACATTGCTTCAGCTAGTCTCACATTCTGGTGTGAGTTGTCTATCACCATAAAAAGATCCTCTATGTCTGTTTCTTGTCTGTTTTTAAATATGCAGTCGTGCAGTCATGCTGCCCGTTCCTGCTGAGCCTTACACTTAACTGCTTGTAAGTACAGTACTGATATGGCTGTGAAAAAGCACTGAAAATGGCACAGGCTGTGCTCAGGAAATATGCCAGTTTAAACACATTCAATTTGACTTCACTTCTTGTGGAAATTTAATCCCTTAAGTCTTTACTCTTAAATTTCTCAATTTGATTTCTTTCTTTTTTTATGCAGGGTGAAAAAAAGATCAGATTTAATAGGTGCCTTTAAATTAGAACCTCTTTACCTGCAGCATCACCATCAGGAGTCTGGTAATTCTATAATTAAATGAGATTATTATTTTGTTTGCACTCTGATATTTAATGGGAAAAAAAAAGGACTTAAAATGAAAATAGCAATTCTTAAACTACCCAAGTTGTTTAGGAGGCCATTTCCATTTTCTGAGCACTCTAGGGAGCTAAGCTCATTGAAGTGCAAATACATGTCTAGTGAGATTTTAGTTAGTTAAAAGCAATACAAGGAAAGTAATTTCATAAAGCATTATGCATTACTACTTTTGTATTGGGATTTCCCCAGTTGCAGACTTACCAGTGATAGATTGCAGGAGTGTTGAGAAAATTCTTATTATCTTTTGGCTGTCAGATAAACATATTATTGGGTGTTGTGTAACAAGTCCCTTAACCTGTCTTCCCCAACACATCTTTCTCCAGAATTATTTCAGGATCTGATTCGGTTTTAGAGTTTCTAAGGTCTGTGACTTTTTTCTTAGTTATTCATGCAAGCTCTGGTTCAAATTTTTCAGAAACCTATGTGAGAAGCAAACACTCCCTGAAACTACAAAGAAGGGGTGAACTGTGTTTGCTGTCTGTGCTCTGCTTTTAAGTGATAGCTTTCTGGGACATTATGCTGTAGCCCTCATGCTCTTACACTGGCTGTAGGGAAAGGCGGTAAGAGCGGACTATCTGTTTTGTACAAAATGCTCATGAAAGCTCTTCACAAAGCTCTTCACAAAATGCTCACAAAGAACTTACAAATCTCAGGCTCTGTACAAAGCTTCTTAATGGATTAGTGCTGGTCCTTGCACATACCTAGCAACTGCAGAGTGGTATTTGCCCTCCTGAAGCCCATTTTTACACATCTGGTTATTAACTGAATAATTGTGAAGAAGGTCACAGCAGTGCAGAGTCAACATGTGGTGGAAGTTCCGTCATAACTTTCTGAAGACAGTGAATCATGTGTAGAAGGTCTTACCATATTCAACCTCATTATTTTCCTGGAATTTCTGGTGCTGATTTGTGTTCAGAAGTGTATCCTGTTATGGCTATGAACTCATTAATACCATCCAGAATTCCACTATTCACTAAAAAGCCCTAGGAAAAATGGATTCATGTGCCTTAATCCTGAACTGGCATAAACCTTGTATTTTATTCCTTTCCTCAATTTCCAAGGAATGCAAACCTAGAACAGTGCAGTAAACAGGAACATGCAGTAATTCTGGAGCTGATGTTCACCATCTAAAGGCTTGAATTGTTAAGAAAAAAATATATGCTTCTTTTTTTGCTTTTTCTAATGGAATATACGTGTTACAGAAAATACACTTAAGACACTAGCTTTTACTTAACATACATTAAAAATATTTATCTTCAGGTGAAAAAATTCCAGCCTTAACTAAAATGAAAATATGTTCTTGGGACAACTGATAGTGCTGATACAAGAACTTTTAGTCTTACCTGGGTTAAATAACACCTGAAGAAAACCAAACCTTTTTTAAAAACAGGTAGTTTCAGTAAGGCCACCTAGTTGACCTGAAAACTTTATCACCCAGCTGGAGAAAGAGTTTTTTAGCCTTTATCTTGCCTTCAGAAGTGGGATACCATGTTATGTGATCTAACATAATGATTTCAAGGAGATCAGCCAATTACTAGCAGTCTAGGAATGCCAATTTTTTTCTATGCTCCATTCCCATGTAATACCAATTTTCTAAGGAGTTGGACAACACTTTCCAAATGCAAATGCCTCTGGTTAAACTTCCAACCCACACTTACTCCTTTAATAAGCACAGTCACATTTGCTACACGAAGGTGCTGCAGTCCCCATTGACCCCTGTGTGATTTATGGGATACCAGCACTCCTGAAAATACGACTTGTCAAATGAAGGGTCTTGAATTCTCAGTATATTCTCAGGTCTGAGAATTCCTATCCTGGTTTACTAAGTAAATGAAGTGGTATTTCTGAATTCACTCATCTCTCACTCAAGAATTTAAATGAGCGGAAAAATATTTCTATCCGTGAGCAATTACTCTTAATAACCATATGGCAATTATAAGTGTCCCCAAGGGGAGAGTCTTTACTTTGTCATTAATTATCATTTTATGTGATTTGCATCACCACACCAGCAAGATTATACTACCTTGCCTGGCAACCCAGGATATAGGTCAAATCCTCATGGCAGTGTTAGAAGAGTGCAGCTTAATACTCTATTATGAACACCATATAGGCTCCCACAATGCAATTCCTCCTGGTTAAATACAGATGTAAGACTAAGGCTTGTAATCAAGGAATCAAGCACTAATCATTGATTACATTCTGCTTCACAGCTTGTGAAAGGCGTTGTTGTGGATCATTAGACATAGCCCCTTACAGGAGCGTAGGATTATTTATCTGTCACCAGTTGCTTTACTCTCTTTGCTACCAGTCTTGCAGCTATCAAACAAAAATGGCTGCTACAATGCAGAAGAATATGAATGTTATCAATTTTCCTCGTTACCAAGCGGAGACAACCACATTCATTTCTAGAAGACCAGGAACAGGTTAATGATTGTTGGTTGTTTTGTGGATTATGGGTTTTTTACCATCTGGAAACCAACATAGTGACAGGTTAAAGAACCTAATGGCCTTCTGTTACAGGGAAAGAAGGACCATGTTTTTTCCTATGTTTTGGCTGCAAATGAAAGAACATTGGCAAGAGAGCTTGTAACACAGAAAAAAGTTGTTTGGTTTTTTTCCCTAGAAAACATAAAGGCTGAAAATTATGTAAATGGCATATACTGGTCAAATTCAGAAGCTACAGTTCAACCTTCCAGTTAACAATTCCAGGAACATTCAGCATTTTCCCAAGGAATCCAAGTACATACTCTCCTATGAAGCTTATACTCCAATGCAGAGAAATAAAGCAGAATAAGGAAGCTAAGCAGATGCTTCCTAGAGAAGTGCTTTAATATTACGTCAGTTTAATCTCTGTTACTGACTAACAGCAAGTAGCTTGACTATGTTCAAGTTTACTTTACTGTGAAATCAATTGAATTCCTTGATTCAAAGAAAAGGTAGGTGAATCCTGACACTGTGTGCTTATATAAAGGACAGCTAATAATGCTCTCTGCTTGCCTTCCTGGACTGCTTTGTGGCTTAGTCCATCTGTGTAAGGGACTTTCACTCCATCAAAAGAAAAATGCAATAAAAAATTGCAGAATGCTATTCTCCAAGCAGGAAGAGGTCAAATTCTGAGTCAGTTTTCCCAGTCACTTACTAGACATCCTGAAAAATTAGCAACACATATATGTATGAGCTTAAAAGGTATTTAGAAGTGGATTATTTTAAAGAGTGTTACTGGTTCCCTAGGGTAAAGGCAAAGACATTTCACAGCAGAGAATGAGTTATGAAGTGAGTCTGGGGACTCTGCAAACTGTTTAAACCAAAATTAATAATAGTTATTTTATCTACTACTTGTTTTCCCTACAGGAAGAAAATAAACATAATATTTGATCTGTCATCTCCATAGTATCTGCAGTATAACAGAAAGGAAAATAGTGTTTCTTCTGTAAACTGTTTGTTAGTGGCATATTTTGACTAGCTAAGGAACGAAGATTGTTACAAGCACCTTCATTTAACATCCTGCCAAGTACCCAGCTAGATATTTAGTGGTCCTGTTGACACTGATGATGCTGAAGCTTGTAGGAGATGTAAAGGATAGCTTAGATACAGCTTTTTCAATAACATTAGAATGATTGAAGTCTTTGGCTGTTGTTGTGATGATGCAGTATGAACATTTTTTCTTTAATTTCCAGGTCTTGTAACAGATTATCGGGTAAGTGCAGTATCAATGTAATAATTAATACTGTTACTTTTATATACTGGTATTTTTAGGACTTCATTTTCCGTTACGATCATAAACTTCCAAATTTTATGTTTCTTTACAAGAAGGATGCAGCTCGCTAAATTTTTTAACATTCCTCACACAGAAATTTGGGGGTTTTCTTGTTTTTTGAAAAAAAAATTTGTTTAAAGGCAGAAATTGTCTTGCATGTGCAATATCTTTAGATTTAAGCAATACAAAGAAATTTTCTAAAGTTGTGGGTTTGGTGGTTTTTTTCTAGTAAAATAACATAGTAAATAACACAATTTTAAAAAAATTAAAAACATCTCTATTTTAATCTTTTACCATGGAAACACTGTTGTTTTGAAATGGAAAACGTGCCTGTCTTTGTAGATGCTAGCCCCACAACTTTAGACAAGCCAATGTACATGAGTTCTCAGATACTTGTTTTTCTAAGGCCTTTGAGGAGAATTCAGCATGCACAAAGAAAATTCGATTTGCCTTGTGACCCTTCCATTCTGACTCCAACCTCCTTTGCCAATTTTAATTTGAAAATTTTGACTATTAAATGGTGTTAATAAACAGGGATTAATAAACCAGGAATAGATATTTCTTCTATTATTTGATCCACCTCCAGCAACTGCCCATAGGATGTGGTGATGTGGTTCACTTCAAAACCATGGCAGAGCGTACTTTCTGCTGTGTCACTGCAATGGTGACCTCTGACACGGGCTCTTCTCTCTGGGTTGCAGCACTGGCAAATCCCCCTGGGCAGGAGGTTCCGCTCCCTGAAGCTCTGGTTCGTGCTGAGGATGTACGGGGTCAAGGGGCTGCAGGAGCACATCCGCAAGGTGACTGGGAATTGTCTTCTTGGGTAGCCTGTGGTGGGACGGCAAGGAAAAATGTGCTGGCTGCCTGTCTGCCCTCCATGACTTCTGTACACATCAGAAAGCACAGGAAACAGTTTTAGGCAGCTCAGTTCAGCAAGGGTGCTGTTCGTTTGCCCCATGTAAGGTCACCATTTCGTGTCATGGCAGGATCAAAGGTGCCATTAATTTTCTGCTCATCTTTAGGAAAGAAATTTGGAACTTCTGCAGTACGGTACCACAGCTCCCTCTCATAACAAGCCAGAGCACATCCATGGTTTTATTGTGGAAACACATGGATATTCATTACTTCTTTATTTTATTAACATGTATGCATTGATAGGATGTTTAGATAATGATTAAGGGATACAGTGACTTATTTGGCATGTCTGCTGTTGCTTTTTTTCCTGTCTAAAATATATTTTTGTTAAAAAAAGAATGTGTACAATTTACAGTCAGTTGATACTGTTATAAGTACTAAGTTTATTCTTGATGAAAAAGGAGAGTTTTTTTAATCACTAAAAAACACATGTGGCGCCTGTCTAAATTATATATATACTTCCTCTGTAGCAGTAAATTTAAATTCAAGCATACCTTTCCATCTTTATGAAGTTCAGGGAAACCTCTAGTGAGGGGAGATCCATGACTTGGCTCTAAATATTTACAAAAATATCCATTAGCTAAGGGCCTAGCCTAGCATACCGAATTCCTTGCAGACACATATTCCTTTCAGTTTTGGTACTAAACAGAAGAATTCCTAAGAAAAGCTTTGGAAGACTCATATCAATTCCATGGCCTTTTGTCAGGCTGATTTCCACAGGTCAGTATTTACATTCAAAAAATTCCCTCTTTCCCTGTCTCCCACATATCTCCCTGACTGTCCTGCCAAAAGCTGCTTGTCTTCATAGAATCATAGCTGAGGACCAAGCTTTGATATTTTCTGTGACGATTCAGTTCAGGAAGGCTAAGCAAATGAATATTTTCTTAAAGATACTGACTCCAAAGTAAAACCCTTGTATGTTTCCTCATTTGTAAAGGTAATTCAGAGAGCTAAGATTTCCAAGGGCTTGTTGAAATGAGTGTGTTTGGTTTATATTTCTAAGGACTAAATTTTTCTTCAGTACAGATATAAAAATAAGGTATGAAAAGACGAGGGATATTTTTTTCTCACTGTATACATCTTCAAATTTGAACCATTAAATTAATTTCTCGTCATACCTCCTTATCCACCCCCAATGAATGTTGGTTCAGTGGGTTCCAAAGCATCTTAAAAAAAAAGAAGGTAATTTCTATCTCCAGCAAGCCTCTGTTGAACTTAAATTTCAAGAAATAATTGCATTTCATTTTTTTCCATAGCAGAATTTAAGGTATCTCTTGTGAGTTTTCAGATCTGTTGATAAAATTGTATCACTAGCTGGAAAATAAAAATTAAAAATGTGTTTCTTATCTTGTACTTTTTCCTGTCTTCTCAGGAATTATCATGAGCTCCAGATAGATTGTGATGACTTTTCTTTTGGTAGAGTAGTAATGAAGTATCTGAACCAGCCTGACATTGGTTTAAATTTTCAAACCTATAGACAAGTTTCCAAATGAAAAACAATTTGGAATTTAGCTTCACTTGTTAGCTGAACTCTAACATTGCTCATCCCCATGCCTGGCCTTGAGAAGCTGCTTTCTTTTAAACATGCTGTAGCATCTTGCAAATAACAGTTTTCATATTCCCATTGCTGGCCAAGGCAGTCGCAGGCAGTTCCTGGTCCCAGGCTGGTACTGTCTCCTGTGTACTTGGGACTTTTAGCTGGGTTTTAAGGGAAGCACTGTAGGTGCCAGAGTTATTTCTGAAGCTGCATCTGATGATTTGGAGATGCATTTGAGTGGGTGATAGAGTGCACATGGGTGGAATGAAAAGAGACCTAGGAACAGTGACAGAGGCAGGTATTGCAACCTTCCAGTGGAGAACAGAGGGCTGGAGCTGGGGACGCAGGAAGAAGTGCTCTCTCTCTCTCTCTTGTGTTATTAAGGAGTTGCCCCAAGGAAAGCGTAGAAGAGTCAGGCAGAAGAGTGGAGGTTTGAAGCAGCTCCTTGGGCTGGAATCTGGGAAAGGAGGTGCCTAGGTTTGCTCCTAAGTCATGGAAAACTCTAGGAAGATCTGTGCAGTGTTTATAGGTTTCTAGTTAGGCTTCTTTTGTGCAGCCTGGTGTTACTTACAAAGGGATTTGAAATTTTCAAGAGTGATGAGCTTCTGACATGATGTAGAGGGAAAAAACACTGTAGATCCTTAAGAACCCACCCTATTTGTTGTGTGGTAAGAAGTTCCTATGTGGAAGACCAAAGACACCTGTAACTATCTCTTCAAAAACTTTTTTTCTTGATGTAAACTGTCACAAAAATTATTTTTCTCCCTCTTTTATTAGTATATTTTAAGGAATATATGTTTGTTGTGTTTTCAGCCTTAAGGTCTACATCAAAATGACCAGATAACCACTGCAACTTGGCACTCACTTGAGGATGGCATTTAGGAAATAAAATATTCCCAGGAGATGAGAATGTGTGACTTGGATTTAGATGCAGTATTTTTTTTTTGTTTTCCAAACATTCCAGTTATGCACTCTTTTCACAGACAGTATGTCATATTAATATATTGCAAAGTATAGGTTTTAAAGCAGTGGTAAAGGGGAGGATAGTCATCTTTGAAGGATGTGGGGAGAGACAAATACAAATTTTAGAGTTAAATCCTAAAGCCACGGAGGAGATGTAAAAAGAGGGCAAACTCAACAACAACAGTCTTCTGGACTGATGCCAACCACTCAGAATCCATATAAATGTGAAATCAAAATGGTCCATTTGTAAATGGCTCATTTGCAAACTGCTTGACCATCTCTTTATTATTCCTTTGTTGGTTTAAGTCCTCTCAAAGAGATCAGAAGTAATTTGAGAAATTTAGGAGTTAGTGTGCTTTTGTATGCAATCCCTATGAACATTGTGACTCAGCTGAATCCTCCTTAGGACCAGAAGTAATCAGCGTACCGAGGATAATGAATGCCATTAAAAATTAACAGTAGAGTCCAAGAAACTGGAACTGTAAAGAACAGCAATACTAGAGATAGTATTTGAACTGGAGAGTGGCACAGTCCAAGTGGCTGTTAAGAAGACTCTTCTGACAGCATTTCCCTTCAGTGTAGTGGGATGCAGGCTAAGGCAGGCAAAGAAGTGAAATTTATAGGAGAAAAAGTATGAAGTGATCAAGACTAGGGCAGTATGCTTATCTGCATATACCCAGTAGTGTACTCTGATGCTTCAGAGAAGCTCCCTGCAATCAAAAGCTCTTGAAGGCGTTGCCCAAAAATTAAAATTCAGCTTGAACACTTCAATGCAGAAGCATTTAAATTTAAATTTATATTCATAATTATAGTTATTTACTCACAGACATACATAGGAAAATACAGATTTTTTTTAAATAGGCACCACATTTTAGTGCTTCACAAGTTTACTGCTCCTATTAGTGATTATGTAAGACATTTCCCTTAATCCAGAATAACCAAATTAATTAGATCCCTTGTTTCCTTTCTCACTCTTCTGGAGAAGAGAAAAGGTTATTTACCTGAGATAATAGTGACACATAACAAGCCTCTTTTTCAATCAACTAAATTGCACTGCAAAGACTGGGGCTGTTATTCTGTTCCTGTATATCAAGGTACTTCAGGACACTAACACAGTCCATGTGATTCCACTCTGAGAATGCACCTGATGGAGGGATTGCTCAAATGGTAGTTTTAGAAACAGTATATGAGTTGGTTTGCTTATGTCCACACTTCTGTTAAATCAAATAACAGCTCTACATAAAATAATTCTGAAAAGTTAAATAATATTTGAATGCCAACTTCAAGTTAATGGTACTAGGGACACAACTTGAAAAAGATGTCAAAATCAAAAGCACTTGGAGGATTAAGATATCCATAGGTCAGGCTTGGTATGTACACCTTCAGAAGAAAACTGAGGTACAGCCAGTCAGTCTTTTAACTTCTCCTTTTTTCCTATCCTTAGTTTCAGTGCCTGCAGTTTTATTTTCACAGTGTACCTGCCTGTCTTGAAAAGCTGAAGCACTAAAGCCACACGTGTCTTCCTGTGAATTATTGCCATGCTCACATCCAGAGGATGGATACAGCTTTTGGACTTAGAGAGGCACGTGTGACACCTAAATGCCCTGCAGTTTCACAGAACTTGAACTTCCTGGCTTAATAATATTTAACTTTAATGTTGCAGCAATTTTGTAAGAGCAATTCAGGATAACAGCTTATGGTTCAAAGGTGCAAGGCCTTGGGTAACTATATTTATGCAAAGCTGTACACGTGAAACTCCAGTTAAATCCCCACTTTCTCTCATTCCAGTTCAGTAAAATCTAAAACGCTTGGTGCCCCCCAGTGTCTTCACGAATTATTGCTGTTTGTTAAGACTTCCTGTGAATAAAAGTATTTGCATCCAGACATGAATGCAAAATACTTCCAGAATTTTGGTTTGTGACTTACCTAAAATTTTTCTGTTTTCCCTTGCTTTTATTTCTTTCAAATTCCTGAAAAATCCTTTAGTTCAAGAAGTGGACATAAGTACCTGCTATAAAATGCACAGCTTGGGTCTGGAGTTTTCTTGTACAAAGTTCTCACAGAAAGCCAGATCTTAACTGTTTGCTTTATTCAACACTTACCCAGATAAATTTTGATGAAATTCAGCTGGTGATTACATTCAGCTGGACAGTTGTGAAATTCTTATCTCATTGAACATGATTTGTTTTATGGCTTTGATTTCCAAGACACGGTACATGCAGTGCAGAATTTTGTGGAGCCATGTAAAAGACATGTTTGGTTAAAACTGTAGAGCATGAGGATAGGAGGAGACAGTAAAAGACCATTAGACCACCTGTGCCTATTTCACATATGTTTTTCATGTACTTATTATGCATACAAGTATCTGTATGTATGCAGATACTTCTGGTTGGATTTCACAGCTGTAAATTCATGCTTTTTGTATTAGCAGAACATTCAAATGCCTTGGAAGAGATTGAGGATTTTATTGGTCTCATTCCTGACTCAAAGTGCTTTCAGGCTAATTTTAGAGGGAGATGGAAAATGGATGTAACAAACAGCAGAGCAGAAGTGGTAACAACAGGAAAACTGGCTGGTTACAGAGGGTACCAGTAAGCCCAATATGAAGGTTTTGAAGAAATATTTTGCTTCGATCTAAATTATGTTTTTCTATTTTAAGAAATAAAAAAACACCAGAAAGCTATGATTAAGATTGCAAAATGTGTTGGCTTTTTTTCCCTTTTCTGTAGTTTCTGTTTTGCCTTGTCCTTTTGGAAGAAGTTCCTGTGAGATGATACATTCCACATTTAACCTTGACCCAAAGTGATATATTTCATTTTTGTTTAATAGCTGTCCTTGAACTTACGGAAAGTCAAAGTGCAAAACCATGGGCTTAGTTGTTTATTTTTGTAAAATTATTTGCAATCCTAAATATATAAAAGCTGAAAAATCTTTAAACATGATTTTTAGATATTTCAGATAATTTTTGGTATAGACTGGCTATTGCATGAAGACGAACTATAATGCAAATGGCTGGTTGCTGTTGTTGTCTTACCTTTTTTGGTTGGTTGTTTGGTTGTTTTTTTGGCTTCTTCTAGGATAGTGAACACTAAGCTAATGCTATAGCCAGTAGGAGGGGGACTGGATAAGGTACTGCAGGTATCTGATGAGGATATGTGTAGGTTTTTTGAAAGTGCTTTTAAATTCATTTTCTCTTTGAAAGAAAGCAAAGCAAAACATGGTATGAGTATGCAAGTATCACTGACTAATGTTAAGTCTTCCCAGCTGATTTTTAGTATGTCTGTTGGTATTTTTCCTATTTATTTGAATTTTAGTTTCATCTGCTTCAAAGTAATTGCTCTGGCTTGGTGTCCAATGTTATGCTTTTTTGCCTCAGTAACTTCTCAACAGGTTTGCTGAGATTTGCTGTCCATTTTCTTGATTATACTGCCATCAACTTTTTTTTCAACTGAACCTGAGTACCCAGGTCAGAATAGTGAGCAAGTTCTCCCTTTCTTCACAGATTTCTCATATTAAGTGAGCTATTCTAAAAAGTGTATATTTCCAGCTCAATTTTCAATGAAATTGTGACAATTTTTTCCCTGTATATCTGTGCACTTCCCCCTTTCCCCCTAATGACTTCTGGATTCTTTAGCCATTCCCAGCCAAAACTAACAGTGGTATAAAACCTAAAGGAGAATTATTAAAATTATTTACTCTTAATGTGGTATCGTATCAAATTGTGCTGAAGTGTCTCAAGAAGTAGACCAGCACTGCCTAAGACAGACTGAGATCCTAATAAGCAATGGCTCCATATGGTCTCTGGAAGTCATAAACGGGATGGAAGTTAACACAAACAGATGGCAATATGTGAATATTATCACACAGCAGCAGAAGGAACAGAGCAAAGGAATGGAAAATACTTCAGCACACCTTTTCTCTTGGTGAATCAAAGGTATTCAATATAGATACTCTTTCTCTTCTCAGCACATTAGACTGTCGCATCAATTTGAACACTTAATCCTTCAGGATGAAAGGTTTGAGATCTGTGCTGAGGTTGTTTTGGGACTGGTCTGCTTCCGGCTGAAGGTAAGGCAGCTAAGATCTCCTATTTCTTCTCTCATGGCTTATAGCAACACCAGAACCTGCAATTGAATACAGTCTTT
The DNA here is from genome assembly GCA_013399945.1 of Ploceus nigricollis. NCBI lineage: Eukaryota > Metazoa > Chordata > Aves > Passeriformes > Ploceidae > Ploceus > Ploceus nigricollis. Next base: position 98,894 of record VXBC01001349.1, on the reverse strand, counting down.
GTAGTTAATATATGTGATTATCTTTTAAGGAAAGTAAAGCGAGTTTGTTTAGAACAAAGCAGATGAAAGAAAAAAGCTTTAGACAATTTTGTTAAAACTGAATCAAAAGCTTAAAGAAATTAAAGCATATTAAGGCATGGAAACATACAGTCAAGGCAAACAAATGTTTAAACCAGTCACATAAAATGACTTACATTCTATGTGTGATGAGCTTTGATAAAGATGACTGTTTTAGTATATTTCCCTAGATTTCTGAATATGATGAGTGTGTATTACTTGTTGCTTGTCAAGTTAATTTCTTATGTGTATATATTTAATATTCAATTTTATTTTAAAAATACTAAGATAAAAATCAGAGCACCAAATACTTTTTTATTGTTTTCTTTAAAGACTGTTTTTTACTCTATAAAATTTAATGTTAAAACTGGGAAAATTGAAGTATGTTGTGTTTAAGAACAGGTTACATGGGAAGCCAGCTTTCCTGGTCTGCTTTTTATTGCTGAACATGATCCTTTTGCCCAAAATCTCTCAAAGTGCCAAGTTCATTGATGTGGACACCTTGCCCAATGGAAACTAGAAAATTCATTCTGCACTTGGAGCATAAAAGCTGCAGTAGTTGGGAGAGCTCATTTGTTTCAATCAGCCATTAAAAGGGGATCAGTGTCTCAGTTTAGGTAAAGAAGTCGTTTTCCAGAGGAGCTTGCAGCTAAAGCCTCGGCAGAGGACTGGATTGTAACATTGAATCTGCTACCAAGCAACAATAACAATATCAGCACTAGTGTTTTTCTAGTTAACATGATAGCTAAATAAGCTTTAGCTATTCTGGAGGCTTACAAGCACATCTTTTCTCCTTCTGGGTAGTTTCTCAGTCATTCAGTTGCCCCAGTTACCTGCGTTTGATGCAAGTGGTTGAAGAAGCTAACAAGTAAATAATAATGATGAGTTCACCTGGAATAGGAAAATGGTTTTGTTTGAATTTATAATGTTTAAAACAAAATTTTAAAAGATCCTGTGTTTAAGGGATCAGACAGATTACAGAATGTCGTTTTTTCAGTCAATGTAAACACAACTATCATTTATTTCCTAACAAGAACTTTTAAAAGATGTTGAGGGATAGATTCTGTGGCTTTTATTGCTCAATAACAAAATGTTGGTTGCAGTCTGCTCTCTCACATGGAACAAGCAAACACTAGTTTTGCAGATCCAGACACAGCTGTTAGTCAGTGCTCTACATTTACTTTGAAGGAACGGTTCTGGTGAAATAGAGCATAGCAACACAGGAATTGTCACTTTTGATCAGACCAGTAGCTCATCTACATCTGTTCTCCTGTCCCTCATGATTCAGAGGAAGAAATCACATCTAAAGGGAAAGACAATTTTACAATAGGAGGTAAATATTGGACATTTAGCAAAGAAACCTTTGGACAAGTTGTAGAATAAAGGCCTGATTCCACTGAAAACCAGTGTTAAAAGAGCAGTGTTTTTACTTCTTGCTTACCTGATCCAAAAAAAAGAAAAAAAAAAAACTAGCAAGCTTTCAAATTAGGAGGTTTTTATAGCTATTTTAACAGCTTTATTTCCTTTTTAGATCACTCCTTCAAAAATCTGTCATTTTTATAATTCACATTAAGATACATCTTAGAAGCAGGATATTTGTAGTTTTTATGTAGTTATAGTAGGATTAAGGGTCAGGGGACTTGAACTATATAATGCTGCACAGCTGTAAAAGTATGAAATATTTTTTCTTACTTCCTTTGTTCTTGAGAAGCCCTTTTTAATTTTTTTGCTTAGCTGTAACTTTTAATTTTTTGCCTTTCACACTGTTGAGCAAATGGACTAATTACCTATGACTTTCCTATTATAATTATTTCATCAAATATGTCATGCCAAAGGGTTAGTTTTAGGCCTCCTTGTCATGACTGCAGATGAATACAAGTCAAGCTAGTAATTTCTCCAAGGGGGTGAGAATGCTGTCGTATTGAAGCTCACAGACTCAATCAAAGCTGCCTTCTCAAAGCTCTGGGAGAGGATTAGTCACTACCAACTTCAATTTGACGTGACACCCGAGTGTCACAGCAGCCCTAAGGTGGAGCTGTGAGAGTAGAACAGAAGAAAGATAAATGAATCTTTCTTCTTCCTCCCTTCACTCCTGCCAACTTAACATCATATAACTGCTTGTATTGCCTGAAAGTCAGTGCTGTGCATTTGATATTAAAGGCGAGGATTGTCATTTTAATAATGCATTGCCTTTGATAAGAAAGCAGGACATCATTGTCAGCAGTGACTGACCTGTAATGGGTGGGGACTTACAAAATAACAGAGTTGGTCCATTTTCTTAGTTAGGAGCATTTCAGTCACATAAATATCTCCTAGAAGTGCAAGGCTAAGCCATGAATTTTAGGAGTTTACACCAAATTTGTAATAACTTGTGCTAAGACAGAACAAGGTTTTGACTTGGGTTCAACTCTTAATTCTTAATATGATCTAAAAATGTGAGAATGATACATTTATCCTTCCTGCCAATAGGAAACTCTCTGTCTTATGCTTTGGTTTTATATGGAAAAGGCTAAGCAGGAAAGTCACAATTGCCCGGATTTGAGAGAAGGTGTTTTCTGATCAGGATGTTTTCAAGAAGATCAGTGCTGCCAGAGTAACACAACTGCTGCTGAACAGAGGGATTTGTCCATTTGCAACTCTTTTCCCACAGTCAGTGCTCAGTAAGGGGGCACTGTGGTAAAAACGTAGATGCTCCCAGAATCTCTTGCAATTGCTTGTTGCCAGTGTAATAGAGAGAGGAAAGGTTGCACAATACCTAAGATACTTCCTCTGATGGATTCTGTGATGGGTAACTCCTATAGAACTTGAGGCAAATACTTTTTTAGGGTTTCCACTGATCATATGAAACCTAATTACACCAGGGATACATTACCTTAAAAATTTTTAAATTAAAGGTAAGATTTAATATTCAAAAGAATCTCTCACAGCAGCCATGCTTAAGTGAGGAAAGTTAGTATAGTTCACTGCAAAACTTCCTCCCATGTTTGTTTGATTAGATCCAAGAAGAGCGTAATAACATAGATACAATAATGAATGCTTTTAACATAGGTCACGACCTTAGATCACAAAAAGGCAGTCAGCTATCACAAATGCCCCAGTGTGAACACTGCTTCTAAACTGAAGGTAATCCCTAAATCTCTTTGTGGCTCAAAACTTCTCTCTTACATCATCTTTTTGTGATCCTTTGATGGCAAAGCACTGAGAGATGAGAAGGTGACTGCTCGTTACTGGTGTTACTTGAGCTTGGCTGCTTGGTGGGATTTACATTTTCCAGAATTGTTTCTGAAATTCATTGCCATATCCATTGAATTACAATGATTTCAGGGCTCAAATGAACTAAATGAGGCACTTTTAAAAAGCATAAATGATGCCAAGAAGATCCATCTGGTCCCGTGCCACCTCCGAGAGAAGTTTGTGCTACGTTTTGCTATTTGTTCCCGCACAGTGGAATCCACCCACATCAAGTTTGCCTGGCAGCACATCTCACAGCTGGCAACTGATCTTCTGAAAACATGGGAGCAAAACCACCACCAGCAGTAACAGCAGTGAAATATAAGTGGAGATGAGGTAATTAACTGGCTTTCTCTGTGTTGCCAAGTTTTATTTTAGGTGCAGGTGGGAAAGTCAAACTATGAAGGAAAAAAGTACAAAACCTGTTGTTATGTAGCCCAGCTGCAGTAGCAAAATCCTTGCCAGCAAGTTGAATTGTAACCATAGTCATTCCTCCTCTGTACTGTAGTTTCATCTTGCCTGTTTCCAGGATGCACATAGCCAAGGAGAATCGAGCTGTCATTTCTTACCAGTTTGTAGTCAAGAGCATTTGTTCAACCAAGCAATGGAAATGGAAGGGTTGGTGCTCCCTCCATTGTCCTCGTTCACCTCTAGTACACCCCCTCCTTTCTTCACAGATGAAACTAAGAGGTGTTATAACCAATTCATTTAACATTACTGTGACTGCAGGAAGAACCCAAGTTGGGGAAGTTTAGTTCAGGTTCTAAATATGTTAGTATCTGAATAGGCATGCACAAATGTTGCCAGGATTTGGGGCACTGTCATGTCATGATACACTTGCTGCAGGAATTTTGTAAATGAACAAAGGACAAAGGACTTCAAGACTTCCTTCACTGCATAGCCAGACTTAGGGGAATGAGAACTAATTGATTACTAATCATCCTTCTGGCAGGTTCTCTACTTTCCCCTAAATGGTTTGCTTTTAAAACAGCCATTTTGTCAAATTCCAGCAAATAGGTTATGCTGGTTATTGGTTCCCAGATTCATCATTCATAATGAGGTCCCTGAAAAGCTCCTCCCTAAAGAGTTTTGTCAAAAGCTATGTGCTACCTGGTATTCTATATTTTTAATCAAGTTATTATCAGCAGTGATTCCTTGAAAATAGTCTGTAAGATACGTTCTGTGAAACTGAGTTGTGATTTGTTTTTATGGCTACCATTTTGATTACTTCATGGTGTAATAAATCTTTGCCAAAATGTGCTAAGAAATGTGACGTCAAAAATATTACTCTTTCTCAAATTAGCTAGCAAACGAGTAAGCAAGTGACAATAAAAATAGGAAGTAAGAGAACAAACCCCCAAAATCAGCTGTGGTGCCTGCATCAGTGGTTTTCTTCATGGAAAATGAAAATACTGGAAAATCTCTTTCTGAGAAAGTCAAATCATATATATTTGACACCAACTATTGATACATCATCCTGTCAAAGGCAGGCATAGTAAAGAGCTAAAATGAAAGTTAGAGGTGAAAGTCAGAACAATATCAAGTCACAAAGTACTTTTGCCATTTTAAAAACATAAATTCCAGACAGTTATTTCTGTGTAAATAAGAACAACATAAGTAGCTGCTCCAAGAAAAATAATATGTAGGATTAATTTCTACATTTGCATTTCAATCTTCCTTTTTAATGCTCATATTAATGTCTACAGCCTCTTAAGCAATGTGCACAATTATTCAGCTTTCTTCTGCCATCCCTTTCAAGTATACTTCCTACAGCACAATACAGTAGATTGGTAGACTAAAGAGAGTGGAAAATGCTGGCAGTTGTTCCCTTTCTCTGTTACTATTTTTTTTTAAATAACGTTATTCAGATCTCATGACCTGGAAAACAATATTCATCCATAACACGTATCTTCCACACTGATACAATTTTACAGCTTTTACATTATGAAAACTCTAGACTCTTGGAGCCAAAGAATTACACGTTCTCTGTGAGACAGACCAGTATTTTGTATGTGAAATATATAACCAGGATTGTCCAGAAAAAAAAAAAAGATCAGATTTGGATCAAAGCTATCACAGAGTAAATCCAGGATAATTCCACTGAAATGAAATGGAGTTGCTCTGGGCTTAGGTGACTATAATTGAAATTAAAAATCTGACTAATAAGTATTGGAAAAGAAAGGCATAAGGTAAGGCACCCCTAAACTGAACATAAGAAGATTCTGCTGGAAATCTGCTCCATGGAAACCAGAGCAGAGATGAATGATGCCTGCCTGTGTGAGCCTCAAACTGCTGTAAAACTGGGATGCAGGCAGGAGGCACACCCAAACCTAGGAGAGGTGAAATGTCCTCAATAACCCAGAATTAGACATAGATACCTTTAGACATTTGTGGGAAAATACTGCCAAAACTGACATTCAATTAAGCATTTTTCAGTATCTGGATATCAGTTTAAGACATGGCTGTTGTCCAGATACAGAAACTCCTGATGGCAAAGAATTTAAGATAAGGGCTAATTTAAAATATAGACGGAGTAGAAGTTAATAGTTGGGGTTTTTCTTAAAGAAGTGACATTAGTAAATCTGTCTAATAAACAGCAGTGATGAGACCCATGGAATTACATTTCCCTCTGGCTAGCCCAGTACAGAAACCTGAAGTTCACGGTTCTGGTTTTTCTGAAATTCTAGAATGATTCAAATACGTAACCAGTGAAAGCCTTCATAGTATTCAGTCTCTCATACCTTCTTTTCTCCATGTGATAATTCCTTCTTAGACTATTAACATTAGGTCATCTGAAAAGGAAATATGGGCTGTGCAATCAACTCAAGAAGAAGCATTGAAAGGAACATTTTAAAAAAGAACATAAATGCTGTTTCTGTTCTGTAGCTTTGTAACGTATCTGTAAGTGAGAAACACTGTATTTATGAATAGTTAATGTCAACCTGGATTTATTGTGCCTTGTGTGCAAAAGCTAATATAGCCTGTGCCGATGAATACTGTTGGATATTAAAAATAATTACAAAATCTTAGAACTGTAGTTTAGAAGAATATCCACATCTCAAGGAAGACTGCGGCTATTAGAGAAGGAGGGAAAAACCTGACTTTAACTTTCAGGAACCTCAATTTATTTTTTTTAAACTAGCAGAGTACAGTACTTACATTCTTAATGACAGATTATATTTTATTACTGATGGTGAAATAATGAAAATGTATGTAAGTATGAAAGTATTGGTAATATATTGTACTCTGAACTGCACTATAATTATTAAATTTTTAATTTTTTTTGCATTTACATACAAGATTCTGCTCATGGCTGTTTTGTTGTTGTTGAAATACTACTCATCACCATATGTGATGAGTAGTAATCACACTGAAGTTGCCTTACAACAGCAGTCTAAACCTTGAGATGTATAAACTTGAATTGCTCAAAGACAGAAGCAAACAAGAAATAAAACTGAGAATCCTGAAGACCTGGGTGGTTGGTGAGGGCAGGTTAAATAACCACCAGTGGATAATATCTGTACAGCATATGTAGAGTTTGTATGTTCTAAGTGAAAAAATCAGAAGTCTAGTGCTCTAATTATGATTTGTGAACTGCTGACTCCCTTTAAAATCTGTACCCAAAACCTACTGAAAAGACATATAGGATTTAATTGGCAATATAAATAAACCAAAACAAAACTACAGCTATTGTCTCTTTGTGCTTAACTAAGCTTTTCTCATCTCTTTTCTCTCATCTCATCTCATTCATGCCAGATGCACTGTAAGAGGCCCAACTTCCCCACTCATATCAAGCAGTGCCCTGATTTTCACCACCAAGGACTTTTTTTCAAAGTGTCCTTCAAATTACTTTGCAAATGGGAGTTTGCAAATCTTCCTGCAGGAAGTTTCCTCCTCAGCAACAGGAGTCTGAAAAATACCTGGCCATATCCAGGGCCAGTGCCGACCCTTCTGCCAAGTTCTGCACAGTGCTGCAGCTGGATCTGCCGCTGGAGCCACGTGCCCACCTTCGGCTTTGGTTTGTAGCTCCGGTGCCATCCGGTAGGACAGGGAAGGGGCCCATGACATCAGTCCTGCCTGGCTGCAGCCCACGTCCCCAGGGCTGCTTTGCTCCCTGCCTCTGTGCAATCCCGGGGAAATCGGGCAAGCATGCCTTGGGAGAAATTTGATGACAGCAGCGTCACACGCTATTTAAATGTTAGCCCATTTGGGTCTGAGATGATAGCTTGCATACCAGCAGACAGTTTAATGTGCTGTTGGCACTAATGGCATAACAAGCCTGATGTATAACAAAAACCTGACAGTAACTGCAGGAAAGATTCCTCAGGGAAATGAAATGTTCACCCACACAGAAGCGTCTCTGTTAATACCAGAGGTGTAACTGCAGCTTAGAGTGCTAATTTGCATCTAGATCGGTGTGCTAATTTGAACGTGGGTTGGTGTGATCCAGACGGGGACTCCACCACCACATTCAGTTCATGGGATACTTCCACACGGACCACCATCTTTTGCCCTGCATAAGAGTGTGTCATTCATGTTGTCCTTGTCAGAGCTGTTCTCCCAGAAAGGCCTGTGCAGCAGCTGTTGTTTTCAGGAGTGCTGGACAGCGTCCCTTTCTGACACTGCCGTGGTGGCCCCGCAGCCGGTGCCACAGGGGTAGAGATGAAATAGGCGGCCATGGAGGTCAAGTGCTTGTGTGCCTAAGGGCGAGGTACCCATCACTGGCTGCGAAGTCACCACCAGGGTTAGGGCTTCGTGCTTGGGCCATCACTCATGGAACCTACCTCCTGTGGAGCCCGCCCGGCACGGAGGGCTGCTGCCAAGGACACAGCCCGGCACGCCACTGGCCTGGCTGCCTGTAGCCGAGAAAAGGGCATGCAGGGGGCCGCCTGACCGCCAGGCGAGGAACAAACAGCGGGCAGCTGGGGAATGCTGATGGGAGGTGGCCGCCCTGCCGTTTTGGGCAGCCAAAGACGAGTTTGACACAGGAAGAGCCACAGCAATTCCGCTCCTTCAGTCCCGAACTGAAGGTAAAGACCTCGTCTGCCTCAAAGAAATTACACATCTCCACGTTTCCATTTTCTGCTGCTACTGAAAATGGCCTGGACAGGCAATAAACCTGACAGAACCTGTTACATTCTCCAGCCTCTCCCTTCTCGGCTGCTCTGACCT
>VXBC01001349.1:15103-90378 GCA_013399945.1 Ploceus nigricollis | reverse complement strand
AAGGGTGCGGGCGGGGCTGGCGAGGCGGGGGAGCCGAGACACCGGCACCGGGGGAGCGCCCGAGGCCGCCGGCAGGGGCTTCGGTGGGAGACGGGGGAGGGACTCGGGAAGGATGAGAGGGAGATGAGGGGATACGCGGAGGGGACACGGACGGAAGCGAAAGGAACACGCGGAGGGGACGGGGGNAGTGGCGCGGCCGGGCCTGGGGAAGGGAGGAGGGAAGGGAGGGAGCCGCGGGACCCTCTCGAGGCTGTGGCCTCCGCTTCCCGCTGCCGTGAGGGGACATCCGCCCGCCGCCGGGCCGGCCAGGGCTCCTAAGCTGAGGGGTCGTGGCTGCCGGCTGGGTAGGGGCGGCGAGGGCTCAGCCATGCCCAGGCAGCTTCCCGGCTGGATTCCTGGCCTGAGGGCAGTGAAGGGGTGGGTGTGCTCGCGTAGCTGGCTGTGTTTCCCTGTGCCCCGTGCTGGGCGTGCTCGTGTGTGGCGGCAGCGGCAGCAGCAGCAGCTCCCGCCCGCTCCGCACTGAGGCGAGCACGCACCCGAGTGCCAGATCCATTGGTGGCGGTGCTTGGATTACACCCCCAGCTTCAGGCGTGCACACGGAGTACGATGTCCTCGTGTGGCTGAACGTGTGTGCAAGTGGCTCTCTTGGAGAGAAGTTGTAAGGCTATGAGGACAATTAATATGGATACCAGTGCCGGGAGAGAATGATGTCAGACGATGCTTAAGATGTGTACAAGTAACTAAAGGGTGGATGTCGAGAGGGTGGATCCAGGCTCTTCTTGGTGGTGCCGAGCAATAGGACAAGAGGCAATGGGCAGAAAGTGAGGCATAGGAAGTTCCACCAGAATATGAAGAAGCACTTTTTTGTGCAGGTGACAGAGCACTGGAACAGGTTGCCCAGAGAAGTTGTGGAGTTTCCCTCACTGGAGATATTCAAGAACTGTCTGGACACAATGCTGTGCCATTTGCTTGAGCAGGGAGGTTGGACCAGATGACCACTGTGGTCTCTTCCAACCTTCCCCATTCTGTGATTCTGTGAATAATCAGACTGAAATTTCAAATGGTTACCACTGTTCACTTGTTATGACCTTCCCTCAGTGCTATGAAGGTGACCACTGAATCCTTAAGAAAGTGGTGGTGAACTTGAGATTTTATGTTCTGAATTATGGAAGTATTTCATCGGGGCAAGTACCTGCTATTAAACTTTTCCTGAATTTATGCTTTTATGTCACTTAAGATATTTTTGATTCAACAGTTACAAAATTATGTGCACAGTGAAAGCCGTTTAGAGAAAAGAAATAAAAGGCTGCAGCCTTTCATCTCCTGTTCACCGGCCACTCAGCTATGGATGGATGGTGATGTGAGCTTGTATCAGATTCTCTAGGTGCAAGTTAATTTCTCATGGTGCAAAAGTTGGCAGTAACTTTTCAGAGAGAAACTCTTCCTTTTGTGGTTTGGTTTTGTTTGTTTTAATTGGATTTGCTTGTAAAAGTGCTAGATTTGCAGGGAAAATGTATTTTGACTTTTCTAAACAGCTCTACAAATTTGGGCTGTAGTAAAAAAAAATTCAAACCAAAATGATTGACATCCTCGTTATTTATCATGTGTGCAACCATATAAGCATATGAGCAGTAATCATATTGTGCTCTCTGTTTTCTAATGCTGATGCCAGACTTTTTGCAAATAATTAGGGAGGACACCCTCACATAGCCTGGATTCCTTCAGTTCTGTCTCCCCAGCCTTGCATGAACATTGCACATCTGCACTCCTATGCAGTCCGTAGCTGATCCAGAGGATTGCAGCTTGACTCACACTCTGTTGGAAAGGGTGCATATACGGACACAATACCTTGCAGAGAAGAAAATACATCATGAACGTGAGCAAGTAATTTCAAGTCAAACAAAATACTCCTCCTGAGCCAAATGTCATCTTTCCTATTTCTTAAAAAAAAACCCCAACACTAAAGGAGTTTAAATCCCGCTTTCTGAAACTGAGAAATAAGCATTGCTTTAAACACGCAAGAGCTCTGTTTCTCTAAAGTGTAAAATGGGAACATTTTAGTGCCTTCTAAATGGAAGAAATAGTTCTGAACACTTTCTAGTAATCTCTTAATATTTTCCTTAATATGAAAGCTTGCTACATTCAGGATTAATGATTCCACTTTTATCTCCCCTCGGAGACACTGCACACAATTTTACTTACTAGCTTAATTATTTCATTTTTATTACCATCACTGTAATAAATGAAATCATTCTGATGTGGTGTATTCTCTGTCCTCTGCTGCACTGTGTCATATTCTGTCAAATAAGAATGAAAGCACTGGTGATTTCATTTAACAAGGCCAGTTTTTGCTTGGCCATCTGTTACCATTCTTTCCAGCCTATTTACCTCCCCAGGAGACCTCTGGTTAGAAGCAAACTCTCTCTTTTTTCTTTTTCCCCCACTTTTTTCTTTTCTTTCTTTGGACAAGGAAGAAAAAAGGACCTCAGTCTAAATGCCTTTGTACCACAGAGCTGGTTGCTTTTTGAAAAGATTAAAGTGTCCAGACTGGCTAAGTAGCTTGCAAGACTTCCTGCTCTGTTTCTCTCAGTTAAAATAATGTAGGTTTTCCTGCGTAAGTATTTAGGAAAGGGGGGAAGCAGCTGGTGCAAAGGGTGTGAAATGGCATTTTATAACTGTAGGTATGTTCTGTCTGTTCCAGCGTCAGTGATGGAGGCCCCCACCCCCAGCGCAGTGCACCTGAGTGACTGGCAGGAAAGTTACTTTGCTGTCACCTCTGGCACCTGCACGCCCGGGCAGAAGGCAGATGGATACCGTGCCAAGATCCTGCGCATTCAGTATGCATGGGCAAACTCCGAGATCTCCCAGGTCTGTGCTGCCAACCTGTTTAAGAAGTACGCAGAGAAATACTCTGCGATTATTGACTCTGGCAACGCAGAGACTGGCTTGAATAACTATGCGGAAAACATTTTGACTTTGGCAAAATGTCAGCAAAGTGACAGTGACAAGTGGCAATCTGCCTTGACAACAGATAATGTGTTTGAATTGAAGTGTGTGCGAGAGAGGATGCAGGCTGGCAAAATTTTCCAGAGCTCTCAGATGGCACAGACAGATGCCCGTGTACGAGCTGATAAAGGGGTCAGCGCCTCCGCTGCTCCAGCTCTTCCTAAACTCGATGTCTTTGGCAGTACCGGGGAGACTGAGCTTACTGCTGGCTCAGCAAAATGTGCAAGTCAGGGACCAGATCTTCTTGGGAATCCCTCATCTTCCAAGTCCCTTCAAGGTAGTGTGCCTTCTGTGACCAGAACTTCAGACACACTTCCTGCCGCTTCAGCCTCCTTATGCAAACAGGTTCTTCCAGGTTTCCAGGCAACTCCGCTCTTTGGAAGTAAAGAAGCCACTAATAGTAGTTCTCTGAAAATGCCAGGTAACTCTTGTGATGGACCAAATTTGTCTCATTTCAACCAGTCAGCTGTACATGCCTGGTCTGCAAATTCTGGGAAAAGAAAAGCATTCTATGGTCTGGCTGATGATGGCTGCACAACTGTTCCTAGCCTTGCTCCATGTCAGGCTTCCATTTCTACAGAAACTAATGGTTTTTCAGGACAGAGAAACAGAAGTGAAGAGAGCAGTGCTCCTGGGTTTAAAACTGCAAAGGAACAGCTGTGGATGGATCAGCAGAAGAAATCTCAAAACCAGCGTGCACCGGTCTCATCATATGGAGGTGTAAAAAAATCCCTGGGTGCAGGCAGGTCTCGGGGTCCGTTCAGCAAGTTTGTGCCTCCAGTTCCAAAACAAGATGGAAGTGAAAATGGAGGAGCACAATGTAAGCCTCATGTAGGGGAATCAACAGACCCATCACTGCCTGTGGATGAACGGCTGAAAAACATAGAACCAAAAATGGTTGAACTCATCATGCACGAGATCATGGACCATGGGCCTCCGGTCAGCTGGGATGACATTGCTGGAGTTGAGTTTGCCAAAGCTACTATAAAAGAAATAGTGGTGTGGCCCATGCTGAGACCAGACATCTTCACCGGCTTGCGTGGTCCTCCAAAAGGCATTCTGCTCTTTGGCCCCCCTGGGACTGGCAAGACCCTCATAGGCAAGTGCATCGCATGCCAGTCTGGAGCAACTTTTTTTAGCATCAGTGCTTCCTCTCTGACTTCCAAGTGGGTGGGTGAGGGGGAGAAGATGGTCCGTGCGCTGTTCGCTGTGGCGCGGTGTCAGCAGCCAGCAGTGATCTTCATCGATGAGGTCGATTCCCTGTTGTCCCAGCGCGGAGAAGGGGAGCACGAGTCGTCCAGGAGAATAAAAACTGAATTTCTGGTGCAGTTGGATGGGGCAACAACCTCCTCTGAAGATCGTATCCTGGTGGTTGGAGCAACAAATCGACCCCAGGAAATTGATGAAGCTGCCCGAAGGAGGCTGGTGAAGAGACTGTACATCCCTCTCCCAGAAGCCTCTGCCAGGAAGCAGATTGTCACCCAGCTGATGGCAAAGGAGCACTGCTCTCTGAATGAAGAGGAAATCAAACTCATAGTCCAGAAATCCGATGGGTTTTCTGGGGCAGACATGACACAGCTCTGTCGGGAAGCTTCTCTGGGCCCTATCCGCAGTCTGCAGTCCATGGACATTGCAACCATCACGCCGGACCAGGTACGGCCCATCTCTTTCCTGGACTTTGAGAGTGCCCTGAGGACGGTGCGGCCCAGCGTGTCCCCCAGGGACCTGGAGCTCTATGAAACCTGGAACCAGACGTTTGGCTGTGGCAGATGAGCTGCACCACAGCTGTTTTGCAGGAAGAGTTTACGATTTCAGCACTGCCACGTATTAAACCTGTGGCAATTTAGCACGTCTGCACTTCGTTTTGTTTCTGTCCTGGAATTGAACGCCCTCATGTTATGCAGGCAGATGTCCAGGCTCTGGCTGAGGCTTTGCCAGCTGAAAAGACCGTGAGGAACTGCTGCTCATGATACGAGAAATTGCTGAACAGCAGTGGCATTGAGAGGTTGAAAGAATTTACAGATTGCTGGGAGAGATGGAAACAAATTCCGCTGATGTTTAAGGGGAAAGTTGTCAAACCTCACAAATAATCGAAAGGAAGATTGGGGAAATCTTGCATGGTCCACCATGCTGTGTCAGTAAGGGATTCAAGCTGTGTAAGGGACTCAAGCAATAGCAGAAATACCTATTTTGGGTAGGAGTATGGCAGAACTGGGATAGATGGGGAAGAGTAACTGGAGGTGCTTTGTTTGGGAGGAGACAGGAGCAGAGGGAGGAGAGGGCGGAGGTGGATGTGGACTTGTATGGAAAAATGGAAGGGGGGACAAAAGAGGAAGGTCTCTTGAGCATTGCTCTTATCTGACAGTCTTTTGGCTCATCACTGCAGTCAATCCCAGCTTCTCATTAAAAGCTTTTTGATGATTTTCTGCCTGACCTTACTTTCTGTGCTTCATCAGCATGTGTGGGTGTGTTTTATTGGAAGGTCTGGACACCTGCAGGTGGAGAAGAGGCCATGGGTCACAGGGGCTTTAGGATCTGGGCCCAGCTTGGGGTAGCCAGCGTGGGCAACCAGGTGCTGTAGGGATCCAAAACTCACTGCCAAACTAAGGGCTGGACAAGCTGGCAAGGAGGTAAAACAGGATTTGGAAAGAGCCCCCCAGTGGTAGGATAAGGGGGCTCAGGGTCTGGGCATGGATATTTGATAAACTTAAATCCTGTGGCAGTGTCTGAAGGCTCTGTGAGTGAGGTGTCCTTGTGAAACTGGAGACTCTGGGGGTTGTGTCACACACTGGTGACCTCAGGTGCTTGAGGCTGGAGCTGAGGGACAGTGGGGCTGTGGGTGGGTTTATGGGAGGGCATTTGTGTGTGCTGGGAAGGACACTGCTCCCTCTCTGTCCTTGCCTCTGTGTGTCTGTGTGTGTGGTTTTGTATCCGCTGGTTTGGATTAGGAGCTCAGCCTCGCTCCTGGCTGGACCCCCAAGCAGCAGCAGCAGCAGCTGCGTCCATCACATTCAGATGGAGGATGCCTTACTCCAAGAGTGCTGGGCTCTAGTGGTCAGGAAGGAGAAATCCCACGTCCCAGCACCTCCTGGGTTCCACTGCTCCTGAAAAAGTCCTCATGCATCAATGGTGAAATTCCTGGCTAGCTTGTATTTGGCATTCATACCTAAGGCATGAAAGAATGCACAGCCTTTTATTCACATAACCTGTCCTTGCCCACTGGCTGAGCACAGCTGCCCCTGAAAGGAAAATAAATGGAAATCTTTCCTTTGGATTCCTTTGTCAGTGTGGCAGAGCTGGCTGCTCTGCTGTCTGTGCTTCGTTTTCAGTTTCTCTAAAGATCTTTTCTCCTGTTGGGGAAAATGCAGAGCTTAAGAGCTGCTCTTCCTCAGATTTCTCTGACACTGGATGAATGCTGTTTAACTAGCATTTTTTAAAGACATTTGGAAACTACAGGGCCCAGGAGACTACAGTGAGCCTTGAATTCAGAATAATTTTGAAGGCTTAGAATTTCTTAGAGCTCATCCTGATTTAAACAAATGAGTCAGTTTTATTCATAGCTCATGTTTTTAGTAAAGTCCGATATATATCAGAAATTGTTTTGCAGAGATGTAAAAATTCAGGTATGGGAATTTATCTTCATTTTTGAGACAGTGAAAATGGAATAATTAGATTATTCTGAAAGAATAAATGTGTGATGTGGTTCAAACCAATTGACTTTAGTGCCACTTGGGTAAAGATTATGAGATTAAGTCTGTTCTTACAAGTTCTGTTTTGAAGAGCTATAAACAGATAGTAGGTAAGATTTTTACTCTCTCCAAACATTTCTTTAAATTCATTGTTCAGGCAAGTGAATGAAACGCCAGAGAATTTTAATTGTTTAGTCAAATTAAGGGTTGCTCAAGGGTTAATAAATGCTTTATATATGATTAAATAATTGCCTTATTTATGCTGGGAATTACTCTGGT
Source organism: Ploceus nigricollis (assembly GCA_013399945.1). Lineage (NCBI taxonomy): Eukaryota > Metazoa > Chordata > Aves > Passeriformes > Ploceidae > Ploceus > Ploceus nigricollis. Next base: position 83,404 of record VXBC01001349.1, on the reverse strand, counting down.
GTGCTATGTGAGCATTCTGTGGTCATCTCTGCATCTGAATTTTCACATTTTAATGGAAGTGCTCTACAAGGAGGGACCAGTGAGGAGGGACCAGTGAGAATCCACATGGTAACAGAGAATAAAGCTTCTCTTGAGGTGACAAGGACTGGGACAAAAGTTCTGTGCCTCTGTATTTGTTTCCTGCAAAGTGGAACTTGTCGATGAGATAAAAGGTAGAACCAGACAAGGCTGTTCTTCCTCCTACTTTTTAGATTATTCATTACAAGAATTACATGAACAGGCTTTTTTTTTTTTTTTTTTTTTTTTGAAACACATAGAGATAGTGAAAGGGAACATTAGTAAAGTTTATTGTGTTTTAGTAATGATGCAGGTGACACGACCATCTCTTCAGCCATGTAGCATTCTCTGGGCTTTGCTGCAGAGCTCAGAGCCAGCAGGACTTGCACTTTCAGCCCAAGATGAGTTTCATAACCCTCTGTAACAGTGCCACCACACAGCAATTCGACTGCCAGGAACATAATTTCACAAAATACAGAAAATTGCACAGAAATAGGGCATGATTGTAATTTAAGGGAAATGGTGCAGATAAATCCACTTTAATGGATCTGTTTAGTGTATGCAGAAACCTATGTACTTCATTATTTATTCTTTTTGGCTGGCTGATCTTTGGAAGAAGAAATGCACAACTCCCAGGTTTTGTGGTTCAGCAACGTTGGGTGCACAATCTCTCAGTTTCTTTTTAAGGTAAATAATTGCAGTCCTGGAAAAGTCAGGTCTTATTAATAAACAAGGCAATTCAGACTCTCAGTGCATCTTGGATTTGAGTTAGCTAAATTGTCTCAGAGCTGTATGAAGTCCCCTGGGGGATTTTCATTTGCAGAAAACTGTGCCAACACATGTAGGGGAAAAAGCTGATGAGGCAGAAATGATCATCACCTGCTAATGGCGAGTGGATGGAAACCAGACTGGCCTCTTAAGAGCATCACTAAGATTGTTCTTTTGAAATAAGGCAATTTCCTTCTAACAGAAATTATGGAACTGCTCACAAGCCGACGTGACATTGGAAAACAACCCCCCAACACAGCAGCGTGGGCTGTCCCCTGGGCTGCAGCGCAGGCACCTGCCCCATGGGTCTGCTGGAACCAGCCAAGGAGGACACCCCTGCAGCCCTCCCCTACTGAGACCTTCACACCTGCACCTAGCACAGAACGATTCATGTAAAAGTGAGATAGCAAAGATACAGACTCAATATTCCCAAAGTCCACATTTCTTAGCCTTGCTTGTTAATATTTTGCTACTATTCTGTATTTACCTGTAGAAAATCAGTCATGTAAGATGCTGTAGATATAAGCAGCTGTAGTACTAATAGGTCTCTACTACTTTTTTTTTTTGTCCCATTAGGTGAGAAACTTCAAATAACCTTGGGTCATAGCTGTGAAGCCAAAATAGCATTATCACAGAGTTATGGGTCTGGAAAGGACTATAAGGAATCCTCAAATTCCCATTTTGTGTAAGGTGAATTAATTTTTGTGATTCCTGGTGCATGTTTTGCCTGGTTTGTTCTTTAAAAAAATTCAGTACTTATAAAAACCTTGGTCTCTTTTTGGACTTCATTCCCATACCAGTGATGTGATCACACTCAGGACTTCACATATTCAGTGGATGCCGCAATGCGAACACAGAGTGGTAAATGTTTAGTGTTAGCCACTAATAAAGTGGCTTTCCTGCCTGGATTCTTCTTCAGCAAGGTTGAAGGTGAGTAAAATTCTTCCCTAATGTCTCATCTCTGTGATGCAAGTGTTCTGTGCCGTGTTCTGTCTCTATTGCTCACATCACAGACATGGGGAATGGTTTAATCATCCCCTTTGTAGCAGGAACCTGAAACAGTTGAGATGTCATCACTTGGCACTACAATACTACCTCTACTAAATAAATGTCACCCTTCCACTCCTTTTAATAATTTCCTGTTGGTTTGACTTCTGATCACTTCTGTGTGCTCATCTCTCTTCACTGTTGATTCCCCAAATGACAGTGCTCGTCAGTGATAAGGGACGAAACTGGAGCAGAGTAGGACTGACCAGGGTGCAGGGTGGTAGATGAACTTTTCAGTGTATTGCTCATTTTCAGCAAAGTTGTTCTGAAGTTGCTGTGTTTTCCCATCTTGCCCACGTTGGTTTCAACAGCAAAGTTATGCAGAGGAGTGTCCCTCTTCCATCAGTAATAGTCACCAATGAATCCATTATCACTGCTGCAGGAAAGACCCAAGTGAAATCTCTGGCATGCCTTGTTGTTTGGCTCTTAATGCACCTTGATTATGGCTTTACAACTAACTGGGCAGAGGTGTTACAAAAATTTAATAACTTCCATCTTCAGAAAATATCACAAGAAAGACTCAGAGAAGGTGTGTCCTGTGTCCATATTCCCATATTGCCACAGCACATAACCTGTTCTAAAGGAATATTAAGTTGTTTTCTTGTGGCAAAGATGGAGCAGTAAGCAAAAGGCAATATTGTTCTCTTCCAGAAGCTGAGAGTCAAGGAAAGTGAATGAAAGCTGCAGAGATGCTGTAAAGACACCAGATCTGCTTTCTGGCTGGGGGAGAGATGATGCAGTGCTTCCTCACTGTAGGTAACTGGGGAAAGGGGAACAACTGCCCTTTCTTCACCCAGGCATGACTGGAGTCGTTAGCTGGGCAAGGAAGGGGGGAACAGAAAAAGGGAACTTTCAGCTCTCCAGGCTCAAGCAGGGACAAGGCTGCTGTGCATGTGATCCGGGCGTAGCATCACAACCACGAGCTCATGGGTGCAGCTGAGGGGGTCTCTCAGGTTCCCAAACAACACCCTGAGCCCAGGAGAGCCCCTCTGTTTGAGTTGGGTTGGTTTGTAGTGGTCAGGGGTAGGGTGGCAGGGTGGCATCTTGTGTTCCATCGTGCCTCGGATCTTATCACATCCTCCTTTGGCCACGGCGCGTGCAGCGTAATCAAGCACAGCCAGGCTGCTTGAGGCTTTCCACCAAAGCCATGTGACAAAAGCTCCCAGGAGCTCAGGCTTTCCCTAAACTGTGCTGATAGAAAATTCCAATTTCAGGTTAGTTTGCCTGGTTTTGGAACTGGCATGCTGCAATCTGAAATTCTCTCTGAGCTTTGTAAAATGGAAACACCTGAGCACCAAGAATTAAATGATGGCCAGCCTGCTAATGCATTGCTCTGAAAGACTGTCTGGAACGATTGTGTGTTCACAGGGGGAAAGAAAAAAGCTGGCTTTTTTCTTTTCAGAAGTAGATCACAAAATTCTGGGCAGTGGCTTGTGAAAATTCCTACCCAATTCTTACAGGTTTTGAGTTCTGTACTATGGGTTAAAATGTAATAAGATTAAATTGCCTAGGCTTCTTCTTTTAAATTTAGAGAGGTTTTTCTGATTTTCGATTACTGGTGTTAGTAAAACTGTCTCTTCATAACTTTTTGCCTACAGCCAAAGGCAAGTGTGTCTCTGCCAGCTGGGGCAGTTGCACCTAAACCTGTTGTGCAGGATCATTTTGATTAATAAATGTCTCCAGTCCCAAATATTCCTCAGTGGTGATGAAGACCTACAAGTCTGTTTTCTTCTTTCCCAAATGAGTAATTTTATTTTGTGACACTTGCAACTAGTGACTTCTTCTCCCTGCTGGTCTGATGTAACCAGTGAGATTTCTTACAAGAGTTGTTATGAAATGGCTCGTGCTCACATACTTAATTCAATATTCTGAAGAAGGAGAATTTATTTGACCTGTGAATTTTTTTTACCAAGTATGGAAAGAAAAAAGAAGAGGAGTAAATATTGACACAGGGAGCTTGAATTCACTTGATATATTGTATTTTTGCACACCAATTATTTGCACTACAGAATGGATATAGAGCTGGTGTAGTGAAGGATATAGTCATTTACATAGCATTATAGAAACTCCTGATTTTTCTTAAGTGATGGAGAATTGTTTTCCAGAGAGGGCACAAACTCTGGAAGCTGGTGTCTGCAAGCTATTCTGATGCCAGCTTCTCTTAATAAAAAAAGAGAGAAAATTCAAACAGAATCAACAGAGAAAATGGAAAAGTACTGTGGGTGGGGAGATCGATTACATGAAAAGACACAAATTAATGTGTACTTTCAGGCTGTTTTGTCATTGATGATGTATTTTTCAGTACCTGTCGATGGCTTAATATTATATAAAAACATAGATCTAGTGGTGATGGGACAAAGCATAAAAAGAAAACTACTTTCAAGAAGGTCACAGAACCTCTGGGCTGGCATAGCTACAACTGGAGAGAAAGAAGAAGCTCATAGTGACAATTCTGTGATCAGTTCATTATTTTATGAACATACTTTGTGATTTTTTTTCAGTGATCTTAATGCTAAATGTAAGAGGTTCCACCCTGCTTAATGCAGTGCCTTACTGTCATATGACAGTGAGTCTGAGAGCTGACTGAAAAAAATTAAATGTGATAATTAAAACATTGTGATATCAGAAGTCATTCCAAAACCAGAAGTTTTGCATCAAAGAAACAGAAGATCAAATTTTCAGAAACTTTTGCTGTCATCTGCTGAAAATACACACTAACGCTCTGTCTGTAAATGTCTCAGAAGGGACAAGGCTGAGCACGCTAGGGACTGCTCCACTGTGGTTTCATTCATGAAAACTATTTTTCATGTGCTTTTAAAAATAGTTGTGGTACTGCAACTCCCCAGATAGTCATGGTAGTACAACTCATGCCTCTAGTCACCACAGAGTAGGGGGAATTCACGCCAGGGAATGTTACCTTTTGTCTGTAGAACAATCCCATTAAAAAATATTCATGTTTTAAGAGTCTTTATTGCCCCTAGAGCAGTGGAAAAGCAATGCTGCCTTATTTTTATCACTAGGGAGGAATGAATGTAGTTATTGCCTGTGGGTGAATCCCAGTATCCTGGACACACATGCCTGTGGATGCAGGTGGCAATGGCACTGCTGCTCCTCGTCTTCCACAGGCTGGGAATGTCTCACACAGCGCTGTCAGCAGCGGAAACTGTGCAACAGGGTATGGGAGCCAGGTGAGCTCAAAAACTTTAGCTCTGCCTGCATTTAGGACAAGCCTGAAAGATGCCTTGCTCAGTCTATCCTATATAAATCTTAGAAGTTTATGGAGAAAGAGTTATCCCCAGGACTCCTGTCCTTTTCCAATAATAGCAGTCTTTTCCAGGGAGAGGAACACAGCTGCAGTGTTTGAGTTGCTTTTTTTTTTGTAGCCTGCCACCAGATGGAGTTCTTTTCCTAAAGAAGTCCATCCAATTTCTTAAGGAAAGCCCAAGGGTAGTCAATATTATTTCCTTTTTTTGTCACTTAAAATCATCTAGTGTCAATGGCTTGTTACTGGACTTTTATTAATTATTGTATTAATTGGGTTTTTTTGTTCGGTGGACTTCCATTTTAAAGATTTTTTTGAGGCAGCTGCGAAAACCAGGCTGACACTTATAGAACTTCCTATTTAACAAAGCTAGGATTCTAAAAGATTAATTTTACCTCGTGTCTCAGGTTAACGGGAAAAGAGGTGAAAATCCTGGTACAGTGCACTTGTATTTAAACTGATGCTTGATCTTGGAAATTTTAATAACAGAATAAATGAGCAGATACAGTCTCCCAGGCTGAAGATCCTGAAAACGCATTGACACGGAGATACACAACAGGTAACAGGAACTGGGTCCAATTAACTGAAAAGTCTCAATTCATTTGAGTTTTGGTTGCTAGGACATGGCACTTGCTGCTCTCTCAGGACTGTCTCAGAAGTAAAAGCCTTTGTGCTGCTGCGCCAGGCTCAAAGAGCAGCACGGCCCGCACCCAGCAGGGCAGGGCCCGCTCCTGATGGCCCGGCCAGGACTCCTTTGTGCTGGGCAAGGAGTTAACTTTTCGGTCATCCCTCTGCCAGTGTTCCACTGAGCTGTCTGGGCAGCGGGCCCAGCGTGCCCGCTGGAGGGGAGCTTTTGTGGCTGGAGAAACCACTTGGCTGATTGCTCTGGAGAAAGAATTCCCTGGAGCCGCTGAAGATAAGGCTTCGGTCCCTTGGGCACGTTTCAAGGGAAAATCGCTGATGCCACCCACGATCACTGCTCAAGGATATTAAAACCCCGTTTGTATTCAGATAGAGGTGGCTAATATTGCTCTGTCTCCCTGAGTCCTACAGTTTCTCACTTCCCTGCTTTGTGGGTCAGATGCTCTGAAGCCAACTTACATCAATTCCTGGCACTGTTTTTAAAGGAAGCAAGGGGGAACAGCGTGAAGTCTCGCTTTCTGCCAACAACAGGAAGCGCACGCTCTTTGTCAGGCAGCTTGTTTCAGCCATCCCTTTTGTTGAGCCAACAGATTTCGGGACTACAGATTTGGTTTTCCACACAGCACCGCTCAGCAAATCCTTGGAAAGGCAACGTCACGGAGTGGCAGCATGGATGGTCGGGGAAAGCCCAGTGCTGCTGCAATTCCCTTTTTCGAAGGGAGTGTTTCTTTAAAGAGCAATGGCCTGAGGGAAGGGAAAGGAAATGGTGATAACATCTCTCCCTCGGTCTGTCCCGTGGGTCTGAACATGCTGCTGCTGAAATCTTGCTGAGGGTGATGGCTGCAGGAGTCTCCTGCTGGCCTCCGGGGTGGTGCCGTGTGACACAGCTGTCCTCCCAGTGAGACAAGGTGAAGAGGTGCACTCGGATCCTGCACTTAATTTTTGTGCCTAAAGCAGGCCAAGGTACTCTGTGGGGTCCAGAAATTTGTTGTGCAGTTTCCTGAGATGCTCACAGATCAATCCAAATTCCCTATTTATTTTCTTTCTCCGGATACATAATTAAAATTGAAACTGAAACGAGACTACCATAAAAAACCATAAATCCCTTCTCTGTAATATCCATCTTCGGGGCAGCTCTTTCCAGGCCCACTTTTTGTGTGCTGACTGCATGTGACAATTATACTATTATTTATATATATATTTTTTTTCCTTATCACTGCTGCAAAACTTTTTAGAAAGCTCACTGCAGAAGCCAGTGTTTCTTACACCTACCTTCATTCCTCGCAGTGTTTTCCTGGTGCAGACAAAGGCTTAGGCTAAAGAAGCCAAGAAGTACAATTTCCTGGCAGAAATTATTTTTCAAATTTTAACGCCCCCCCCCCCCCCCGATTTTTTTTTTTTTTTTAATCTTGTGTAAATTTCTTTTCATTTCTCTGCTGCCACCAAACCTCCTGGCATTTGTTTCTTCTAGGCATTTCCTCTCTAACCCCATGCTAGCAGACTTGTCAGGGTGTGCTGTGGGGCTGAGTGGCTCCAGCCTCTCCCTCTTCCCCCTGCCCTGAAGGCTTCAACTTGCTCAGCACTAATGCAGTCCTAGGCTGGGGATGAACTATGGTCCTGGTACAATATTCATGACATAAAATTATGGAAGTAGCAAGAGACTTTGTAGCAAAAGCAGATGTGGAAATGATGGGGTTTGAGTCGAATATTTCCCTGATTGCAAAGGAAATTAGGCAAGCAGTTTATACAGGAGAAGCAGAACCAAAAGGAAAGCTCTTCGCTTTCCCCCTCGGCACGTACTGTTTCTCCAGAGAAGCTGTGGTGATCCTGCAAAGTTAGACAAGGAGGGTGTAACAAGTTCTTCCCTATTTTCTGGAAATCCCACCCTCTTTCCACAGCTTATCTGAAGTTTCTATTTTGCACGTTCCTATTTGTGCAAAGTTTGGGTGAGCCTCATCTTTTCGGTTGCAAATGAGCCTCTAACTAAAGCCTTCATAGGCTGGGTTTTTTTTTTTGTTTGTTTGGTTGCTTGGGATTTGGGGTTTTTTTTCCTTTTTGGTTTTGTTGGTTTTTTTTTTAAGTTTCTTCCCTGACATTGTTGGGAGAGCAACTGGAATAATTTTGTGTTGTGCTTTTGAAGGTTTAGGAAAGCATCCCAACTTGTTAAATCAGTTGGTCACCATGAAAGAGATATTTGAGCAGAACTTTATGTATCCGTAGAAAAACGGAGAGAGGGCCCACAGGCTGCACACCAGACAGGGAGCCCCTGTCCCAACATTGCTTTCCTTTTTTATCTGTGCGTCGTTTGAAAGACATTTGCAAGGCAAAAGCTGTCTAAATTCAACAGCTAATCATGGAACAGATTATGTGTCTTGGTATGTTTGGTCAAAATAGTCTGTGAATTTAGGCAACTTAAGATGTTTTCATTAACAAAGAAGTGAAAGGAAAACTGGCAGGTTAAAAAGATATAAGTTATTGAACATTTTGAATTAGACAGACACGTAGTATTTACAAATATAGTACACGTGCACAGACACACACCTACTTTGATGTAATGTAAACCCTGACTTCTTAGTCCTGTGGCCTTTTTTCAATTCTTAGCTGTTAGTGCAAGGGTCTGCAAGTGGGGTTTCCTGAGTTTACTGTCCACCAAAGAGGAAGCCTAATCTGTGCCTGGAGAATAAATAAGTATTAGAAGACCTGGCTCCCAATACTGATTTTGTCAAAAACCTATTGCACGAGCTTACATAAGGAATTCAGGGAGTGGTTTGTGCTTCAATTTCCCTTTCAGGGAAGGGAAGGATGTAGTTGTTACACACTAGTGTTGCTGTTTACAACCTTTCAGAAAAAGTATCTTGAATTTTGGAAACTACAGAATAAATTTAAAGATAACAGGAAGAAATTATATCACCTTTTCGTTCAAAGTAATTTCCACTTGTTGTAATCTTACACACACGGACACACACTCATCCCAAAGTCAACAGAGCTACACACCTGCTGTGTTGGAAACAAAAATGGATATTCTCCAGGACTCTGCATCTCCAGAGAACGGGATAGTAAGAAATTTTTTTTTTTTTTTTAAATTAATGACAGCATCAAAGGAATTATTGAAAAGGACTTACACCACACAGTTCTCTGCTTTGTCGGGTACTGAATATACTGAAAAGGAAGTGTGGATGTATAGTGGGAACACCTGTGTTGGCTGCCTGGATTTGGCAGGGGTGGGGGGTAGGGAGTTGTCACTTAGATCTAAATAGAAGAATAGTTTTAGTTCAGAAATTGATTTTGGGTTTAAGGATAATCAAGAGAAGAGGACAACTCTCCCATAGTATAGTGGGCACTGTAATAGGCATATAGCCATTAAGAAAAGTGGATTTTTTTTTTTTTCTCCCTGAAATGCACTCAGTTTGGCTTTTCTTAATTCTGTAGTAATAACCCTTATGGTAGAGAGCAATTTCTTCACTTCTGAACTTGATGTGTTAATTTTTCCACCCAATCTTCTACCACCCTTCATTTCCCTTCTGGTCTGCCTATCACTTCTGGTACATTTGCTCCTACTTTCAATGACCAATGGTTAAGCTATCAAGAAGTAGTTAATGAAACTCAGGCAGATGCCTGTAGTCTCCTTCTCCTGGCCTGGGCTTTGGAATTCTGTTGAAAATGTTTAAATTTAGATTACTTGCTCTCTTAACACATGCATTTCATTGTTTTCCTAAAACCACTCGAGCTTTTCTTCCTCTGTTCTTTCTGCTGATCAGGATCCCACCTTTGTTTAAAGGTCAGTTAAACGTGATGGAGTTGTGGAGAAGCAGCTGCAGGGTCTGTTGGTACTGGGTGTTCCTCAGGAGCCTGAGTATTCTCACTTACTCAGCTTTACCCTGGTCCCTGCAGAAGAAATTCTCTTGTCAGGTACTATCATAATATCATAATATAATTACAATACACCTTGTAAGACTGGTTGGTGTGTCAGCCTCACAGAGAGGTGGAGAGACAGATGTTTCCAAAGCAGAAGTAACCATTCTAATTTGTACCAATACTTAACGAGTCCAAAAACCCCCTATGTACATGTGAGTGCTCAGCACAATTCCCATGTGCATTTGCTAGACTATGCAAATAAAACACTATCTATATTATTAACCAGGAACTAAGTGACTGGATGCAAAGCAAAGATAAAGAGTTTGTGAATGTTTCAGAGCTGGACTTGGGGAGGTAAATCGCTTATGTGCTGTGCTAAAAAAAAGTGAAATTCATGTAACAGGGCTTTGGTTACTGCCTACAAATATGTTTTTGACAAGTATTCACACCCTCTTCTTTTTCTTCAGTACAATGGAGAGTAAGTCTATATTCTGTCCCATGGCTGCACTGAGGAATCTCTGTAAGGTGATAAAAGATATATTTTTGTACACTGCAACTATCAGTGAAATAAACCTGGAGTGTTTGAATCCAGATTCAAACAACCCTTAAAGTTAAGAGCTCTGTGGATCTCTCTTCTGATTTATATGATATATTAAGGCTGTAGTTTCTTTAATCCTTGTCAATGCAACAGGGACACTACAAAATAAAATCTGTAGTCAAATTGACATTACTATCTAATTTGAAACAAAATAGGAAGGAATAGAAAAAGAAAAACACCTCTTTTACTTGTAGCACACATCCCATCTATGTTTTAAACTGCCCCCTCAATACTCGGGTTATTTTCCCAGTTATTTTGGTAAAGTGCATGCAGGGCTGGCAGGTGCAAATGCTCTGACATGTTGGTGAGGCTTTGCAGCCAGAGGCTCCTATCCTGCTCCCTCAGGCAGATGATCTCTCTCCAGGAGCGGATGCCAGGCTCCTCTGTGGCCCTTAGCTTTGTTCTTAGTGGTAAAGAGATTACAGGGGATGTTAGCCCAGGCTCATGGCATCCCTGTGTCCAAGCTCTGTGAGTTTTGGGGCATGCAAATAGAGCAGATGAGTTCAAGGTCAGTTCTGCTGCTTGCTGAAAAGTTTATGGACTTCAGATCGAAAAATCAGAGCACACTAAAATTGGTCATAAAATGTCAACTGACTGAACAGAGAACAGGGTTTTAGCCCTGAAAGCTTCAGTGGAGACCTGAGGACTCCCACCAGAGGTTTCCCTAGAAGAAAGCTGCGAGCAACCCCAGGCAAGCAGTCAGGTCACATTTAAGATTTAATCTGGTTGAACCTTGAGTGGGAAACAAGAAGTGAAAACTGTCAACTGTGCCCAGATCCATTCAGATCACTTCTAGGGACAGTTTTGATACCAAATTATCCTTGTTATGCAAAGTTCCTCACCAATCGGCTGGTTCCCAGTTATGCATGGGGAGAAGCGGTGGCCACATCTGCTTCCCGTTTTGCCGTTTCGGAGACGAGCCATCTGTTTGGCCTCATCCCGAACAGCCTGCTTGGGGCTGATTAACTTCCTCACCCCCACCAGACCCTGGCTCACTGTCTGCTGCAAGGTGTAGATTTTTTTTCTACTTTTTTTCTTCTTTTTTTATTCTCTAACTGCTCATAAACCAGAACCTTCACTTCTCTCCCAAGGGACAGGAAGGCGTTGGTTTGTGTGATTTGCAGCCGCCACCAGCGGCAGGAACAGAGGCAGCTGCGCTCTATCATTCACATGTTTCATACGTGTGGTCACGACAGATAAAACCAGGAACTGTTCCATGTCCTGGGATGGCTTTAAAGCAGTGAGACCTTTCTCTGTATGAAAGAAAAAAAAATTGTAATAATAAATGCAGCAGAAATCTCGCTGCAGTTAACAGGGATCTGTTCATTTGGCAAGAGTGGGGTTTCAGTCATGCTTGTACAGCCTTTTTTTGTTTAAATGTGATTAACTCCTGCTGTCTGAAGCCTGGCTTTGGATTTCTCACTTCCAGCTATCCCACTTTCAGTGAAACTTTGCAAATTTTTGTCCTTCCTGTTTTCTGCATGCCCATCTACTGGCCATTACATCAGGATTTCAGAAAGGCTTCTTGTCTGCTGCTGCCAGTGACTTCAGTTCAGTAGCCCTGAAAAGTCAAAGTCTGTGTGGCAAAATAAAGAAGCATTAAAATTTAGAAATTGGGATAATGGATGTCCTGTTGAGATTAAGACTTATGTTTTCTTCCACAGGCCAGGTGTGAGGAAATTTTGTCTTTCATGATGCGTTTTGACCAGAATTTGTTCTCAAGTACAATTTTCCTTCCAGACAAGAAGCTTCCTGTGTTTCATGCTAGTGGACACAGCCTGGCTGGCCCACAGCAGGGAAAGGTGCCCTGGAGGTCTGACCCACAAGACAAGCATGAACAGTTTGTTCAGAAATAAAATATATTGATTTTCCAGTTGCCACATTTTCAGTTTTCAAATTGCCGGTGCTGCTGCTGAAACATGAAGCTTCCAGTGAAAGCTTTTCCTTTATTTTTTGACCATCTCACAAGCTGATAAAAGCAGCGCAATATCCTCAGTGTATTGGCAAAGTCAGGAGCATTTCTAAGTCCTTTCCCCCAAGTAAGGGGGGGGAAGGAGTTAGTTGTTGTGTGGTTCTCTCACACACACACACACACACACACACACACACACATGATATCAAAAAGCCAGGAAACTGTTACATTATCAGATCCACGTGCTCCAGGTCTGGGTCTGAGTTCTCATTTTGGTATCTCTAAAATATTCGTGTGTCTTTTAGTATATTTCTTGATTTCATAAACACCGTCTGTGAGCACAGGTTAATGCTGTTTTGGTGTTTTGATGCCTATGTATGGATTGGGAAGCCGGTCTGGGCACTCGAGGCTGAAAATACTCACCCCTGCTAGCTGTAGGTTTTGTCTGTGTAACAACTTGTATCTTGGCACCTGCCACAGTTTCTGATGTAATTTAATCAAGCTATTGGAATAGGAAAAAATATAAATGTGTTGATTTGAAGGAAGTCTTTGAAACATAATAGATAAGAAACCCAGAACAGATTTTTAGGTACACAAACTTACATTTAAATCTGTGGATGTCTCTAGCTAAAGGATTTAATAATACTGATTGAGAATATTACATTTGGTCTATTTTTATTATTATTAAACAGAACATATTTGTTTTGGAGAAAAGTCACCAGCAGAAACAGAAATCTATAGTTTCATTTACTGAGAACCAGCTATGATAGGGAACAAAGAAACTAGGAAGTTAGCTCCTTCATATATTATGTAGTCATAGTTTATGATGAAACTATACCACAAAAACTTAAGGAACTTAAGGAAAATTTAGATTTTGGGAACCTGTAAAAGAATTAATTGCAATACCATAAGTGTTTGTTTTGGGGTTGTTTTTCTTTTTTTTTAAATCTCACTTTGTTCAAAATTATACTGTTTAACAAATGGAAATATTTCTGAAACTTTATAAATGGTGCCTTTTCTGAGAAAAACACTGATTCTTGTTTGCATTAAATATGTGATGTGAAATTTACTGTGTTGGAATCCAAAGAAAGAGGGACACCCGCAGAGAAATCACCTTTGTTATGGTAAATAGTAGAAATAATTTCTCTGTGTTTTATTTTGAATTACCATGACTCTACATGCAGAAGTAATTGTGTTCTGTAATGACTTCATCTGGCTGGTGGGAGGGAAGGGTGCAAGGAGAGGGCTGGAGGGGAAGCACTTCTCAACAGTCGGCTGCTTGCAGGACCTGGGAGACTGGGATGGGCAGGGACACTCTGGATAGCAGGTGGCCAGTTCAGGACCTGGAGCTGGCTGAGCAAGGCTGCCTCACGTAGGAGGTGAGGGCAGGGTGGCGACACAGCCTGGCTTTTTTTGGCCACAGAGTTTGGATTGCGAGGCCAGCACAGATGGACTCACCATGGTGCAGGGAAAACATGGATGGACTCCCCATGGGGCTCTGTCAACCTGCACCTCACCTTACTCTGTGTCCCCTCCTACAGTCACCACCCACAGACACAGAGCCTCCACCTGTGCCCAACGCCTCCTTCACCCACGAGGACAGCAACAAAAATATTCTGGGGCTTGGGGATTTTATCTTGTTCTTTTGTCTCAAAAGATACATCTCAGTTTGCCGACATAATTTAATAACATTTCCAATTTTTATGAAATTGCTTTTTTTTTTTTTAAATACAATATTCTCAAAGAAAATGAAGTTACAATATAAAACCACAGAAAAGAAAAAGAAGGTGTAAATACAACTTTTTCCATTAGAAAAGGCAGTGCCTGGGGAAGAATGGGAAGCAATTATTTTTTACTTTTTAAAACAGATATAAACTTAAAACCACTCACATATTTACTCCTTTTAAAGGTCAACTAAGCCATATCAGGGTATTGCACCATAGCAAAAAAAAGAGAAAAAAGATTACATTAAACTTTTCTGAGGGCACAGTTTGTTTCAATGTACACAGACACAACATCCTATTTTCATGCCATCCTTGCATATGTTCATAAATAAAATTTCTGAACCACTTGTTCCTAAACAAACTGAAGATGATTTTGTGCAAAAGAGAAAAACACTGGAAAAAAGCAAAACTAAAAAAGCCCTTTAGTGAACAGAGGATGCCATTTGCCCCGCCTTTAGACTATGCCCTGATACACTGTGTCTTAATATACTTATACTACTGTACTGTTTATTATACAACATCAACATATTCTGTTATAGTATAAATAAGAAAACTCCAGAGCCAGGAAACAAACCCACTGTGAGTGACAGTGCATCATCATGTCATACCAACCATTTTAGATACATATACACATACAAATGTATATAAAATATTAATGATACACAAAGCCGCAGAGAGGGCATGTGCATGTGGACTAGAGGAGCGACACAGGGACTTGGACACTCGTGTGTGTGTGCACAGAGATGTGGTGAAGGTAGCAAACCTACCCAGGAATCAGAAATCACCTTTCAAAGCTGTGTTTGAGGCACACTCGAACTCTACTGGAGCTGTGCTTGTTTACACGGTTCATGCACGTGGCTTTATTTGTGTCGGTTTTTGGTAAAAGCAAAGAAACAAAACCACCTGAGTGAGCTGCTGTCCCCCTCCACTGTATATCTGTGTAGGAGTCCTAAAATGAAGGGTGGAAAAAATTATGACATGGGTTATATAGTGACCTAAACCTAAGAAGAACAGGAAAGAAGTCTAAGAGGAATAAAAGCAGAACGTTTCTGTACAGCCAGTGTCTGATCTCACACAGGACCTTGCAGCAGGGCTCAGAAATTACTTTGTCCCCTCTCATTTGGCCTCAACCAAAATTGGAGAGGGGTAAGAACAGCTGAATGTATCCCTGCCAGCTATGAAAAATGAACCCATTCCAACTGTACTTAAAGAAAATTAAAAATTAAAGGAAACTCATCCATGTAAGTTAACCCCTGGGAAGTCCTCTTCAGATCATTCCTATGCAAATTATTTGGTAACACCTTATTGCCAGGTGAATTGAAGCTGAATGTGTAGCAGGCATTGATGACAAGACCATGGCTGGGGCATGAAAGTGGCCAGGGATTCCTTGTGCCCACTCCTCGCGCAGCCTCTTGGGCTGGAAGGTAACAAGCAATAACATTTCAGCTGAGTTATAATGCAGGAGTAGAGAACATCAATAAAGTCCCTTAAGGCAACCGAGTTCTAATGTGGGGAATAGAGATGATCACCTTTGGATCTGTAGTTCACACTGCTCTTTTTTGGGGGATAACAAGTACTAGTAATGTGCTTTCCCTGCTGCGGATATATGCACTGGTCTGTGGGCATTCCTACACAGCATTCACCTCTGGTGACAAAGCCACCACATTGTCAGGCTGTCCTGCATGTTCAGTGTAAAAACACTGCCATGCCCATGTGTCCAGTGAAGCAAGTACCTCACAGCTGGCATGAACAGCCAAAGCTTGAGGTTGTGTAAGCACATATTTGTGATTCATTTTTTCATCAGTGTCTTTCCTCAGCTTCAGTGTTGTTGCTCCTGACCTACACCTGCCAAAGTGAAAGCAGAAGAAGGAGCTCAGCATGCCTGTAATAGTATGTGTATATAGGAAATGTTTATCAGATATAGCTGCAAATGTAGTATCAGGCCACACTGGCCCAGGTACAAGCAGTTCACGGTCCCATTGAATCTATTTTATGGTAAATACGTGTGCTTGCACGCACTTGTGAATGGAAAATCTATAAATGTATGACAAGACTGCTAGTCTTGTTGGGTATTTGACTGTGTTTACTGCAAAATATCCATTCCTTATGCAGAGTGGAAGTATTTATACATTAAGTTAATAAGATGGGTTATTTTTATGAATGTTTCCCAGGAAATATTGCAGCAGAAGTGATAGATTTTTATGCAGCTGCAAAAAATTTATCTTTGCCCAGTCTTAAAGCATGAGGGTGTTCAGGGAGAGAAATGAAATATTTGGAAGAGGAAGCTAAGTAGAAGCTTTAAAAAAGAGATTTTTTATCAGATGTGTATGGAGTTAAAATCTATTTGTCATAGATGTTTTGATTCTAACTGAAGCCACAGTACTGGCAGCAAAACCCACCATGGAGAAAGATTTTGGTGGACTTTTCTGCATTCTGCAATGTGCTGCAGCCTCTGGTCTCCATTCTGCAAAACCCAACATTTTTTGTATCTTAAGATTAGTTCCACTGGAGTAAAAGTAACTCAAAGCACTTACTGAAATGACTGGTTGGACAGGAAGTAAAGGGTCACCACACTTTTGTGGGCCTTGGTCCCTCATTAAATTGCAAATGCCAGGAAAAAAGAAGACGGCTGCAAATTTTGACTGGCTGGTTTAATTCACCTCAGTGCTTTAAAAATAATCAAGTGCAACACTTATGAGTAGAGCCACAAAATTTACAAGAGGACATCTTCTGTGCCAGCAAAATGGGACTTTTTTTATATCTAAGAGAGGGACATTTGGATATTTTCCAGACAGTTTAAAAAGATGAAAAATGTGTTTAAGGAGACTCCCAACACATATACCTATCTACTTTCTCAACTGTACGTCATACTCATCTAAATGACTAAAACTTTAAAGAGAAAGAAAAATTAAATACATTGTAACTTTTATATGCAGAGTAAGGAGGGGTTGCTTAACAAAAAGTGGGGGTTTATTGGATAGGAAGAGAAAATATTTATTCAAAGAAGAGCCAACAATACCCTTTTTCTATACATTAAATGCACTTCATACTTCACAGAGTATATTACAAGGGTGTTTCTTCTATCTTTTGCATTCCTGCTTGCCTGCCTAGTGACACAAACAAGGCATGTCGTGCTGTCAATACCAGTAGCACCCTTGCAGGTGGAAATCTTCTTCTTACCACCAAAGCAGCTCAGAACCTTCTGGCTGGGGGGGTTCCATCCCACCC
Source organism: Ploceus nigricollis (assembly GCA_013399945.1). Taxonomy (NCBI): domain Eukaryota; kingdom Metazoa; phylum Chordata; class Aves; order Passeriformes; family Ploceidae; genus Ploceus; species Ploceus nigricollis. Next base: position 66,311 of record VXBC01001349.1, on the reverse strand, counting down.
CAGCTGTCCATGAAGTAATCTGAAATGGGTCCCTCCATCTTTATTTGAGTTCAGTCTTCTCAAAATAGTCAAATAATACTGGAAATCAAAAAAAAATCACTCAGGTAGAAGAGCCCTATGCTCAGGGTGCTAAGAGAGAAAGCCTGGCCACTGCTGCCTGTTGTGTCCTTGTCATGTGGACCACCTTACATGTGGTTAAGAGCTCTGGCAAGGGGGGCTTGCAAGAAGCATCAGTTCAGGGAAGGACTTTCAGCTATGTGACTACAAAAACTCCTACTTACATTACTAAAGGTTTTTGGTGATCAAACATTTTCAGTAGAAACTCATTTTAGAAAACTGAGTTGCAATGCATGCTACCAAAATGAAATCCCTGTTCTTGTGGGAGAACATTGCTGAACTTATGATTCTCTTGTGACTTTTACTGTCCAGCTGACTTTTGCTTTGTTGCTGTCATGGCTCGTGCAGCTCCAGTAACACAGCTGTTGACGCTTGATCTGTGCCAGTGTTTTAACCCATGTGGAAACGGTGCTCCCCTCGAGTTATGTGGGAAGAGAATTCGTACCTGTCCTGGCTGTGGTAGCCACACATGTTGCATTCAAAAGGATCGCGGAACCCGTGGCAGCCCATATGGATCGTATACATCACATGATCCAAGAAAAGGACTCGACAGTGTTCACACTTGTAAACCCTTACTTGCTCCCCATTGCTGCTGATCACTTTGAAAGCATCCTGTGAGTTGTCAGTACCTGCTCTCAAGACATCGTATTGCCTGTTTTCTTCTTTTATAGAGATGCCATTTCTTGCATGGGCACCTATGTGGTTTGTCAGGTAGATCAAACCACTGCGCTCCTCATTATTGCTCTCTGTATCTGTTGAGTCTTGGCAGCTGTTGCTGGGAGAGACATCTCGTTCCGAGGAGACAGACTTGGCTTTGGAAAGCAGCAACAAGTTTTCCACTGCGCTGTCCTGAGGGAGGTTGGAGCGAATCTGATTGTCCCCGAGAGGTTTGTGGAGCTGATACATGGGGCTGATGACAGGCACTACCTCAGAGCCAGCTGGCGGTGTCTGGACGAGGGGACGCAGGGACTCTGCCCCCAGGTAACTGATGGCGTTGTTGATGGCCTGGTCGATCACATGCGTCTGCATGAGTTCGTTCTCCTTCTCATAGTTGATGCTGGCATCGTATGGAAGATCGGGCAAGCATTTGTCACCTGCAGTGAAAAACAGTGAGGAGTTAGGTGGCTTATTTCTACATGAATAAGGAAATGATCATGATGGATAATAAAACAGGGAAGAGGAGAGTAGACTGAATCCACCTCTGAAATCCACCTAAGGCATTCACGGTTCTCTAATACAGCTGCTAAGAAAAGTGGTGGGTTGGTCTTTTTTTGCATGCATAATAATTTGAGGGTTTTGGAAAAGAAAATGGATGAAAGAAACTCTGGAAATAATCATACGGAGCTACAGATCATTATCATGGGAGCTACAGATCTAGTGCTTTGTCATGTCTTTCTCCTTTCTCACGTGTCCCTCATCTGCCTCCTACAGTGAGCAGAGGCACTCACTGCCTTTGTGGCTGCTGAAGCTGGTGTGCCTGCACAGCCACACAAGCTTGGCCTGATGCTTCGGAGCATGAAGCACATTATCAATATTTTTACCTAAAGTATTACCTTCTTAGACTGGAAATTGTATGGTTTAGTTTCAGACCTTCAGTTTCTTAGAAATAACCCATATCAGCAATGTGGTCATAGATATGTCATTTTGGAGAAAAATCAATAAAAACTTTATTTTTCATATTGCCACCATCCCCACACACCTACCATAAGCCATGTTAGACATATTACCACAAGCTACCCATATTCCTAAATATTTTGTGTCAAAAAGTTGTTATATACAGGAGAAATCAAGAATCATGCAAAAATTTAAGTGCATTTGTAATTGAAGCATATTTTTTCTACAAGGTAGAAAGCCTTATCTAGAGCAAGATTACTTGTTACTGGTAACTTTGATTCTGATGGGATCCCTTAAGTAAGGGGTAAATCTATAATTTTTTTTTTAAATCAGACTGCACTAATCTATATTTAGCTGGATATCCCAGTATTGAACGTTGAGGTTCACTACAATTTCCCCCAAACTACTGGACAGATAGCAAAACATAGAAGGAAAAAGTTAGGGATAGAAAAAACTATTTAAATGCACAGATACTGATTTTATAGACATGAGCACTTTTCTCTAAAAGTGTAAACCTTCAAAGTTATTACCAGGCCCTTAATAAATTCATGCAAATATAAAGAGGCAAAAAATTTTCACACACTCCTATGGGCTACCGGTAACATATTTTTGATAGTCTGGACGGATTTTCTAGCTCTTCAGATCTTGGGAAACACTAAAAGCCACAAACATCTCTGTGAAGTCCTGTCACCATTTCCTGATCAACATGAAATTTACTGGTAGGTCTTGGAAAGTCCTAATTTGTCAAAAGAAATGCTAACAGAAGCATGGAAATTTTACCAGAAGATCTGCACATTAATTTATCAGCAATTTTCCACCGAGTTTCTACTCAGATTGACCATTCAAAGTCAGTGAAGAGACCAAAATCTTCTAGCATGACACTTCTGCAATGATGGGGGCTAAAGTGTAGGAATTCCTGTGGTTCATTTCCCACAAGATATGGTTTCATACCCGTTCCATGCTCTGCAAGCAGAAAAAGAAATACCCTGAGCATTGCATAAGTTCCTGTAGGGGATGTAGGGTACAGACACCTTCTAGCTGCTATGCTACACAAGCTTCCAGTTCCTCTTGTTTTCTTTCCCAATCATTCTGCCAATTTGGGCTGCATTTTTTTTAATTCCAGATTTATCCTCTATAATGCTATACTTTTTAGGCAGAGTTGCCTAAGATTCAAAATAGGCATTGTAAAAGACTCTCAAATTAAATACAGAAAAACTCTCCTAACATGAACATATACACTTTATTGAAGGAGGAAAAAATGAAGCCAAAATCATTCATATTCCATGGGCACTGCACACCACTGAGAAATGGGACTGGTCTTCATTATAAACAAAATTTTCGGCATCCAGAAAGCAAGATTTTAATATCTGTTTCTTGGGTAGTGTTTGCTTTATGTAGCATAACTAGTTGGTAGTTGTGCTGAGAGAATCAAGTGTTCATAAGAAAAATTTGTTTCCAAGCAAAGTGTCTGAAACACACGCAAAGTTAGGATAGGCAGGCACCATTTCTATATCTAGGCAATACAGTAATACTTGCACTCATTAAAAATAATAGCTCATTTCTGTGGTTATTAGAGCATAAGTAAATTAAACTGCTAATGGCTTGATGCACTTCAAGGTTTGCACTGCTCAGGATTCTGCAGCAGGTACTTAAACAGTGAAAATGCACTCACTGCATGTGGGCACCTTTTCTCTTAGTATTTTTTAATCCTTCTCTTGGCTGCCTGTTCTTTTAAACATTATAACCATGTATGAACTTTTCATGGAGTTCTCACTCTCTGGTTTGGATGACCCAGTTCTTTTGGGTTTGGGAACTATTCCAGTTTGGAATACAGACAGAATTTTACAGGTAACTGGCTGAATTTGTTGAAAAATCTAATTTTTGAAATGTAATTAATTTAGTCTTGAGAAAAACTCATGAAGCAGAAGACATTCCTTTCCTTATGTGAAGGATGCCATTTCCTCCTTCTATCTGGAATTCAGCATAGGTATTGGGACATGATAATCTACAGGAGCAATAAACATGTTTTAGCACCCAAAAGCTCTCCTCAGCAGCCAGCTCAACCTTGTTAATCAGGAGTTTTTCTATTGTATGAAGCAGCAGAAGAGGATTGGAAAGGAAAGGATTTGGGAGCATTTTCTTGTTAGAAAAATTTTTCCTTTTGAAGCCCAGCAAATTTCCATAAATATGTGCTGTCAGTAGGTTGTCTTCCTACACTGCACCCTGAAAAACTGACAGGAAATTCTGCCCTCCTAAAACTCATAGTTAAACTGGCTGTCTTTACTGTTTCTCAGGGTGAACAGAGAAAAAGAGAATGAAATAGCCACTCCACACCCAAGGATACATTACATATAGTATATTTGCTAGTACCTTTTAAATTTAAGCACTTTTAATCTTCCTGGAGTTTTCATAGAATTAGTATCTTGCTTAATGCAAACAGTTACTAAAGTGTCTAAACTACTCTGGTTGGCCTTATATACATATTATAGTTGATATATTTTTGGTATTTATCTCTACTACAACTTTTTCCCTTTTATAAGCATAAGCATTTCTAATCCTTGACTGCCTTCTAGAATTGGACTTGAAAAAAGCCTTGGAATTTAATTTAAAACCTTTTGTTGCACCTCCTGACATAGCTGAAACTCCCCTTTCCTCATCTAGGAAATACTAATTTTCCTTTCACCCCTGTGTCCTTTTTGAAAAGTATATTTGCATTTTCTGTCCCATAAACTGGTCTTTTTTTTTCCTTGACTTTTGACTGAAGACCTTCTTAATGTGCATTTTGTTTCAGAGACTTTAATCTGGTTGTTTTTAAATGTACAGATAATTAAAAAAATAAACTAACTAGATATGAGTATATGCTGTCCTATGATCTCCCATGTTTTAATTTATTGAAGATTAACCTTACGTAGCTGACAAAATACTGTGTGTGGATCTCACAAAACTGCTGTAATCCCTACTTAGCAAAGGCCTACTAAACAGAACAATATGTGTAGCCTTCATTTTTATAGGCTTAATGTCAAATTTTTCATTGTTAAGACAAGAACTGCTATGTGCAAACGGGCATGAAGTTTTGGCATCCTTCATAGAATGTACACAAAGTTTACATTTCATTTAGGTGCTGTTTTCAGACATATCAATTTGGGCTGTAAAAATAAACAGAGTTTATCAAAGGGTGAAGAATATTACCCAGTTTATGTTCAACTATTCACAAATGCTTTCAGAAACACCAACATGCCCAGATCTGAATGTCATTCAAGATTTCAATAAAATAACTCTGAAAGTGTGGTCAAATGCTATCCCAACGGGAAACTTCTATTCCTATCTTCAGGTTCTTAAGGCAACTTCAAGAACCTCTTCAGATTTTGTAATGATCTGGTCCGTAAGCTTTTAAAAAGGCAGGAAAAAGGCTTAAAATTGATCTCCAAATGTGAAAAATTAAACATGCAGAAATTTATGTTGGAGATGTTTAGTTATTTTTTTTTCCCCCAACACATCTCTGTATCTGCTTCTATAGAGATACATATTGTTAATTTAGCAAAACAAGTAAAATTATAAAGCAAAAGTAAAAATGCTGAGATTTTTTAGGGGGCTTTGTTTTATTTTATTTTTAGGAGACAGCAAACGTTTAACTCTTACCAACAAATTTCTGAGGCATAGAGCTCTTACGTTTGGCGACGTTACTTGCTAGTCTATCCAGCACGAGGGCTCTTTCTGACCCTATCTTGCACAGGTCTTCAGCCATTTCACTCTGGTTACTTTCGTCTTTTATGACTGAAATCAAATGACATCAGAAGGGTTAGGCAGGTTCCATTTTAATGGAACTGTTGTCTTAGGTTATTTTTTGTCAGTCAATATCTTTTAGATCCCAAGCAGCTGGACGAAGGAGTTCAGCATATGAGACACTGGACAATTCTGACCCTCAGTAACAAATTCCCTCACACTGATTAATTTATGTACATGCTCATGTTTTCCTCATTTAGGACACAAAAATGAGATGGCAACTGCAAGGTTTCTGCCTGTATGTCACATAATCACTCCACCCTTTGTTCTACAGCCACTCTGCATTTCTGTGAATAAATGAGGTCCTAACTTTATCCTGGACACAAGGCAGTTCATCTTTCCACTCTCCCACTGAAACCCCCTGCAATGTCCTTGGGCCTCTCCCAGTGTATGATAATAGCTTCCTCAGCAGGAAAAATGGATAAACTTCTCAACTTCAGCAGTGGAAGATGTATTTGCAAGCTACACCAACCCTTGTCTCCTGCCCCTATTATCCCATAGCAAATATTTCAGTACTTCCTTGGTGCTGTTTTAGACTTTAACAATTTTAATTGATAAAATCACATCTTCAGTGGAACACTGATTTCCAAAACTCAAACCTGTTTCCCAACCTCCTGCTGCTGCTGAGACTCTGTAGAATTAGGAGCTTAACTGTGAGGCTCTAGGAAAAGGAGACTATTTCATTTTCAGTATATTTTACTTCAGTACTTTCCTGCAGAAACAAAAGGGAAGTATGAAAATGCACTATCAAAACAATGATTGAGAAAAAGGTATGGAAAGGTATTTCTGACTTCCAGCATCTAAGAGAAAGGTGAGTGCACTGAGATCACAACACAACTGTTTTGCTGTAGGTTTTTTGTTTGTGGGGTTTGGGGTCTTTTTTGTTTGTTTGTCAAGGGAGAAAAAGGGGTTAATTTTACTTTTATGTGCTACTAAGATATGGATATTTTTCCTGAACTTTTGAGTTGCTATTAAAGGAAGACACAAAAGATAACTTTTGTACTTTGATTCTTTGAGTTGTTTCAATTAAGTGCTCCACTCTGCTACGTTTTTCCTTCTGTGCCTGCTGAAAATTTGTTTTATCACTGGATTTACTGGTTCACAGGACCCATTACACTGATACCTGGGTGTTTCTCAATAGCTGAGAATATATTGTTGCTATCCAATGTTATTCTGAGAATGTACCACAGCCATAAAAGGATGATTGTGAAAATTTTGTTGTCCCTGGAATATATTAAATCAGCTCTGATGGATAACTGTGAGGAACAGGTGAAGTTTCCTATTCAACAGTGCCCTGCAACCAAACTGAGGAGTACACAGCTGGTTCTTGAGTCCCTGCTGCAGCAGCACATACTGCAGTGACAGTGATAGTGACAATGAAAATGCCAGTGCCAATGACAGTTACACAGAGTTTCATGAAAATATGTTCCAGCCCCATAAGACACTATAGATTGTGACCAATGCAGGAAATTAGAAGAATTTAGTCATGAAGGTGCAGAAGAGTAAAGGGTGTTTATGTTACATAGCCATCATTGAACAAGCACACACCAGCATCTTGTGCTGACCAAGGCTTCCAGGTGCCACCTCCGGAAGAGACTTACAGAGAACGTTTTAAGGCAGACATTCAACAGGGACACAGAAGACTGAATATTTAGTTAAAAGTTGAAATGATCAAGAAATATCTCCTCAGGATATAATAACATTTCTTTTCTAATCATTTCAAGAGAAGGTGAATAATGTATTTAACAGTCAAACTTTCAAACTTCTAAAACTGTTATTAAAAAGGAGGGTAAATTGAATCATGTACTAATCTGCAGCACTTGCAACTGAAACCCTCTGAAATCTGCCACCAAATGAATAACTATTTCTCTATAATTTGGTGTCTGTAAAGTGAAAAAAAAAGCATTTTATCTTTTCAAACAAAAATTCCCAGTGACTGAAGAACTGTAATTGACCCTTTTAAAAACGTCATAAACTATTTCTCCTACTGTTTTATTTAAGCCTGGTAAGACTTCAGCACACTTCCACTCAACTCAAATGCAAAACTATAGGTAATATCTCTAAGAGAAGAACTTCACATGGACACTGAGAAGATTATAGTCCTCTAAAATAAGAATTTTGCCATTAAATTAATCAGGTTCCAATTTTGTATTATATTTCCTTCTCTTAAAGAGAGAAAATAAAAGTTAAAAATGTAAGTACAATCTCTTGTTCCACTTCTTACTCCCTTTTACTCTATCTTTCCCTTATTTAAGTTCTTTCCCAATTAAATTTTTTAGGTTTCCAAGCTGATGGAAAACTTCTACAAGTTTAGGTTCTTTCTACTGACATTTTTTCTATGCATACTGCCAAAAGTATTTAGAAAATGCAGCAAAAACCAATCTTGCTGTGGCAGAATGTCAAATCAGATGGTCTAGCAGATATTTTTATACCAACTTTTTGAATTTTTTTTTGAGACTGGGGGAAAAAAGGGTCTGAATAATGGCTCTAATAGATCTGCATCACAACTTGAAATAGTTTAAGAACAGTGATATTATAGCTGCTTGCTTTTCTAGATATATCTATAAATACAGTAAAATTCACAGGGCATCCACTCATTGTCAACTGCTTTCTTCTACGTTTTCATCATTGAAATGATGAATGAAAACACTAGGAAAATACTACTATGAAAATACTAGGAAAAATGCAGGAAAGTTTCATTTTTTTAGAACTGTATAGAATTGATTTGTTAACTGAGGACTGAATTTCTTTAAGAGTGAAGGCTTTGGCTGAATATGAGATTTAAACCCTTTAGTTAATTTAATTTTTTTCTAATTTGCAAAAGCAGTCCTCTTATGTCAAATATGGAATATACAAGAATACAAAAAGAATGTACAAGAAGAAATAGATATATTTTCATGTATATACAAGAAGAAGTGATTCTTTCAAAGCATTAATTAATTCCTCAAGTTTTTATCCCACTGAGTTATTAGATATTTAGTTGCAAGCTAGTGCAAGCTCTCCTGTCAGGATTTGATATAAACAAGGGTTGGTCTCTAAAACTGTTTCATTTCTTATTAAAGTTTTTGATTCCTGACATCAGTTTCATTTTACTAAGACTTTCATAGTAGTTCAGCTACTCATTCACACAGATTTTCAAATTCAGTGTGCAGGCACTTAAATCCATGTGCCAGACACTGAAGACTGAAATCCCAAACCAGAATATTTGCTTCTAAATCCTGTCATCTCTTTGAGAAATAAGTATTGCTGCTTACTGTGTATTATTACATTGAGGTTTTCTATTCATATATTCTGCAGCCCCTCAATAGAATTAGAAGGGCCACTGCTATAACATGCTGCCTGCAGAAGCATCTCAGCTGTATTCACTGCTATCATTATGTGCATATACTTTTTATATATATATACACTTATAATATGTAAAAACATATTCAGGTTCTGTACAGATATAAAATATTAAATGAAGCACTATTGCAAAGAGGCCAGAAAGAACTTTCCATTTTTTGTCATTTGACAAACTAAATAATATATACTGACAAGATTAAAAAGGTATACAGGAAATGGAACTTACTGGCTGGGTTTAAACTCCACCAGAGAAGCTGGATCTTCTCCATCTAAAACTGCACATGCAAGAGGACTTTGTATGGCTAATTACTGTAATTAATCCCTTACAGATCTTCTGGATCTTTGTTAAAAAATATAATCCAAGCCCCAATATCTGCTTGCTCTCTTTCTGGGTCTAGTTTTTTTTATATTCTCCAAGAAATGGACTTTACCTTCATCATTACACTAGCCTCAACACAGTCTTACCTCCCCCCAGTTTTCTTTCAAAGGGAAGCTTGGGAAGAAGACTGTCAACAAATTATTAGCCAATTATTCTGGACTGTCTGAAGTCAAACTGCCTAAATCAAATATCACTGGCTTTATGTCCTCTTGATTGGCAGAGTGAGATCAAAGCCAGATATCCTTGTTAGAGGAGTTGGTCCCAGTGGTCAAGTAAGCCCTTTAAGCTGTGCCTGGGAGGGGAGGAGACGTGCAGTGCAGAAAACTCTGCAGCACCAGCTAGAACACTGGAATTAAATCTTTATTAAAAATACATCGATAAGTGTATTGCAATATAGGGCTCCAAGAGAAGGCAGTGAGATGATGTAGCCATATTGTCTTGACATGACAAACTGATGTTTTCCAGTCCTTGCAAGTGTTTTGCTGCATGTTTGAATTGTACTTTGGCATTTTATTGAGGCAAAAAAAGGTGAGAAAACAGCCAAATATATATCAAATAAAGAATAAATCCAGACACAGTATCATACATGTGGGTAATGTGTGTGACTCTCCAAAGCAAAAGTTGCCACAAATGGTACTACTGATTCTTTTGCATTCCTTTTTCTACATTTATGATAGGACAGCAGTATTCCCCAAATAGACACTTTTATTACCTGGATAGATGCTGCTTGAGAGATTCATGGTTTGAAGGTAGTTATGGCAGCGTTCTTTATGTTCTTCCAAAGAGCTGCGCTGCTTGTAACTGCGACCACAGTATCCACACTTATGGGGTTTGCCAACTGGAGAAAACACAATTCATTATGAGATTCAGATGATGCATTCAACAGCATATTAACAATAGTAAGGACAAGAGATAAAAAGCCCAACCCAAAAATAAAGTTATGCTGTGGTGAAGGAAGATTTTGTCAATTTAAAAATCTAAGTGAAAAACTAATGGAAAACTGATTGTATATCTTTACATTAAAAGGCCAATTCTATGGGTGCTGCAAACTGATTTTAGATGATTCAGATCAGATAAAGACTGTGACATTAAATCTTTAAAAACAGCATCTACACAGATTAGGAAGTGAGACACCTTCAAAGATCTGGGAGCAGTTTCTGTAGTGTCCAGTTGAACCAGTGAATGAACTGGTGGTGTAGGTAGGGGCTAACTTGGCTTGAGGTCAGTTCTTGTTGTCAACAGAACCAGCTCAACTCTTTTAAGACAATCTTAGATTTTGTGTGTTTTTTTCTTCTAGAAAGTCAAGATAAATGGCATGACAATTTATTTTCTGTATTACATCAATCCGCATCTAGCTAGTTCTAGGAATTTTTCGCCAACAATACTTTTCTGTGTACTTCTGGACTTGAATTTTCTGTCCTAACATGATAAGACTGTCACTTTATATGTGATTTCACGATTTCAGATTGTTACACAGTTTAATTTCTGAATTTTATTTACAGATTCTTAGGTGAAAATCAGATTCAGACATCCAACTTGTTTTACAAGGTATTGGTGTCAATTTGCCAATTGCAGGAACTAATAATTATCTATAATTTAGACATTGTCTCTTCAACTACGGAATCCTCAGGGTTTACCAAGAGTGTCTAGGTGAGATTTCATATATCTTTATACATGAAAACTATGTTTCAAATTGTGCATCCATGAAACTCAGTAACAACAAGGGAGAGGGAGGCAAAATACTATTTAAAATATGTGCCTTCCTCAATCAGGCTGGGAAAAAAAAAAGAACAGAAATTATTTTGGAAATCTGGGATCAACTCTAAGGATTTTATTATTCAATACATGTGCCAGAGAAGAATTTCCCTAATTTTTTTGGAGCACAGAAATATCACTTTGAGAGCTCCCCTTCTGCCGCCCAGAACCCAAAACCAACTTTCACAAGTAACATTACCAGTGTTAATTCCAGCAATGTGTATTGGAGGTCTCCCATCCAAATAGCAATTTGCATTTGCAGCTTAGCTTGGAAAACTAGATGAGATGGCACTCTGCTTTTAAAGGCACTTTAAATGTGCTAAATTGGTTTTACTTCACAGAAGGTATGTGACTGTGGCTTCTGTCAAACAATGAGAGGTTCATGGTAATGGGAAAGTGCAGCTATTCAGAAATATTTATTCATATCTCCATATTACTGTTGAGACAGACACTGAAAAACTCCATGAGTGTCCTCTTTTGTGAAAGATTATTATCTTTCTTTCTCCCACCCTCTGCCATGTCCCCACTTTCTCTTTCAAAGTACTTGTAATAACAACGTGCAACAAATAACTCCTGCTAAATGCTGTAGGCAGTATTCACTCCTTAGGCTGAAGATGAATACAAGACTGTGTTTCAACTTTATATTATTTCTAACACTATAATATTAATCAATTTAAGTCATGTTCGTATTTCCATGAAATGGATTACTCACATGGGGCTCGTAAGATGAAACTCTAATACAGAAACTTTGAATCAGCCAAGAAGTATGGGAAAAAACCCAGTCCTTCTGGTGAAGGGTCGTGAGTGTGACGTGTGTTTAGTCATTTCTTTGCTGCTAACACGCTGTGGCCCGCTCACAGCTTGGTTAACCCCAAGATGGGGCTACTCAGGGTGAGAAGAGCTCTCAGGACTGGTGGCCACTCCCATCTCCTCAGCGAGTATGGTGATAAGCAGCCCTGGTTATTCTCAAACCTTCACTTACCTGAGTGAGTCCTCAGGTGTCCCGTGAGGGCATCCCTGCGGCGGCAAGCGTAGTTACACAGGTGACACTTGAAGGGCTTTTCACCTGAGTGCAGCTTTATGTGTCGCAGGAGGTTGCCCTTCTGGGTAAAGGAGGCTCCACACTGATTGCACTGGAAAGGGCGTTCTCCTATGGGAAGAAGGAGAAAATGTGTGAGAACAAAAAAATCTTATGCGGTAACAAGAGAAAGATTTCAGGGAGAAAGTTGTTTTCTCACTGCTGCTCTGTGACTTCCACCGGCTGCAGGTTTGATATAACATGAGGCTTTCAGACTAAACCTGCCAGTTTCTTAATGCTTCACTGGCTGGGTCAATTTGATCTGAAAATCTAATTTTTTTTTTCTAAATCAGAATGGCACATCACAATGCAAATTCAAACTCATTTAAATAAAGTGACTGCAACATTTTGTGTTGAAGAGCCACTCTTCCTGATCAGCAGTTTTGGAATAAACCAATATCCAATTTTGCATGTTGTGGCATTTGGTGGGGTTTTTAATGTGGCTTTTTTCAAAGGGTCTTTAAAATATGCCACTGAAGCAGCAAAATAAAAAGGAAACTCATTAAAAATGCATTTCAGGATCACAAGTTCATTTCAGCGTTACATTCTTATATTTAAATGAAAGGCACTTCATTATAACAGTTATAATAACTTCTTTTCATTTACATTTTCCCTGTATTTTCCCTTTCAATTTCTTCTCCATTACCTGTCTGTCCCTAAGCAGCCAAATCAGGAAAGAGACAGAGAAAAGAGAGAAAGCTAGAGAGTAAAATCACAGAAGTTAAGACAGTGCAGAGAAAGCCCTGTACTTCCAAGCCTAAGTCCCAACCCTTCTATAGATAAGGTATGAACAGTGGAGCTGCACAAACAGGCTCTGATGGTTTACACTTTGGACAGATGTGGAAAAACTTGAAGAGACACAGCCTTGATTTGTCTAAACTGGTGTTTGTTATCAAGGAATGAATCAAAGCCTTTGCAAAAATTAATATGGCTGTTGTTTGCTTTTCAGTGTTGTTCAAAATCAATGTATTTTTTTAGTTTGGGGTTTTTTGTTGGTTTTTTTTTTTTTTTTTTAATTTAAGATGGATGAGGCCTTTTCTGAAATCAGTGGGAAATAAAATATGTTTCCAGTTGTACCAGATAGGAATAACAGAAAAATTATACATAAGAGCATTCTATCAGCAAGATCTGCTTCTGCATGCCTCTTTCTGTACAGCCCTCAACTAAGTCAAACTAGCCTTTAGAAGACATTTGCTGAATTTTGTTTCTCGTAGGCATCAGTTCAGTCTGTTGTAGAAATTATAGTGCATCAACATTAGAAACAGCCCAAAGATTACCTGTTCTTAGTTATCTTTTTTTTTGGTGCAACAATAACATTGTATTTAAGATTTCAGTGCTGAAGTTAAAATACTAAAAGAAAGAAAAACAAAAACAATTTCTTCCTTCTCTCTCACTTAAACATCATGTATCATTTTGCACACCTAGGATCACCTTTTATATCCATGCACGTGCATATATGTGCAGCATGATCATTTTTCACTTCTGGGTAATGCGTCGGAACAGCTGAAGATCAATTAGACAGCAGCACTATCCCAACCCAAAAACATGAAAACTCTGCCATCAGGGCTGGCAGCTTTAGCATTCAGCAAACAGCCAAATGAATCCCCTCTATGGCAAAACAATTTTCATTGGTCAGTATCAAGCGCAGCAGCATAGTGCCTATCAAGCCAAATGAGCCCACTTTCTTTGTCTGTCAAGAAACTCTGTTCGCCTAAACTATACTAACTGGTTCAGCTGGCGTGGCACACAAAAATGCCAGCATAAGCCTTACAGGACTTTGAAATGTACTTCATAAGCTATGCATGGTACGGTTAGGGAGAAAAGAAAACAGATAAGTGTCTCTCTACTTAACTTCTTAATCTTTGGGACTGTTAGTGCAGAAAGTGTTTTTCAGAAATGGACTGAAACAGTAAATAGAAGAAGTCAGCTCGGCAAGGGGGACACATTCAGAAGAAATAGTTAATTCTTACTAAGCAACTTTTCTAGCATTCATTTCTGTTATTTTTACTCAGAGGACTGTAAGAACACAAAACAAGAATCATAAAAGTACTCCAGGAATGAAATGTAAAGCAAAGAAAGAATGCAATGTATCTCTAGCCTACAGCCCTCCCAGTCACAGGGTGAAGACTTGCACTAGGTGAAAAAGATGGATGGAACATTTCAAACGAGACTGCTGCACGCCAAATACTTCTACAGAACTTAGAGTGGGATCAGATGTAAGGAAGCCTGAAGTTATGTTGCTGTGGAAGGAGAACAACATTGTCACCAAAAGGCCCTGAAGCTACACGTAGGTTGGCTGGCCCTTAGCTGTCCATGATGCAGCTACTGGGGTGAGGAATGCCTCCTTTATTGAGCTCAGCAAAACTCCCAGACCTGCCAGGATGCTGACAGCCACTGATGGAAGGTTACTGGGTGTGGTGATACCTCCAAAAATGAGGATGGAACAGGATGGAAGTAAAAAATACATAATGACTCTTTTTCTAAACAGTCTAAATAGTGTATTATTTTCTCCAGGTCTGAACAGTACATACCTGTCCTGGGCATGTAGCCATGACCAAATATAAGCCCAGGAACAAAAACTGCAATGGGACCCTGAATTCAATCAACCATTATCACCACTGCAGTGATTTGCAAGCCTTAGAAGGAGCTTGGGCCCTGGACCACTTATTCAGTGAAGAATACTTATAATCTTAATTAAAGTATTTCTAATTTCTTAAACAATGACAAGATCACCTAACACTCAGAGACCTCTAACATGCAGAGCTCTCTTTCTAAATAAATTTGAGACATTCAGAACCAAGTAACAAGATGTGAGTGAATTAACTGGTAACTTAACTTACTGTACACATAAGGAGGCAATATACACACACCTATGCACACACATACACAGATATGCATGTATATGCAGATATATGCACAGTGAGCAAGAGAACCCTGAATATACCCTGAGGTTTCAGCATCAGGGAGCAGGAATTTCTTTCTCCTTTCAAGATCTCCTTTTTCTTAAACCAAACAAGACAGTGGCATGCTGGAGAAAATGAATATGCTGAAAGGGAAGGAGAGTGAAAAGAGTTGGGCATCTGTGAGTTGGCATTTGCTCAGCAGATGTAAGCAACAGGTAAGGTGCTAGGAAGCAGTCAGTGCTGTACAGCTGCCTGCAGATAGGAGAGGGCAGAAATGTCAGGTGCTGCTCCGCATATCTGCACTTGGCAGGTGTATTCATTAAAAGCAATTACATCTTTTATCAGGTCAGGCAGTCATTTTATTTTGGCACTTTAGTGTGCTAGAGTTTTGTTCACTTATCAAATATTTGTTTAAGAAAACCTCACTGCATATGCAGGTTTTACATGAATTAGCAGCAAAGTAATTCATTTTTGAGGCTTATTCCTTCACCAGGCATGTATTGAAATGGGCTTCAGCATAGTCAGTTAAATGTCTGTAATAGTATATCCCATTTAGGCTTTAATTTTCACAGCACAGCTGAAAGGAAAAGCAGTCACCACTGTTTCCCCATGACGTCCCTTTAATTTAAACTACCAGCTCTGAACTTCTACTCCTTTGCCAGCCCCTGAAAAACCACCTGAGCTCATTCAAAGAGGCTGCACAGGAGAGGAGCTGAGCCTGAGGCAGGAGGGAAGGCAAAGGCATTCTTTCCATGGAAGGACCCAGGGACAAAACTTCACACCCTTTAGTTTTATTGAGTGTAAAAGAAAAGGGTTGTCCTGAGCAAAGTGCCTCTTGTGGGGTGCTTCTGCTGTAGGCTTTAACTATATTCCCTTATTAAAAAGAGGGTCTAGTTGTCAAGGGAAGAGCTCTGCAAAGGGTGAAGAAATCTTCAAGTGACAATATCTTTGTGTGGTAGCACCCCAAGCACGCTCGGCAGGCAAATGGGTCCCTCTGCCAGGCAAGAAGTCTGGGGAGTTGAAGGTCTGTGTGGGGGAAATGACCTGGCACCCAGTGAGGTGGCCCCTGGGGATATTGTCACAGGGACCAGGCAGCCCAGCTCATGCTCAGAGACAGGCTGGGTACCAAGGAGCTCATGAGAAACCAAGGCAGCTGTGCCCACCACCTCCCTAAAGTCAGGTGTGTTCTCACAGAGGCCATTTAGCCCTGGTGCAAACACTGCTATGGACCCTTAGAGACCTGAAACAGCTCCGCTGATCCAGCAACCGTGGGTTTTTTTAAAATGAAATAGCAGTCTGCTTAAACAAGCACAAAAACTTCTACCTCTAAGGGCGTTTCAAGTTGCAACATATTGTTTCAACCACTACAGCATCCTCTTCAGCCCATGGGTCTGTTTGAAAGGCCTCATGTACAAGTCATTTTATGTGTTCATTTTATCAATTTTTAAAGGACCTATAAAAAAGAAAAAGAAAAGAAAAGAAAAGAAAAGAAAAGAAAAGAGAAAAAAGAAAAAAGAAAAGAAAAGAAAAAGAAGTACTTTGTTATATCTAGGGAGCCTAGATATAACAAAGATCTACAGCCTGTCTTCTGAGTACTAGTTGTGGCTTTTCCAATAATTATCTGCTCTTCCCTGACAGAGGGATTTATCACAGAGAATTGAAGAGTACTTTGAAGCAGGCAGTGTAACAGCACTGGTTCTGAACGTGGCTAACCCATGTTACACTAACAGATCGCATGCTTCCATAGCTTGAACAGACACAGTTGCTGCGACAGACAGTAACACTGAGGGCAGTGGAACACACTGCGAGGCTTTTCACGAATCCTCTCCATTTTAACTCTGAAAGCACTTTGTTAATCTCACTGCTTGGTAATTCTGGGAAAGTTATTTAAACAAGACTGTGAGGATATGGAGGAAGAAAGTATCTATGTGTTTATTGGCACAACTATTTCAGTCAAATGTAACTATAAGACAGATCAATTCTTACCTTGAAAATATTATAAAATTCCCTCTCATTGGAATATTCATGTAAAAATGCCAAATCCTAAATTTCTTTTCAAAGCAATTTCTGTGAAATAACAGTGCAATTCGGTTCTTCTCTTTTAGCTATGATGACATTAAAGTTTAGATTGGAAGCCTAATTTTTAGACATCTTATATCAGGCAAGGTGAGACTCACTCTTTACTTTTTCATCTGTTTCAACCTCTTCATTTTTGGCCCTCTTTGAAACTAATCAGAATTAGAAAATTGAGATGAGAATATTCACAGCACTGTATAATGAAAAGCCATCCCTATGGAACACAAAATCTTTACATGTCTCTTTTAGTGTCCCGGTGGAAACACTTTAGTGCACATTTGACCCATGACAATACTTGTTTTTACTTCATGAAACACTGGACATTAAATGTAAGTATTTTTTTACTAAGTCTGTCAATATAGTTCTTAATATGTATTTTTCCAATCACTTTAAATAATCACTGATCCATAATGAGCTTTGCTGTTTTGTTGGAAATATTACAACTGGGTTAATTTCAGAGTTTGCTACAAATGTGTTTTTCTTCAGCAGTTCTTAGAAATTTCTTAGAAATTAAACAAGACTTCTTTTCTTTTAAATTTGATTTTTCAATTTTTTTTTTTTTTGTTTCAAACCAAAAAACCAGCACAATTTCTAGCCCGATAGATGGACTTCCATGAAGAAGTCTCAATTCCTACGCAGGCCAAAAGGATGTACCATAATAACTGAGTTCCAAAGGCTCACCATTGCTGCATTACCTTAGAAGAGGCAACATGTGCATGATACAGAATATAATATTTTAGTTACTAATATGTGGCCAGTTCTTGTCAACTACAGGAAAAACTATGGCAGGCCTTACCAGTGTGGCTTCGTTTGTGAACCATGAGCACATTGGGACCGATGCAAATTATCCCACAGATATCACATTTTAGCTTTCCGTTAGGAAGTCGAATGCCTCCAACTCCTGACAAAGCCTTGCTGCCTGGGCCATTGTGTGAGCCATTCATTTTCTCTCCTGCGGCATCAAGCATTCGTAAATCCTCTGCACATTCTTCCCCATTCATTTCACAGGCACGCCCATTCTCTTCATCACTCTGAGTTTCTATTTTAATATTACCGGCTGAAAGAAACAATACAGGATGCCACTCAGTTTGGTTACAGAACAAATAATGTGGCAAAGCAACAATCACATGAAAGGAGTAAACTTCTAAACAGCAGGCACAATATCACTAAATAACAAATGCTGTGACCTCAGTTATAATTCTATGGGCAATGTGATGAGTTTGTAACACATGGAGCAATGAACAGTGAATATCAGTAAAACAAATAGAAGGCATCCAGGGAGCTGGGAACCCAAACAATATTACAAGTTTGTTTCTAGGTCGCCTTGAGATTTTTGCATTTATAGGTTTCATTCTGACAATCAGGCTAATTGGAATGAAAGTTAAAATTAATCCACTTCATAGGGATTTGTCCAGAACAATTGTGAAAGTAAGTAATTCAACTCAACGGATACAAACGAACAGAAAATGCAACATTCTCCACTTGGCAGGAAGATTCCAAGGGTTGTACTGAGTCCAAATTTTTGGTTTGCAGTTCTATGGGGTAAGCAACGACAATGGGAAAGCAGACTACAAATACTGATAAAAAAAGCAGGGTAGGGAAGGATGGAAGGAAGAATTTGAGGAAATTATAGGAGCGATAGTTGTGTTTCTAGGACAACAAGATTAGGATTGTTGAGTAATTGGAGACTATTACTAGAATCAGAAGTTATGATTAAAAACCAGTCAAATAAGAAAAGGTGGCTGGGAAAACTATTATGACTTTATTGGGTAAATCCTTTACATTATAATCCCATAGGTGACAATTGCTTGCAGCCAGAATAAGAATTTAGGTAAATTTGCCATAGCCACACAACATGTGATAACATAGAGGCTAGTAAATTTGATGTGATATGAACACAGCAAACTTCAACAATAAGGAAAAGGGTCAAGATTCAGACAACTTCATGCCAGAATTCATTCCTCTTCTCTCCACAGGATTGTATGATGTTTTATGGAGAAAAAAATAATCTTTGCTGTTATTTCCCTCGTTTCTAATCTGGTGATTTTGGTGAAAAAATACTTTATTAGGCTGAAAAAGACCATTTCATTGCCCAAAACCTTACTTTCCATACAGCAAAAAACCCTCTACCTTCATCCCACCCCACCCAAAAAAAGAGAAAGGGTTTACTTCAGTCAGTAGCTAAGAATATGAGAGATCTATTTCACCCAATAAAGTCCAGGTCTTTTCCTTCTGTGGAACAACAGTTTTATGGTAACCTCATTCAAAAGTGATGGTGTAGCAATGTGATAACAAAAAGCTACAGGTAATAATTACCTCAAGAGATTGAAAGACCTTGATATTCTTTTGAAATGGAGAGGATAGACAAGATCTTCTCTGATACATCCTGCAACCTTACAGGTGTACCAGGACTGCACAGATGTAACTGACAAGAGTATCTGACTCAAAATCCTATTGGGAAACAAAAGCCTAAAGGTGTTCACATTTATGAATACTGCTTGACTGGACACTTTTTAAAAAGTCTACCAATCTAGGTATTTTAATATTTTTTCAAGTGTTGCATTTTAATAGAAATCATATGCAAAACAGAATAAGTGCATATCATAAATAGCAGTTTTCCTTTAAAATGTATGTTCAAAAAATGGGAATAATTTAGTAATATACCAAAAAAATCAATGACCAAACAATGACTTAAAAAGATGGGATGACTGGTTAAACAGAACTGATTCTGCAAATTTAATGGGCTACAACCTCATACTGCTGTTTTCACCATGGCAAATAGAAGCAATAGAAATATTTGGCTTGAGTATGTAACAAGATTTTCCACAATTTACATGTAATTTTTTTCCCTTTCAGCTATAAGAATAATAAATATATTTTTACTAAACAATTATAGGCTCCTTGCCTGCCAGGGATTTGGAGAAGGTAGCTTTTGAAGCAGATTTTCTGTTGAGTTAAAATACACATGAACAAAACAAAAACATCAAACTACTTAAGTGCATGCAGACAAACATATATTACTCAGAAATGAAATGACACAAACAAAAAATCATAAAAGTAGGAACTAGATGGAAATGCTCTGTAGTGAACTGAGTTTCAGTATACTTACTGGAAAAAGATTTGGGAATTATTGCATGAAAGTCCCTAAAGCCTTCCGCCCCGTATGCAGCTGCAATAAAGAAGGCAAACAGGATGCTGGTTTGTGGTACTGCTAGCAGTAAATGTAAAAGAAGATGGCACTATTGCTATAAGACAAATACCTAGGAGAAAGACAAAACTATCATCACAGAAGCAACATAAGCATTTTAGGATGAAGGAGGAACAGGAGAAGGACAGCTGGCAGGGGAATCCTGACTTGTCTAGAACAATTCCCATTTGAGAAAATGCCCTTTTGTTCCAAAGCAGCCAACAAGTTTTATCATGTTTTCTAGAAGCATAATGTGCTGTTGGGTATTCCCCTTGCTTGTGCAGTAATTCCTGCTGAAGTCAAGAGGAAATCTTACTAACTCTTGTCTCAAAAGGGTCAATAGAGACCCTGACAGTTCAGCTTCCTCAGAAATTATTTTTTGCCAATATACCCTTTTTCTGTGACAGAAATCTCTTACACATCCTTGTTTCTAGTCTCTGCAGTTATAAAAA
The DNA here is from genome assembly GCA_013399945.1 of Ploceus nigricollis. Classification (NCBI taxonomy): domain Eukaryota; kingdom Metazoa; phylum Chordata; class Aves; order Passeriformes; family Ploceidae; genus Ploceus; species Ploceus nigricollis. The sequence continues at coordinate 45,625 of VXBC01001349.1, read as the reverse complement.
GTGAAATTTTGTTGTCTTATTCTTACGCCTGCTGGTCTCATGCAATGGAAGAAGAGGTTTACATATATATGTATTTTTTGTGTATATTGGCATGTTTTTGGTTTGTATTTCTAAGGCTTGTCCTCACAATGTATTTACAAAGAACTGTTGTATAAACATATTATCTCCTGCATATTATGAGTAGCCACATACAAATCATCATGCCATTGGGCATGCTGATACAGGTAATGCTGGAGTTTATTACTTGACATAAGCAATGACAGGGATATTGATGCAGCCAATATTCACTAAAGCTCTCCACAGCTATGTCCTGGACTGCTGCAGCTGTACTGCTCAATGAATATCCCTCTGCAGACCAGGCTGAGTACCCAGGATGGGCATCCATTCAGTAGTGCAGCTCACGGCAGGGGCTCAGTTCACGTGCAGAGTTCACTTTGCCAGTGAGAGCTGGTGGACATTGAGGGCACCTGACTCACCCTGGGTCCTCACAGAGATTTTATAGGTCTAATTAATTAAAAAAACCCCTCCCTGTTCAAACTTAGCACTTCTTGTGAATCTGTCTGCAATACAAGAACTAGTGAAAAGAGTCCCACTGATGCAGGAGACACAACAGGAGAGAGAAATCACTCCAGTAAAAATGCTAAGGACTTTTATTAAATCTAAATAATAGGGAAGGCAGGGTATAATTTCTTTTTTTTTTTCCCTTTGGGGGCTTATACCGGAAACAAAAACCATCAGTGTTTTCTACTTTTGCGAGAGTGATTCTTGTCCCTCCCTTGTTATAGTGGAGAAATCACTTATGGAGCAACAACAATGTGAAAAATACCTGTAAACTTTATTTTTCATGTGCATTGATTAAGAATGTACTCAGACTTTGTACTGGCTTCTGAAACTGTTACCTGATATAGTTTTTTGTAGAAATAATTTCTGTGCACATCCATAGCTATGTACACACATATGCATTCATTAACTAGCATTAAAATAACTCATGGTAACAATTTCTCATTGGCTCTTCTAACACCATTAAGAAATTACTCAATTAATTTACTTCTATTTGATTGGAGATGACCTTTAAAAGCACTGTATTTTATTCCCTTCGTACACATTATCACAGGTCAGGGGTGTTTCATATAAATGCTTTTTTCTATGGAAGGGATGCGGAGTTCTTTGATGTCATTGAACCGACAGCTTTCCCCCATTCCTTTTTTACCTATCCAGAGTGTGGAAAAATTACCCAAAAGCAGGACTCTGGCTGGGTCCCTTGTGGTCTCTTATGTCTACTGGAAATTTCACTTGGGATTTTCTGAAGAGCATTTTAAATTAGTGTTAAAACATCTGTTCAGTATTCTATGGCTAAAGGTGATTTATGCAAGTCTTAGAAAAAAAATAAATTGATATGTCAAAGGGGAGAGAGGTGATGATATAACTTATCACTGAAGAGCAGCATTCCTGGCTCCGCATCAGACTTGGGCCAGGGCAGTCACAAAAGCAGGATGGTATGAGAGCAGACAGCGTCACACTTCCCTGGAAAGAGCTGAGCAACATGGAGATGGAAGGGAGGCATTTTGCAATGAGTGAAAGAGTTGATAGTAAGCAGAAAGGAGAAACCAAACAGACCTCCTGGGAAACTGGACGCAGAGGGTGGCTTTCGAAGGACAGAGAAATAGGCAGCTGGAAAAAAGATGCATGGGAACAATTAGTAATTTGTTTACAATCCACTGCCAATTTACCTTATTTTTTAGCTATGAGAGTATCTCCCAGCTGTAAAATGCTTTCAGTTTTGTGAGACTTTGGCAATGGCATAGGTCTAAGTACCTGGGCCATAATTCCATTTGAAAGAGGGCATTAACCTCCCAGGTCATAGTGTTCTCCAGTGGGATTTTTAAAGAAGTAAAAAAGCATAAGACCTGGCTATCAAAAGTACTTAAAGAGCAGCAGAGAAAGACAAATCACACTGAAGCTTCTGAGGCATTTAAACAATAGAGTTCTTTGATTTTTAATGGGATTTGACCTTTTACCCCAGTAAGTACTAAACTGTATCTTGTGGCATATACCTGCCTTTAAGAACTTATCCTTTAGACTTTGAAAATAATCCTGATAATTTGGTTTTGTGTCATGTAATGTCTTGTTTGAACTTTGTAGCCAAGAGCAGAGAGAGATTTCTCTTCAAGTGTCTGCAAATAGTTTGGGTGCCTGTAATTTTTTGTTTTCATGGCTCACTTTGTATTCCAAGACAAGTCAGAAGTATTTTGTTGATGTTAGTTGATGCTTAAATGGCAGCTTTAAAATCCAAGAGTTCTCATAGAGACACCATAACTATTCAACCAGCAGTCTTACTTGACTGATTTGAACAGTACCTTATCACTGTAATGGTGAGGAAAAAAATTTTAACACTACCCTTTCGAACAAATGATAGAAAATGTTGCTAAAAAGGCAGAATAAGATGAAGAAACCCCATTTATCAGGCCAAAATAAATCACCTCAATATGCCAACATGTGTCAATAAATGCAGACAGGATCTCTTCTTGTCTACATAGGTACTCAGAAAACAATATTTTCAGCAATCCCACCTGTTTCTGATACAACACATAACAGCTTTTCTGTTCTGCAACAGCATACGAAAATTTTAGTACTTGGTTTTGTGCACTGAAATCCTTCCCCCTTTCCTTTTTATATCATGGTCATTTACTGTGGTATCAGCTCTGTTCTCACCCTACAAGAGCACTGCAGGTGGAGGATGCCATTCTCAGAAATGAAAGTTGTCTTTCCACAGAATATTTAAGGAGTCATTATTCACCAGCCAGACTTGACACCAAACAACGATGACCAATTCTTTAACTTAAATTATGTTTCCATTAATAGTATCTTTCCCTTATGAGCTCTGAAGCAACAAGAAGAATTGTGTGGGTGTGGAAAATGACAATGAAAGGTCTGGGCAGAGGAACCATAATGCAATGCCTTGAGCTCTTCTTCAGTATAATTCAGATGACACAACAGAACAGAGATAGGATGATCAAACTAACTGGTTATTTAGCTACAGAAAAAGCAGATGCACCCAAGTGCTCTTAAAAATTACTCTTCTGCTCCCTCCTTTCTACATATAGCACTGCATTGGCAGTGTTAATCAAGTGTTTGTGGTGTGTCTCTCTGTAAAATGCTGAAAGTTAGGGGGCATTTTCAAAGGGAAACAAAAATAACAGAAGGAAGAGCAGTAGCAGGAACTGCTGGGACACACCTGCAGGTAGAGAGGCTGGTGCTGACGGATAAGGAGACCCCTGCTGCAAGGTCCATGCTGCTTCCTTTGACTCCAAGTGCCAATCAGCCCTTGCAGCTAATTTCTTCCCTACTCTAATTCTGGCTTTCAATCAAATGGATATTATTCCAGAAACACAGGCGTCCACAGATAAGCTATCTCCCATGGGACAACTGGTGTGAGGAGCTCCACCCATGTCATCACCCATGACTGCTACTTCTCCCTGCTGCTGTCTGGGCGAGGTGCCCACCCTGTGAGCCAGCACCAGCGCCTGTCAGCATGCACAGCCTGTCCTCAGCAGAAAGGAGCAGGGAACTGTGCTTCACTGCATTGCAAAGCACATCAACATGTTTTTCTAGGGGCTGCAGTGAAATCAAACTGTACAGAATCAAATAAGTGAACAAAACAATCAACAAAGTATGTCCTCTCTAGGTACAAAAAGTGACTTCTGCTTCACTGTGCATTCTCCCAGTAGCCTCCTGTTAGTTACCTACAGGAATTTTCTAAAGGACCAGTAAAGATTCATTGGTTCAAAGTAGATTCAATAAATGCTCTCAAATATACACTTGAAGATATGTGCCCTTTATATACCTTTCTAAATTTGTGTTTCAGTAGGGAATTATCTGTAACCAAACCAAGGGGCCGGTCTAGTTCATATTTCTTGTCTTTGTGGTGACACTTCCTGGTACAATTTGTACTGGATTCAAGTTGTTTTTCCAAAGGACAGTTAACTACCTGGCTGCTTGATGTTCATCATCTGAACTACAAGTGAAACTGAATTTTAAAGGCAAGAGAATGAGCACTGTCAGGAAATGCCATATTAAACCTGTTTCTCAAGTTCTACATGTATGTCTAATCCATGCTTCCTGTATTGGAAATGCTCTGCATCTTCTACTGGCTGCATAATGGAGAAGCTAAGGGAACTGCTGCAAGTTTGCTGGTAACAGACTTTATTGACACTTCTCTGCTTTGAGAAGTAAGCTGGGAACACTGTCAAACTCGAGAGAAAGATTTGCTGACAAATGCTGTAAGAACAGCATTTTTCATTCTCAAATTCTTTGTCTCTTCTGCTTTCACCAGATTTTTTTTTTAATATGGGCATTAAAGGATGAGTGAAAAGGGGCCTTAGCAGGAAATTTTTAAAATGCAAAATAGCCTTAAGTAACAACGCACAACAGTGAGGTAAAAGCACTACCATACTTAAAAACATTCTCAGCTCACCTAGGTGTGTCCGTGAACACACATGGTTATGTGCTGAGACTGGAACCTCCAAAGCTGCATTCTCCAAAAAGACTGCAGGCACAATCATTGTGGCTTACGCTCTTCCCCACACAGCAACAGTTATCCAAGAAAAGCACAGCCTCAGATATATGATATCCTAACATTTATAAAGCATTTCTCTTCTCTAATCCTTCCACAAAGCATGCTTTAGTGAAAGTCATGGGTGTTAACCCATCCTCAACTAATGCAACAAAACTCTAGCTAAAGGCAGTCACACGTGGCAGCTGGGAGAACATGAAAGGAGTATGCACCTGCAAAGATTAGTGTTTTGGAGAAGAGAAATTACTATATTGAGACACAGCAGGCAGACCAGAAATTCCACAAGGTGGAAGAGACAGCCAGGGTCATCCATGAAGCCATGCTGTCAATGGCTAGAAATTGTCCTTATCTGGGAGATACTGTGGGCATCCCTTAACAAGGCAAAAGGCTTAAAAAGTGCAGAAATACAATTAAAACCATACAAGATGATCAGTTACATATAAATAATGTGAACTGTAGTTAGAGGGGAAGTTTTAAGCTTGCTTGACCAAGAGAAAAGCCTGTGAAATCTGAACACGCACAGAGGGTATTGGTCAGGTACCAGATGAAGGCAACAGTCACTGCCCTGAAGAACAAAACTATCACTTGGGAGCAATGAAGTGCCCTTGGTTCTGTGGTTCAGGGAAAGGTAGGGAGATGAACTATTTTGTATATTCCTTCAGAGAATCTAAATTTGCCTTGCCCTGAATGCAAAGTTAGCCTTTCTTTGCAAACCCTCCCCTTTTCATGTACCAGCTCAGTGAGCTGCTTGCATATCCTTATTTTTGTGCCTGGGGTGGCACAGAGCTACCCTGTCTCAGGGTCAGGCCCTTGCAAGTCCATCTGTGTTAACAAGTCCATGCATGTTAACAATGTGCTGTGCCTTCACTATCAGTGAACGGACACAGGGACTTTTCCAGGGAACGTTCAGCTACCATGATGATGCCTTGAGCAACATTCTACACCAATGTGCATAGTTCCCCATAGCTGTCAAAGGGTCAGTAGATCTAAATTTAGACCAAGCAGCTGTGTTTAGGTTAGGGGAGGTGCCTTTGGGTGTCGTGCCAAATCTGTGCACTGTCAATGTTCTCTTTTGAGAAGAGGTCAGAGGATGAAGTGGAGAGGAACCCAGATATTTCAGCACTTGGGAGGGAATACACTACGAAAATTTTATTATCTTGCCTACTTTAAAAACAAATTGCTGAGCAGAGTCTTCTGTGGCTCCCTCATATGACACAGGGGAAAAAACCCCAGGGATATTGAAAGCTTATTTTAGACTAAAGCAAATAAAATACAGTCATCACTTTATGAGTGATAAAGTAGATGTTCTCTCTGAGGACTGTGCAAAGAAGTTGATGCTGAATTATGAAGCCTGTTTTTGGTCTTTTAACCCTGAGTGCTCAGTTATTTCTCCAGATGCTATTGAAGATTTTTCTTTTTGGGTTTTAGAAATATTATGAGAAAATTTTACAATCTAAACTGCTGTTTACTTGATTAGAGTGTATTCAACATTCCAGAAAAAGGAAATCCTAATCTACATCTTCTGGGGAAGAGGCAAAAATTTTTCTACAAAAAAATCTCAAAGAAATTCTCTGAATATGGACATACCTGATAGCTCCTGAGGGGAAAAGTGCCAGGACAGTATCAATTCTTTCCCACTGTGTGTCACAGGCAATGCTTTGCTACAGGGACCTGTATTCCCTCTCTGGCAATCAGTCCTCTATGTTGAAATGGCAAGAAATCCCAAATGATACTGGCAAAGTCGCAAGCACTCAGAGATCTGGATTATTCTGAAAGTCTACAAACTCAGTTTAATACACATTTTTAAGAGACTTCTTGTCTTTCCTCACTTCTATGTCATTTTCCATGCTTGCGGTTTTCTTGCTTTTACCTCAGGAAAAACAAGCACATCTTCCCTTTCCTGAACAGAATCCATCCTTAACCACACTGTTGCTATGATAAGTCGTCCCTGGCACTGGATGCCTCTTCTGTGAGGCATACAATAACTGCAAAGTTGAATAATGTTTTCTTGGGTCTTTGAGTGCAGCGTTAAGAGAAAAACCTAGATTCTATCAGATTTCTGCAAAAGATGAAGGATATAATATTTTAAAATAAGATGAGTTTCTCAGAAAGATGTGGAGAAAAATATGTCAGAAGTTAAGACTAAATAATGTTATATATAAAAGATATTACAGCATCCTACCTGAACTTCCTAACTCTGATCTGCAATCACACCTCATCTGTGATTTGAAACTACTGAATTCAGGAGTCCCTACTCCTGTCCTGAAGTGTGTCTCCAAAACCAGAAAGTAACTATGCTGCAGAGTTGAAGTTTAGCTGAGTTTCTGGTGCAGGTATCATCATGCCTTCAGAAGAGAGAGGCAATCCACTCACGTGCAGCTTCCTCAAACTCTGAATAATTCTTCAGCAATATCTAAGGCTGGTGAGTGTAAAAGGTGTTTTAAAATCATTTTACCTCTGTTGAATCAGTAATCTGATGTTTGAAATTCACTGGAAACACAGTCAAGATCACCATCTTCTGACAGTTACAACCACCATGCTGGATAACTTGCATCAAAATGCAAACATTTTCTTAACTTGTATAGAACAACAAATTATCCAAGCCCACACCTTGCTGGCAGAGCTTCAAGGGACAATTCTTTCAAAAAAATAGTTTTTAAATTGAATATTTTCCAACAGCTCTAATCACTCAACTAAATTGTGACAAGGAGCCCAAAACTGATTATTATGAACATCAGAAACTTATATAATTCAGGCGACAGAAATTATCCCATCAAAACCTTTATTTCTGGATGAGGTATAGAAGAGAATAATCCAATAAAGGCTAACTAGTGTTCCAACTCTCTTCCACTCATTTCAATAGGCCTACCAATTCCTTTAACACTTGTCTATCAGCAAAAGATTTTTACAAAAGCATCTAATGTTTTGAGGCACCCCAACTTCAGATACTAATGAAACTAGATTATCAGAAAACAGATCACCCTGGAAAATGCTGATCCACTAAGAAATTAGACCACCGTCTCAAGCTCTGTATCTGAATCTTGGGCATCCAGTCATCTCAGAATCTTCCTCTGTTTAGCCTGCATGTGCAAGCGGGCATTTGTTACCTCCTCATAAACTCTGTTTGGTACAATCTGTAAGTTGATCAGTAATGCAGTAGTTAATAAAAAGGACCTGTATTGGCATTTCAAATCCCAGAAATGGTTCAGCTATTGCTTTCCAATCTGCAGCAGAGGGAGACTGTGAAATCTTTGGTCCGCTGCAGCGCCACACAGACTGGAAGCAACTGTGTTGCAGTGGAGAGCAATTCTGAAGTATCAAAATTATCTGTGAGCTTAAATTTCTTTGACTTTTAGTGATATTCAGATCTTTCACACAATCTGAGCTTCCCGTGGTGGGGTGCTGGGGTGGGGAGTGGAGAAAAAGTAAACCCACATTGAGAATGCTGTGAAACTTGAGTCCAATTGCAGCCATAGCTGAGAAGCTATTACAGCTTCCCCCTTGTCCTCTTGGCTTAACAGGAAACCTTTACCTACTGTTCCTCTAACTCCTTCTGCAAAGAGCAGTCTGGACATATTTCCTCCCTACCCACAGTTGTTTATCTCCTTAGAATCTGTCATGGTCTAGAAGTTTGTATCAACTCCTACACGACTTGCTATGATGTAATTTTAATTCACTCAAGTTGAAAGGTTTCTAGGAGACCACAGATAGAGAAAGAGAAGAGAAGAGAAGAGAAGAGAAGAGAAGAGAAGAGAAGAGAAGAGAAGAGAAGAGAAGAGAAGAGAAGAGAAGAGAAGAGAAGAGAAGAGAAGAGAAGAGAAGAGAAGAGAAGAGAAGAGAAGAGAAGAGAAGAGAAGAGAAGAGAAGAGAAGAGAAGAGAAGAGAAGAGAAGAGAAGAGAAGAGAAGAGAAGAGAAGAGAAGAGAAGAGAAGAGAAGAGAAGAGAAGAGAAGAGAAGAGAAGAGAAGAGAAGAGAAGAGAAGAGAAGAGAAGAGAAGAGAAGAGAAGAGAAGAGAAGAGAAGAGAAGAGAAGAGAAGAGAAGAGAAGAGAAGAGAAGAGAAGAGAAGAGAAGAGAAGAGAAGAGAAGAGAAGAGAAGAGAAGAGAAGAGAAGAGAAGAGAAGAGAAGAGAAGAGAAGAGAAGAGAAGAGAAGAGAAGAGAAGAGAAGAGAAGAGAAGAGAAGAGAAGAGAAGAGAAGAGAAGAGAAGAGAAGAGAAGAGAAGAGAAGAGAAGAGAAGAGAAGAGAAGAGAAGAGAAGAGAAGAGAAGAGAAGAGAAGAGAAGAGAAGAGAAGAGCCTTTAACTAATGGATGCCCTAAGAAGCAGCTGGAAAAAATCCTTGAAAGTGAGTTTTTCCTGCTGCCTGATATCTCAAGAGAGCTACAGCATCTCATTTTCAACCATGTTATCTTCCAAAAGTTTATGTCACATACAGACATGGGCCCTAAGAATAGTTTTTCTTTTGAGATTCTATTATTTATTTCTTTGTCTGTTGTTTTGAAAAGACAGTTTTAAGAATTGTGCACAATACAGGTCTAGATCTCTGCTCAGCTTTCATCTCTACAGGCAAGTGCAAAACCACATCATGGCTATATCTCCTCTGTTGCAGCAGTATTGTGGGAGGCCCCTACACTGGTACTGCCTGCACCTCTCCTTTGCATTCAAGGACACAGCGATGGTTCAGTTTGGGATTATCTTTAACTATGTGGAAAGCTATTATCTCCAGTAACCAAGCTGGAAACTTTCTGACTATTTGTCATTTCTCTTCCCTATTTATAAATCTCTCCCTTCCTTCACTCCTGCCTCTCCACTCTGATCTGCTTCTTTGCATTCCTGGAGGTGAAACAAAAGAGCTGCAGTTGTGACACTGCAGTTTGTGTGTCACATTGTAACATTTCCACATCCTCCTCACTCTGTTATAAAAGTACTCTAAGAGGAAGAAGGGCAAATAATGAAATATAGGAAAGCAGGAAAAGAGGAAGCAGCCAAGAGATAGCAGCCCAACTGAAATGCTAAGAATTATGGAGAAGTGACATAAAGGGAAGCATAGACCAGGAATTATACTTAGTGGCTTAGCAAAGAAAAAACAAAAAACAAAAAAAAAACCAAACAAAACAAACCAAAAAAATAACAAAAAATTAGAGAGAATTAGCCCTTTTTTGCATCTCCAGTAATCTTCTAGATTACTATTCCTCTCTGACATTCACACACTTGACATGTATTGCCTTCCCCACCTACTTTAGGACAGGCACCAAACTGTGATTCTGTGTGTGCAGCTGGACTCCTCCAAATCTGAACTAACCACCAGCCCTTTCCTTACCTTCATATCAAAGGCACAATTAGGCAATGGTTTTTTTTCCTGAAGGCAGCCATGGGGGACAGAGTGATGGAAGAGTACAGAAGGAAATTGGCTAAAACGGAGTAGGGATTGCCTAACTGGGCAATCCTGCCTGGCTGGCAGTGGATGGAGCAGACAACTTAGGAAGTCCTTCCACTGAGATCATGTGTCCCACTTGTTCAGAATGAAACTTGGCTGGAGAAGAAGGAGTTTGAGATCCACATGAAGGATTTTCTCTTCTTCATTTCCAGACAAAATAGATACAAAACAGAACACAGGCTTCTTTAGGAACAGAGTGGGAACACCAGCTTTTTATACTCTTCCATTTCTTGAGGACTTTTCAGCAAGAATTTGTCTGATAAAGAGCTAAGTAGAAAGTAAAAATGTGAGAAATTACCCTCTATACATATCACATCACTAGCAGTTATACATAATTTTTGAGTCAAGCTTCAGTTTTTGTCTCATCTGGTGGCTAACTGAATTTTGTAGTTTTTCAGGAAGATAGTGGTGAAATCCTGCATGTAAATAAAGACAGGAGTGTTACACAAAGGTGTACTGTGGCATATTTATTTGTTCATCACTGCATGAAAGCTCCTTATTAGAAGAACTGTCAAAACCATTTGTGACTATTCCCCACAAAAGAGGCTGTCAGGAGGTGATAAGAAATGGGTTTTGGTAAGGTTTCACTTTCGTTGAAATACTCTTGAACAGAGAATATCAGCAGGTTCAGCTCTTCTCTCTACCATTTATCTGTAAATTAGAAAATATCCTCTGGGCCACTTGAGCAGTGTTTATTTCTTCAGCTAAAGTTAATGTAATTTGGGACATGTGGGACTTCCTACCTGCATAAGAAGGAGTATAGCACTATCCTCCAGTGAATGGCAATAGTCTCTGAAATGGAATCACTGTTGGAGACCTGCACTTCATGTCCCATCCTGCAGCTGTGACTGCTCTCCCAGCTGCCTACAGGTACAGCACCGGTACCTCTAGTCTACAAGGGCAGAGTTTACACAGTGTATTGTTCCTGTAGGGCTGGCAGTGACCAGGCTGTGAAATATCCAGTACATTTATGTGAGAGGAAGTGTGACCACTGTGAAGATTCTGCCTAGCTTGTCATATCCTACCTACTATAGAAATGGGCTTCTGCTTATTTCAGATTTTAGGGACATGACCTGCCTTCTTCTGGCTTTACTGATCCTGGTCTGGTTTTCACTTCAATGGAACTCCTCTTGATGTAGTTCAGCATTTCCAAGGATAAAATTCAGTCATGCAGCAGTTCAAGAAAAATAATGTTTTGTTAACTCAAATGAGCATGGTAAGAGAGAACATAGACATGATGTTCTCCAGGGAAATGGATGTAATTTTTCTATTTGACTTTGGATGAGAAATGTAAAGAAAAAGAGGCATAAATAGAATCACTTTTCTGCCAATCCAGTCATAATGTTACTTACTGTTAATCCAGAACATTTGGAAACAGCTAAGCATTGGGCTCCACTGCAACCCTAGCCATAGAGAAAGGCACAAGCAGTTTGGTTAAGGAACAATACCACAAGGGGATTTTTGTGCTGATGTAAACTTGGAAAAAGAGAACATTAAATAGCAATAGAAATGGGTAATACTTGATCCAGAACTATTCTCAGTTTCTCACCAATTATTAATAGTATTTTTTCCCTAATATTTCTCATTCTCACACTCAGTGTCCTACTGCTTCAGCCTATGTAGAATTTGGAAACAAACAGAATTTTACAGCCTGAAATGGGGGCAAGGCACTGGATGCAGACTGAGAAAATCTAGGTTTAATTCCTAGCTTAGCGACAGACTTCCTGTGTGGCCATGGGAAAGGCATTTAATCCATCATGTGCCCTTACTTCCCTATCCGCACATTTTTCAATTCTTTTTAAATGAGGATAAGACTTTTTTTTTTTTTTTTTAATGGGAAACTCAAAAGCCTTTTTGCTGCTTAGAGTGATTCTTATATTCATGTACATACCTCTCAAGTGTCCTAACTCATAAAGCTGAAATCTAGCCGTGCACTGGTCACCCTCCTGGTATGTGTTCCACAGAAGAAGATTAGGGACCATAGAGCAGGCAGAAGTTGTAGCTCCAAAAATTATATAACTTAGGTATTTGTGAAAATGCTACCCATAGTCTGTGACACATCCTACAGAATTATACAAAGGTAGAATTACTGTCCAGTCTAATAAACCTTGGTTCTACCCATAAAATACTGGATTGTAAATGCTTGGAGCCCTTAGCCAGCTCTTCCTTATCCAGGATTGTCCAAGGTCTATAAGTAAACTTTTTCTTCCTCAGACTGATGCAAAATCAGGAAAGAAATTTTATTTTTCCTCTGCTGACCTTTTACCACGCTATCACTCTGTTCCAAGAGAGATGTAAAAATCCCAAAGGCAACTACCTCAAGGAAAGAAAAATGCATAAGCTGTTTAATAGCCAAAGCAGTTTTTAATTATCCTCCACACTGAAGCCAGCATGGCAAAATAATCGGTGGTCTGAGAAAGGAGAGAAGAGAGGGGCTCAGCCTGTACCTCTGGTGTGGGAAATTACCTAAAACTGAAAACTGTCATCTCCAGTTCAGCTGCATAGTGCTTCTCATAAACATTCAATTATGAGGTGTGAAATCTCACTCCAAAACCAAATTGCTAGAGTGTGTTTTCTTAAATGCAAAAGATCTTCAGAAACATCTCAGCATAAAGAAAAGTCTGAACCAGAGTATGGATTTGACATCCTGAAATTTGGGCTTATGTCCCCACTTTATCTTCAGCTGCCCAGCCTCCCAAGACCAGCCTCACTCACTTCTGTCACATCAGCACCAGGCTGAAACTTCACTCACTGCACTGGTACAACCCAGGATTTCTGCCTTTCCAAATCAGGCACAGAGCTTGGAATTAGCTCTCCTCTTTTTCCAGAAGTCCAAGTGATATAGTAAATTGCTCCTCTGTCTAGACTAATTAGGAATCAGGAAGCTAATTATTTCCTGATTCCCCAAGTGATCTAATAATTCATTGAGAATATTTATTTTATTCCCTCATGTAGGATCACCAAATCCTTAATTTATTTACTTTTACCTGCTTTATATTTTTCGATCTTATTTTTCAAGCTGAAGAGATGTGGTTTAAAACAAAGTTGAGTACTTTGAACCAAACCAATCCCACTCCACCCTGGAGAAGAACACACAGGAGTGTTTTGCTGCATCTGTTAGAAAAACAAATTTGCTCTCTGGTTTCCAGAATATTGTATATGGTTTAGATTGCACAGTACAATTGATTACATTTCATTTTGCCCTACCTTACACTTACCTTGGCTAGGACTTGTAAAGTTTAATTAATCAATTATGTGTATATATATATATAGCCTTAATTAGACTGCAAACTCTTTGGGGTATTCTGTTGGTGTTAGTGCAGTGCTTTGAGTAACAGAGGTTCTTTTCCAGAAGCCCTGTGCCACAATGTAAAATGAGAATTAAAAAAAAAGTCCCAACAAAACAATTGAAAAAAAATGGCAGTAGAAAAACCCCAAGCATAATTCACTCCCTTTTTCAGTCATACACCAACAGCAAGAGCTAAAATGGACAAAGGACACACAACTATATGCAACTAGAACAAGATCTGTGCTCTGAAAACTGGTGCCAGGCATTCAGAGGGTGATCAAAGCTTGGTCTCCTGTAAGGGTTAATGATCTATTTAGACTATCATTGTTGGCATTTCCTGCCATCTCAGCATTTATGGAATATTTGAAAGTGTCTAGCGTGCAAAGTTTCTGTCAAACTTCCTCTCTGCTCCTAGTCGCGTGCCCTAGCCAGCATAAGTGCCTTTTACTTGGAAGAATCCTTTTAAAAGCATCTGCCCAGTTTATGTTTAAAGTGCTTTTCAAATATTCCAAAGGATAAGACATTGCATTGTGTTTTCACCAAATATGATGGATTCTCAGGGTAGAAACAAACAAATGTGTGTCCTAACATGCTGTAACATATCAGGAAATCTTCTTTCCCATGAACTACCAAGTTGCAGCTCCTTTTGCTACCAAGCCAGAGAGAGTACATCAGCAGTGCCCAACCCAGGATTCATAAAGCACCTAAATTTCATACTAACACCCAGACAGTGTGGTGGGACTAGGTGTGAGGCAAATGGAAAAATTAAAGAATCTGTGACTGATGAATGATGCTTTGTTCATTTAGAAGAGAGAAAAAGACAACTTTGAATCTGAAGTTACTTGTCCAATACAAAAAGACAAAATTGTAATTGCTGACTGTTTCTGAGCACATAAGACACACAAATCCCAGTAATCCCAATATTCTATTTGAAGGCTTTTGGACTCTTGGAAACTGTTAGTCATCAGGATTGTCACTTGCATTAGAGTGGTTCTAAGAGCTCTCCTTGCCACCTTAATAAATGAAGTACAGCTCATCCATAGCTTCAAATTCCTTTACCTCAAATTCATCATGGAGTCCCAGGAAAGCTGATGTGAATCGCAGGCTCACACCTTCAGGGTAAGGTGTTTCTCAAGCATTTTAAGAAGAGAACGTTAAAAGTTTCATTTTCTATTGTCATCTGTTTTATTAAATGAATGTGCAGGGCCTGTGAGTAGGGCAGGATCGTGGCACACTGCAGAAAACCTTCCTGGCAAGTCTGCTGAAACTAGCTTCTGCTGATGCAAATGTGCTATTTGCTAGAGCTGCCCATGGCTATCTGATTAACTCCCATCCTATGCCTGAGCGTGAAAAACACAACCCGCAACCCAGAATGTGAGGATCACTGTGTTCTCAGGAAGTAGGCAACTATTTGTGCTCTGTCTCACTGAGGGCAAGAAAGAGGAGTGAAAAAAAAACACCATTGCAGAGAAAACATGAGTTCTCACACAGGAAGGCTGGGGACTGCATTGTGCTCAACTAGCCTGGTCTTTGTGAAGAGTTATATCTTGAACTTACCTGAAGCTCCCCAAGATGTGCGTAAGGAGATTCCCTGCATACAAATTGCTTTCTGGGACAGAAGAGCAGAGGGGTCCATAACTACCTTTATTACACCGGTACTTTTAACTGTGTTTTTGTATTTGTTAGCTCAGTTAGCTACTGAAACATCTCTAAGAAAGTTATCAATTTAGGCATGCATAAGCTTTTAGTGGAAAGCTGTATCTCAAACGAGAGATACAAGATATTATATCTGCATTTTCCATTAGATTATTTCAATATGCCACCCATCTCTCCCTCTGCTGTGAGTATTATATGCCCCCCAAAGCTTCACTATGCAGTCCTCAATTTGGTATAGGACTGCAAAAGGATCTTCTGGAGAAAAACATTTCGTGAATGTTTCCCTGTCTCTCCATTACAGACCTTACTTCTATAATACTGCAAGGAATTAAGTAAATAGAAGATGTGAATGCAAGGAGGAATAGCACTCATGAGCTGCAGGGGAGAATCCTCAGGACCCATGTACCCTCACTGCTAAGCCAGTAGGGGCAGGCAGGAGAGCCTTTTCAGGCAAACAATGCTGGCAGGAAGACTTGGGGGCATGTGTGTTTCTCTCCCTCTTTTCTCCATCTCCCTCTATCTTCGTGAACTCCTTGGTGGTCCTTCTTGTACCATGACCTTCACAGCTGCCTTGGCCAACCACTCTACACAGAATACAAAAGCCACAGTGCGTACAAGCGGATCTTCCTCAGCTGTTACCCACTTCCCAAATGGAATTTACAGTTAGGTTTCTTATAAAGGATACAGACAAGCTAGAAGGAACTAACCTTTTCCTCTTTTAGGTTTGAAAAAAATATTTTTATGGCATGTGTTTATGTTGCAGAGTATATGTTTGCTTGGTCTAAAGAAGAAGGAAAAGCTCAGCTTTCAAGATAAATGTTCTTTTGCATATGTGTACTGTTTTTACAGAGACATAAATATAGAGGAACTTAGTTTTGCAGGCATGTAATTTTGTGTGCTGACAGACATATATTTGTAGGTACATATGTATATGTGTGTACATATAAACAAGCAAAGGGGACAATATGGAATAAATGGCTTCTGATGGCTGGAAAATAAATTGCCATTTCAAATTTCAAAGGGAGTATTAAAGAGAACAAATGAATTATAAAAAGCTTTAGAAATGAAAAACATATTTGCATTGTCTTCTAAACACCAAGGGCTGTATCATGTATGGTATAAATCAGTCTCTTTCTTTGAACACAAGAAAGAGCTTATTATTAATGCTTATACTGTACAGCAAATGTACAGACTCATTAATGTGTGATTACAGAATAAACAATATCAGACTTCTCTAGTCTGTTTTGCAAGGAGAAAAAGAATTCCACTTAACACCACAATAAGCCCATGATAGGATACCAATTTTACTGGGATCTACTAGCAACGTAGTGGCAAGATTAAACAAATGTGATACTACAACAGAGGTAATGCCTCATTACCATTATTCCTCCCTCATATATTTCATGTGTTGGGCTCCAAAGCCACTGAAGCCTTTTGCTAGCACAATTATAATTTCTCATTTTTACTTCTACTTGCCATTATGTGGACAAATGGGCAGGAAACTCAACCCCTCCCCAGAAAACCTAGTTCCCATTTGACTTCTAGATAAATTGTTGTAGATCCACACCTGCAGCAGACAAAGCTCCAGTGACCATGCTGGCCATTGGGGCTGCCCCACCTCCCCTCCACAGTCCAGCCACGGGAGTTGCCAGTTACAAAATTAGTTTGATTCTGGAAGGAAAAAGAACAAACCCTGACTCAGAAAGGAAGGTGCCATATCAGTGGGTAAGGGATGCTCTCACTTCTTTGCTCATGGCTTCAGTCTGAGAAAACCAGGAGGAGTGTTCTGCTTTGGAAAGACAGAGATATTTACAGCCTGAATTGTGAATAACAGCTAGCTGGAGGTCAGGGTACACATGGATCATGCACAATTTGACACTTCCCTCAGTCTCATTGGTGTTTTCACTTTGCAAACCTGGGCACAAAACCCAAGCACCCCATAATAAGGCAAACATATTTTTCATAGTGAATTCTATAGGTTCATGTGTTGTTTTCCCCTGAAAATAAATTTTCATATGGAAAGAACTGAAAAGATGTATCTGAAATGCAGATGTAGCATGAGGGGTGCAGAAGCACCAGTGTTCCCCAGCTCGCAGTGCCCATTTTAGTGCTAATAAAACCACCTACTTCAACACCAACCACTACCACCACTTCCGAGCATTGCAACACATATTCAGAGCAGGAAAAAACAGATTCCATAACCTGGCCCATATAATGCTGAGGTACACAGTACAGTGAATGAGAAGGGACGGATCTCCCTCCAAAAAACGCCTAAGCCATTATGAAAAATCAGAACACAAACTCTTAGCTTAGACAAAAACCCCCAAAACTCAAAAACCACCAAAGATTTGCAAAGTTCAAATCCATAGCAGGGATGTTGGCTGATCACAGCTTCTTACAAACACAGGATGCTTCTAAATGATGAAATATGGAGAATGAATATTTCCTCTTCTATTAATTGCAACACAAGCTGAAAGTGTCGCCAACTTTAGTTTAAACCCACCTTTTCATTGCATTAAACATTTCTGTTGTTACTTAATCAGCAGGGAGGGCAAAATCATGTGCAGATACCCTGTTATATGAAGGAATTAGCAATTTATCCTAAAGATGTCAATTATTATTTATTTTTTAAGGAAGTGTCAGGGAACAAGTAAGTTTCTCATATCATTCCATGAAATAATCTAGAAGTTACTGAAAACCCTGGTAAGAGCCACTTCCTCAGAAGTAACATTTCCAGGGTAAAAAAAAAGGTTCATGTGAAAGTTCTCCTTACCCTTCAGTTTCTTCTCCTTTTTTTTTTCCCTCCTTTTTTTTTTTTTTGTCTTTAAACTCTGATATATGGCTTGGAAGAGTGGAAGTTAATTCATGGTGTCATATTTCTCCTTTTTTGCTAAATTTATTACACTTCTCAAGCAAGATAATTTTGGACTATCTTTGAGGGAAGAGAAACAAGAGAAATGGAATGTGAAAAACAAAGAGGAAAACATGTGCCTAAACTTTTCTTTTTGGATCAGGCCTATTTTGGCTGGAATTTGAGAATAATTCTGTGCTTGCTTTGCCATTTTTTTTTTTCTGAAATCATTCGATCAGGTTCTTAATGCAATTTTCAGGCATGGATTTTGCCATGTTAGGATTGAAATCTCATTTTCATTAATAGAGTATGAGTTACTCACTTCCAAAAATCCTATTTGGTTCCTGTGATGTCACTATGGCTAATGGTGAAACGACAGATTAGATACCTTCTTGGGATCTCTTTTTATGCAGGCAACTTAGACACCTAAATGTTTCTGAGAAACATGACCCTAAACTGCAATACAAGAACTGGGCATTATTCCTAACTATAAAATGTGTAAAAAAAAAAAAAAAGAAATAAGCACATACCAGGGTTAATTTACTAGGAATTGTGTAAATTATTCTTATGTAAAATATTCCTGCATGTGCACCTTTATAACACAGAATCCACACAGAATCTATGGGTGAGGGAGGAGACAAGGGAGGAAGGGAGGGAGGGAGGGAGCAGCAGGATGTCTTGCATTGCAGGCTGAGGTCTAGCCTGCTTTTGGGCTGCTGCTCTGCTCACTTGTTCAGGGAGGCAGCTGGATGAGGCACAACAGTTTCCAATAAGCTGTGTCTGAAAGCCAAAATCCTGGGATTCTTGCTGATCCACCTTCACAAGTTAACAGCTTGTTGTGGTCCCACATCTCCACCATAAATGACATGCTGACAGTAAGCCTGCACTGGTGGCTATGTCACACCCGCCAGGCAAAGCTTTTTCCTGAGAGACTGTCTGAGGCTTCAAGAAACCTCACATAGTGAGCTCAAAGGAAAATGTTTGGGAACAAACTTCTGTCCTGGCTTTAGGACTACAGCTCCAAAAAGGAGCTCTTCCATCCCCTCTTTTTATCATAAAGGGCTTATTCTACATTGGGGAAAACTGTGGAGGCATGGCCACGCTGCACATCCTTCCTTGCAAATATCAAATGTGGTGGATCAAGCCAGAGTGACATTGTGTTTGCACATTTTACTGTGGGACAGAGCCTAGGAAGTTCACATCTGAGGGGAGAGCATAGCTGCAGGTCCTCTGCAGCCAGAAACCATCTCTTCCCAGGGAGCCACCATAGCAGGAGCTGAAATTACAGGACTATGAGGAGTGGCTGAACAAGACCAAAAGAGCAGCTGGTTCTGAAACAGCACCTCTGTAGGGGCAAGTAGTCCCTGCATTGTGCTTCAGTCCAGCAGTGAAGTTTTTGGTAAGGCTGCAGCCTTGGAGAGCACTCAGGATGAAAGAAAACTTGCTCAAGGCAAAAAGCAAGCCTACAACAAAGAGCAAGCAAGAATTACCACAGAACAGAGGGATGGCTGGTGCTGGAAGGTGAATCCAACATTTTGATGAAGAATCATTCCCTTGAAATAATCTGAACTTTTGCAAGCTGCAGTTACAGACATCCTCCCCAGTTTAAAATATGCCCATCTTCCAGCCAGAGCCTGGTGTTTCTGAGTTGAGCTGCAGCCACTGCTGAGATCCTGCTAGATAAATTTAACTCCCAAGCTAGAATGGGGTTTATCTCTGAGGCACATCTCTTCTGCTCAGATAAAGAGAACTTCCTCTCACTGCAGTTTAGATCAGCAGACTCAATCTCTGTACCTAAAGCCACACAGCTAAACACACTGCATCTCTCCTATTCAAGCAATGCTTGCCACCCTCCAACACTGAACAAACAAAACTTGCACAGTTCCCAGGCTTTTCCTAAATTCTGTGCTGATGTTCTCTTTTGAAAACACAGCTTTACCCAGCAGGTGCTCATGAAATAGGCTGCAGCTCCACAAGCTACACAGCTCTGGAGAAATCGGAGAAAAAACACCATACCTTCAGCACCTCTTGCAATATCATGTTGCCACACAGTGGCAACACAAATCATCCTGCTGTCATACTTCTGAGCAAAAAAATTCCTCACAAAACTAAAAAAAAATCGTTGTAAAAGTACAACTCTTTTTAGGATCAGTTCTGTTCTCAAGGCTTTGATTTCGTCATGTGCTATGGTTGCATCAAGAGGGCAGATTTTTACGTGCCTGATCTGGCTTTGCACGGGTTGAGAGAACTGATCTCATAATGCAGCACAGCCTATGCTGGGGCTGCAGCACCTCTGCTTTCCAGGCTGGGTTACCCTTACTTCCACAAATTTCTTGCAAGTTTATTCTGAAAATGTTCTCCCTCCATTACTTGCAGCAAGCATTTTTAAATTTGATAGAGGAATTCACCTTCAGTAATAGGGCATTTTTCCATTTGCCTTCATGCACATTTTTCTAAGTCCTAAGTTGTTACATAGGTCAGAACTTGGCACAACAGGAAATTCCCAATGGCCCCATATACCCGGGTCTTCTGCATCTCACTCTAGCACATTGTTTCACACTGTGTTCATGCAAAATATACCTTTGAAGGCTGGAATATAACTTATATTCTGTATAGCATATTTAAGGGCATTCATGAAATTTGTTACATGCCTTCTCCAACTAAACCACCCCCATCTTCCTCTATACAAATCCCCATAAGAGTTTTGCAGACAAAATGAAAATAATCCTGACAAAAATATCTCTTGCATTCTCCTTAAAAAAATATACATCATACTGGCAGGCTCTCAGAGCATACAATACCACTCCATACTGGGGACTGTTACTTTGGGGTTAGAAATAGGGGCTTCAGACCATACAAGAGGGGAGATTCCTGACTTCTCTATTTTTAAAAGTTCCTAAAATATTTCAGCTTCAAGTTTTTCAATTCCTTCAGAAGCCTCTTCAGTTGGAATTTCAAGCCTTGTTTCATTGTGGAGGGTTAAAGACAATTTTCAAAGCTCCCCAAACCCTCTTGAAACAAATTTTCTCTCTGCTCTCATGGGGGGCTACATCAGGTGAGACAGCAATTATCACCAATTATTTACAAAGGCTCATCAGCTTCTACACACTCCCATACCTTTGAGCAACAGAGATATCCATCTGAAACCTGAGCAAATAAAACATATTACACAGTCCTCCAGGTTACTTCAGGTCTTGGAATTTGGTTCTCTGAATGTCCAGACACACACGTGCCACACTTTATTATTCATACACAAGACACTGTCTTCATAGCCACTGAACACCCACAAGGAGGAGTGTGCAATGATGTTTAGCTCCAGCAGTCTTTTTCTTCAGCCCCTTTCCCTGCCCAGCAGAATTTCCAGGGCAGCAGTGCACTGGACCTGTCAGAACCACAGGACCGATTTTGCAAGCTGGGGTGGGGCACTTCCCCTTTTGTCTTTCCTCGCTTTTCCCCTCCGTCTGCAGCCTTTCCACACTTCTACTCTGTCTCCACCCAGCTGTGTGTGAGTTGCAGTAGATTTATGTAATGACAATGGTTGTGGTTGCCTGTGGCCCCTCAGCAATGCTTGTGCCCATGCTCTCAAATGGTTGAGCTCCTTTTAAGGAAACAAAGCATCAAAGCTGATCAGAGAGGGGACACTTGCATTAGTAAGTAGCTCCTCATGCAAGTTACAACTTCTGAATGCCCATGGCTGAGAGGGAGGACCCCAGGGTGTGAAGGCAATGCCAGGGTCCCAGAGATTCCAGGCACTGAAGCCTGCAGCTACCCAGGCTTCTGTTTCAATACCTAAGTTGTGGGAGGAACACAACATCACTTGGTATTTCCCACTGGGAGAGAAAAATGTCAAAAAAAATCTTCCTTTTAATGTCTCTTCCCATACTTATTTATTTTAAACAAGTAGACTTTATAACTTCATATGAATCTTGTCTGTCTTCTACTGATGTCTATGATCACCCTGACTGGTTAGTTTGGGTATACTCTGTCAACTGTACGAGTTTTAACCCAATTTTGTGAGATGAATTCTCCCCACCTCTTAAAAAAAAGAAGTTCTCTATACATTATTTGTTCCAGGGCCAGACTGTAATCTGTGACTGCAGTGGTAACATTTGACTTCTGTCTTAAAAGTTTATGGTCATTTCCAGCAACAGACAGCTATCTGTGCAGAAATGGTGAGCCCACAGCCTCTTTCTGAGGCCACTAACACTGTGAGATGGCTTTTTTTACTCAGTGATGGCCACCTATGGAATGGGCAGTTACGGATAAAGGAAGGCACTGCCTACCTTTCTAGACAAATGCCACGACTGCAGCAAATGGCTTTCTCCATGAAGTAGTGTCTGATCTACAGATCACTGACTCATTAACTTCCCACACATGGCTTGAATTAGGATACAGTCTTAGAGCACAAACAGCCCTAAATTGCAACTGTTTACCACACACAGGATGTTCAGTACTGATCATCCACAAAAGGTGCATACAACGTTTAACCTGAAACTTGTGGAAACTGAGAATTATCAAATGATATTTCCAATAGGGTACCATGGGAAATAGGGCTGTTCAAAATAGGCTGCAAAGCACTAATTCTTAATGGAATGGACTTTCAGTGTATTTCTAAATAACTCAGACAAAGATTTCAAAACGATATTTAGAAAACATGATAAAACAGGGTTTTTAGAGACTTAAAGAGCTGTGAAAATCACACTTTACTGAAAATCTTCACTGTGTATTCTAGAAAAACTATCTGTAGAGCACGTGGGTGAAAAGAACAAGAGGAAAATAATAAAATATTATAGGTGCCAGATCAGCCTGAGAAGTAAATTTGGGGTGGAGAATAGGACAAGGAAGGAAGAAGATCTAGTGGACAGAGCAGCAGAAATTAAGCGTGTAGAAGGAAGCTGCTCAACATATAGTGGCTTTCTGGGGGTTGCAACATTAAAATCATAGTAAGCTCATCAAGGAAATGAAGAGCCTTGATGGTGACCAGAACATCTCTTCCAATACGTTTCTGCTTTGCTGTGCTACTTGGGGTTATTACTAGAAACTGTTGATGACTTCCAAAAATTACCTTTTCACATCTGTTGATCATTATTGTATTGGCCAGAAGAAACCCATGTTTTGGGCATCCCCCCTGCCTGGGAACACAAGTCAAAACATACATTTCATGATCCCCTGGGTACTCCTTTATGAAATTTGCACCCTCTATAGTAATTTTAAATGATAATTCAAAAACTAAAGGCAACCAATAAAATCTGGCAAATAGAGGACTTCAACATCTTCCTTCTCAGAGCAGAAGAAATATTTCAAATGTTTCTATCAGCTTTGTAGCATCACATTAAAGTCTCAGTACATGCTTGGAAGAAGCACAAAAGGAGATTTTTAAAAACACATGGAAGAGTAGAGTCTATCTTTCTTTTCTAAAAGTAGCTTATTTCCTGTAATCTTTGACCTTTGAAATGCTAAATTGATGAGAAAAGTAATTTAAACTTTTGACTCCAAGGTTAAAAATTATTTCATTAAATGTTACTACAAATCGGAGTATGCAAGCTGCCACTTGAACATTTCTGTCTCACAGGCTGATTAAAACTAAAAAGATTTCTCACCTAATTTTAGTAGGATGAGGTAAATATTTATTCTTTTCATTTAACAAACTTGCAATTCCCATTGTTACCTCTACAGCCCTATGTGTACAAAAAAGTCCTCCAGAATGTAGAGACTTCATTAAATGTCTGACTCAAATTCCTTCAGGTGTATGCTGTATGGACAGCTGATCTCTCAGTGTGTTACAGGTTAAGTGGAATGCACTGTAAACCCTATTCTGAAATAAATAAATAAATACTGAAATAAATCCAAATGCTAGGGAGTTCCCTTTTGATGAAAGAAACAGATGGGAAATTAGGAAAGTCATACAGAGATAAATTCTTGGCTGGCCATATCTGCTCATGCAGAGCCTGTTGGTTACCACAGGCCACAGTCTAGCTCCCACCTGCCAGATGCACACAGATAACATCAGTGGGTCTTTACAATGCTCTCCTCTTTATCTTTCAATCTTCAAACTACTTTTTCAGATCACTCCTGTCTACCTAAGTTTGATGATAAATAGCAGTGAGGAACACATCTTGGGACTTGGCAATGACAGTGTTGTACTAAACACCAAGCCTGTCTACACTGCCATGGCACTGCCTACATAGGAAGACAGCCCCCTTCACCCCTAATACACCAATAGGATCATATAGGCCAAACACCACTCCTAAGGTATTATTTTATTCCTAAGAGATTTTCTTTTGATGAAGATCCAGAATGTGCACAGCAATCATATGGCTTCTGATATGCCTGGGACATATATTCACATCCTTTTTATAGAAAGGGAGAATTAATTTTTTTAGTATACTGTTTTCAGAGAGCTAACTGTGTTCATTAGAGCTAGCAAAAAGGAGCAGTAGAAGAGGTAAAAGTGTATGAAGCTTTACAGAAAAGACAAACATTGCAAGCACTGGAGTTGATACCTACAGAACATCCATAAAACAGAGTATTGTGAATTGTCTTTGTTTCTGTTGACTATGGCAAATGTCTCACTACAAGATGTAACCCTTATAAACAAAAGACCTACGGGTAAAGAAAGTGGCTGTAGAAAAATTGTTAATGTCAGGACATGGAAAATCTAATTTATTGCTGAGTAATGAGAATAACAGATGGAACTTATCATATTTAGAGTATGTGTACATATTGATATATGACTGAACTGTTGGCAGAATCATTACATCATCAGCAAATATAAAGTTCAGCTTTGCTGGGTCTTCACGATTTTTGTGTGCATGTTAAAGAAAATTCAACACAATGAAAACTTGTGTTTGGATTTGAACAAAGAACTTAAAAATTTAATTTTTGACTCAAGGTTTAAATATTTTGTCGGGTTAATTACTATGGGAGAAAGGACACATAACTCTTTTTACTGAGTCGATAGACAAGCAGTTAATGAAAGATTTTGTCCAAAGATCTTTGGACTGAAAAATAAATTCTTTAGTAAGTGATCATATTGTTAAAAAGCATTTTTTAAAATATGATTTTTTTCATAAAGTATGCCAATATGCATGTAGGAGCTGAAATTTTTGCTCACATTTTTGATAAGAGGGGATCAAATGGTAAATAAAATGAAGATGCATAAGATGATGGACTCACTACTAGCTAGTGCTGAAGTTTGGGAGCAGGTTCTATTCCTAATGCTGACACCATCCTGCTGTATTATGTTGAATTAATTATTTTGCCTTCTGTGCCTCCCTTTCCACCTAGTATCCTTTACTAGATTTCCTTAGACAATTAATATTTAAAGGCACTTGCAATCTTTCTGTAAATTGTCCACCCTGACCCTTACTCTTACAACAATGTTAGAATGTAAGAATAATAAGCAGTATTTTATTTGTGGGTAAATACTTGTACTTTGATAGTCATCCCTTTAAAGAAATATTTTTATCATATAAGGCATTTATCACAGCATTCTGGGAGTCACTGTGCTTTTTTTCCCTCTTTTCATTTTTTTTTTCCTACTAGTAAACAGGCATAGTGCTCAAGTAATATTTAGTCTTTTTACTGCACTTCATGGGAGCTGGTGCATACAGTAGTCATCAGCATTGCTAGTCCTTGGTGTGAGTCTGGGATCCCGAAGAATAATGAGCATTTTGCACAGTCATCTCTGGACAACAATTTTAACCCAACAGACTTTATCAATTGTGGATTTTTATCTAAAAGATAAGTGTTTTCTAAAGTTCTCCCAGGTAAAAAATCAAAGATAAATGGAGATCAGATATTGGAATCTCAAATATATAAATACTATGTATGTTCTAATATGCATTTCTGAAGAAATCTGAATAGCAGATAACACAGTAACATTCAAGATAGCATTCAAATTAGTAATAAAAATAATAATAAAAATACCTGAGCATTTATTGAATTTTTATCAAATATGACTTCATATAATTTTGACCTGGAACCACATATTTCATTCAATTTCCTACAAAGAATTGAAAACTCTCTTTCCTGGGGAGAATATCAAGCAACAGTCATGGTAAGAAGATAAACAGTAGGATCTTTATAAGTTCTCTGCGGATGAAGATGCCTTTCCCAAAGAAATGAGTGCACAAAAACCACTATGCACCTGAAGAAGATGGAAAGGCACAGGACCTGCTTGTTTACCAGCTTGTGAAAAAGTAATTTAACATTATTGCTATATCATCTACTAGTATTTCTTATCAGAGTGTATTTGTTATCTTACCCAAGATTCTGTCATTCTTAGAACTCTGCTGACCTCCAGTACTAGTTGAAAGGTCCTCTGGTATAGGCATAGGTTCATCTGGATCATCAGGGACATCACTAGTTGGAGGACTTTCCTTTCCTAATAGTGAGGAAAGCATCAGTTAGATTGTAATTGTCAGAGTAGCTTCATTTTCAAATAATACAATAAGAGAAACCACAACCCAAATAAAACTTAAAAAAACCCTAAACATTACTAAAGCATGATATTCTTAGGACCAAACCCCACTCTCCTGCAAAGAAAACTTATTAGGAATACAAGGGAATAATATTTTTTAAAAGAATGCATACCAATGTCTCCGACAAATTTACTGAGTATGGATACACAGTTATTAGCCTTTCCATTTTGGATATTTGTGAGATATGTATATTTTCCAGCTGCTATGCTCAAAAGATCCAATTTAGCCAACACAGACTGACAGATTATAAAGGTTATCAAATGGACATCCTTGGTAAAAAATCATCTATCTTCCACAAGTTCTCCTTGAGAATACATCTGGATTGGCTTCAAAGACATAGTGAAGTCTAACCCACAGGTATTCTGGGGTTCTAAATGAACTACCTCAAAAATAAAGTTTTATCTTCATCTGAAAATTCAGCTACAATGCCAGCAAGCTTCACTAATACCCCCAGATCAAGCTCTGGCTTGTCCTTGTGCCTACAAGTAGTGAAGTGCCTGTTGGTACCAGGACTTCTTAAACATGTACAATTAGCAGACTTCAAGGATTTTATTGTGTTCTATTTGCAAATAGGAAACAACCCCCAATATCTTGAGTACACAAGGTTTTGCAGAGGCAAACGGTTTGGTGCTTTAAAATATTGTAGATATTGTGGAATTGTTTTAGTGCCAAACACAATACAGTAAGAAAAAAGAACTCTCTTGCTAAGTATTGTGCTTCCAGAAATGGTGAGGTTTCTTGATTCAGCCCTCAGCAACAGCATACATCTCCTGCCCACAGTACTATCACTGTCTTGCAGAACTTTTAAAATGATTGCATACATCTCTAACAAAAGCATGCCTTGGAAACTTCTACTGAAGGAATTATCTAAGTGATTAGTTTCATTGACTATTACTAAAAGACTGGCCTTAGCATTAATACCAAAGAACAGAACAGGCCCAGAGCAGAATTTGAATGCAGTAATGTTCACGTAAGACCCTTCTCTCAAAAATGGAGATGTTACCACATTACATTGATGAAATCTCTTAGGCATCCTGTGGCAATTGGCACACCAGTAAGGGCAGTAATTTTATGACACAAAGCCTTAGCAAATTAGTGGGTTTTTTCCTAATGAGAATTCCCTCATTAAAACACAAACATCAACTAAACCTTAAAACACTTACCAGAAATGGAAAAACTAAACCAAATATACCTTACTTTAGTGACAGCATCTTAGTGGTGCCAGTTACGGACTTGATCCGAATGAAGTGAATGATTTCCTCCCTGCCTCCTGGATGGATCAAAGCATTGTGTTTTCCCATCTATACTGATCATGATGGGGAGAAATGACAGGTAGTTTTAAGTCATCTTCCAAATTAGTTGTTTTGAGCTGTGGGCACAGACTTATGTTTAAATGAATTAAATGAGTATGTGACTGCATTTCTTAATGACACACCTGTGAAACTGTGGAATAATTGCTGAGCAGGAGTTTTGAGAGCTGCATTAGGTGAACCATCCAAAACTGCAGCCAGAGGACTCCAGAGGACTGAAGAAACAGTCCTGCACTGGCAGGAGGACTAACTAGATGATTTAATAAGGCCCCTCTCATACCCAGCTCGGTGGCGTATTCTTAAATGGGCAAAATAACACTCAGTGGATGTCAGTGCAAGAGCAAAGGCAGATTGCATAAATGGACAAGAGGGAGCATGAATTTTACAGCAAAGGAAAATAAAAGCAGGAAGTTAATTAAAATCTTTTTTTGCCATTCACCATTTAGCTCCTTATTTAACTATTTCTTCAGATTTCTGGGATGTAGGGAACTTACAGAATTGACAACTTTACATTGCAAGTCCTAACCTGTCAAGTTGAGGTATCTCTTACAGACAAGATGCACAAGTGAGGAGAGACAGCTGAAATATTTCAGTTTGTTCAACATATTTTGTCTCACACAAAACAAAAAACCCCAGAGGTTTAATTGGAGGGCAAGCAACAGCCTGGCATCTCTCTTCACATTACACATAAGTTAAGGAAATTCCTTAAAAAGTAACAGTAATCCAAAGCTACCTGCATCTTCCAAGGATGAAACAGCACTCCCAGTTACAACAACGGATGTTGATGCTTTGACTGAGTCTAGGCTGAGAAGAACAATTATCCTAAAAAGCTGAAGACTATTTTTGACTACAAACCAATATAAACTCATAATACCAAAACTATGGGAAAACAGATAACAAACAAAATAATATCTTTATAAGTGTGTTATTAGGCATCCTACAATATGTAGTCTAGGCAGGATACTTTGAAGTCAGAGCAGTCTTTTTGGAATAGAAACCTGTTAGCAGAAGAGTACATTTGCAGTGGTGAACTCTTTGGTTCACTAAATGGGTGTCAGTCTTCTACTTGTTAAATTAACAGCAGTTTGCCCAGGTGGTGTGAATTGTACTCGCTTCATGGACTTGGTGGGGCAGAAGGTGGAGATCAGGTCTATTTCCCTCTTTGCAGGAGAGTGCAGTTAAGAAAACTTAGTAAACTTGTCTTTAATGACCCATTTAATATAATTTGATTTCTTCTTGTTACACGTGATTGAGAAATCCCTACATGCAAAAAGACAGGACAAAAATAGTGGATTTAAAATAGATCCATTTATTGAGCTCTGTCTCTTGGATTCTAGAGCATCGTATTTTTATTTCATGCCTTAACTACATCTAAATCATTACACCATGGTAAGTTCATTACTGCATGGCAATCTTACACATACACAATCTCAACAACATTCTTTTTCCACTGAATTTAGAAATGGAAGAGGAGTGGGGAAAGGTGGGAATATTTTCCATTTTAATTTCAAACAGACATGCCCAGAACAACAACTGGTCAAAGGAAAAGGAGCTAAACTCCACCCAATACCTAGTGGCCAATACTGGGGAAAATTATTCAAAAGTCACATAACAGAGCAAAGTAGCTTAAGAAGTGAGGCATAAGAAAATATAATCTAATCTTGGGGTGGAGGGGGTGGGGTTTTTTGGTTTTTAATTAAAAAACCAAAATTTATTCATTATAAAAAGCCACCTTAGCTGTGGAATTGAAGTTCTGTTTCTGGTACTGCCACTGATTCGTGTTGTTCTTGGTTAAGTCACAAATAGAAAGAATTACAATTGCAGGTTGTATCAAATATTCCTTTATTTCAATCTGCATCTCTGTAAGATGGTCTCAGATTTTCAACACTGCCGTTTCTATATAAAAATAGTCAAAGACCCTAACCTATCAGTGATGCCTGGCAAGACCTTCTACTTCTCTCTATTTTAGTTTCCTCATCTTTGCCCTAGAAATATACTTGAAGCCATAGGGAAAGAGAGGAAGGGAAAAAAACTGCCCAGTTCAATAAGATTTTAGTGTCCTTTATTTCTGCCAAAGTCCTTAGCCTGGTGTTCCTTTAACATGTACATCCAGCTCTGAGAGTGATTCAGTTCATGCCAGAATGGTGCTGCTGGTGCTACGACTGTTGAAAAGAAAGCTAGGGCAGGATGTCTTATAGAAATCTCATTCCCTATTCTTTCACAAACTAATGTTGGGTGTGTGTATTTTATTGAGGGTTTCTTCTTCCTGCTTTTGCAGAGTGCAGAACAGCCTGATTTGTTCTAGGAGATCTCTTAATGTTAGATGTGGAAACATTTGTACTGTTTTTTCACCTTCCTTAACTGTTAGGCCCTAGAACTGAAGAAAAAAAAAAAGAAGAAAAAAAAAGAAAAAAAAGAAAAAAAGGCAGGAAAAATACTGCTTGTTAAGCGAGATATTATCTGTGTTTTCTGACTCTCTTGTATGGGTGCCGGATACCATTTGGTTAAATGTATGTCAGCTCTCTCCTCATTTCAGAACTGCAACTGCTTGTCTCATGAAATATCACTTTCAGGAGAAAAATAAAAAGTGTGAACTCTGTGCTAGTCACACAGTATTTCAGTTCCTCTAGGAGTCAGCCATGCCTGGATTCCCCGAGGTGGGAATGCCTGGGAATGCACACAGGGTTTGGCTCACTCACATTAGTTTTATACTCTCCTGGCCTGGCTGGCCCCTGCCACACCTGAGTCAGCGGCAGCTGCATAAAGCACATGGCTGCAAAACACCGAGTGTGAACTGGGGTGACTGTTTCTAGAGACCTCCTTTATTTCTGGGTTGAAAAACAAAACAAAAAGCCCCAAAGAAACCCACCAAACCAAATTTATTCTTTAATTTATATTTTTTAAAAACACAACCAAGTGTGCTAG
>VXBC01001349.1:103-10103 GCA_013399945.1 Ploceus nigricollis | reverse complement strand
GCCTCTTGCTGCCTCTTGCTGTCATCTGTTGGAAAACACTTCCCAATGGAAAAGTCCCATTTCCTGATTTCTTAAATGAAGAGCTAAACTACAGGGCTGATTTTGTTTGTTTGTTTGTTTGTTTTTTAATGAAAATAAACTGGAGTACAGTTCGTTGTGGGGTTTTGCTTGCTTTCTTTGAGGTTGGATGACTGCTTGTCCTGAAACACACACCCTCAGATCTCTCACTGATGACATCAGGGTTTATCCTTGAATTAGGTGACTTTAAGACATTCGGCAAAGCTGATCCATTTTGCAGGGATGAAACATTGAGAGGAAATAGAGCTGGTGGAAAAGTGATGATGGAAAGATATTTTTTTCCTTCCCAATAATTACTTAGAATAATTAAGAATGGTTCCTAAATGTAGATTAAGATCCACAAACACTACACAAATTGATAAAAGCAGGAAAAAAAAATCTTTAAAAAATCCTCAAGGGTGTTTGGATCCCTCCCAGAGGAAGATTGTACTCTTATTGTATCTGGTAAATACTAATGAAATTCCAGCTAACTTCAGCTTAGGCCCTGTATCAGCAAAGACTATATGACAGGACATCTGGCACCCCATCTCAGTTCTGCAATTGGTCATGTGTAGGTTTTGGCTCTGTGTCTTTTAAAAGTCACGCCAGACTTGAGCATAACAGGTCTTGGGCTAAATTTTAAGTGCCGAGAGTAGAATTTACCCTTTGCCTTTGGTATGGTAAATTTATGAACAGGAAACCATGCCCTGATTTTTCTCCCTTTCCTCTGCTCTAGAATCAGCAGAAGCAAGAATTGCCACTCTCTGGAAAATAAGAGATCTTATGTACAGATATGAGAATTTGCACTAAAGCATCTATTTGCTGTCAATTTGTAAATCAATAAACTTTTATCATGATTTATCTAAAAGAACAATGTTTCAGAAATGTTTCTGAAATAAAACCCTAAAATTATGGTCTGTTTCTGTTTCGCAGGAAAAAGATGTCTTTTATTTTTCACTGTTTAAGTTTTACCCATGAATCAAATTTGTCACTAGCATAAGAAATGTGTATGGCTTCATTGTCTTCAATGCAGGCACATTTCTTTAGGTTTTCAGCTAATTTAAGAGCCTGAAGTTAGAAATCAAAAGCTGGGTGGGCACCTGACTGAAGCAATCTTGCTCTCAAGTGCTGAACCTGTCTCACTCTGCATTTACTGCATTTCATGTACTGCAGGAAAGGGATTAGCACCTAGGTGATAGTAGATAATTCTTCTATTTAGGAATACAAATAGCTTCAAAGTTCAGCCCCTTATTACAAGAGCTATGAAATAGATAAAATTCCTTTCAAAATAGATAAAATTATTTCTTCAAGGTTGTTCATATAAGGAACTCTAACCTGCATGCTTTCCTCTTCAGACTATGAATACCAGATTCAGAGATGAAGTTATTACAATCCTTTGGAAAAAGAATCAAAATATTGCAACTTTAAATTACCTGATAATCAACACACAACCCTTCTGAAAGGTTGATTTTCTTTTAAATACGGAAGCATCTAAGTGGCCATGATCACACAAAAATTTTGGATTAAAGTTAGTCAGCATTTGCCCTGAAGAAAATTTACATGTCATGAATTTCCCTCCTTGCAACTTTCTATACAATACAACTTATGCTATGTCTTAATAATATATCAAAATACACCCCATGAATCACTGGAGGCACTGCTCCATTTATACCTAATGTAAATTACACCCAGAAGTGGATTTAGGACCTTTTAGAATTCCAGGTTAAATAGGAAGAAGTCATTGTAAGGTCAAGATTTTCTAATCTTTCAGAATACAGCAAATTCGATATTGGCAAATCCTGGTTTATTATTTTGTCTCCCAGCAAATTCAAAAGTAAACCTCCTTGTCAAGAAAATGAATGTTAGCATTTAGACAAGGCTTCATCAACTGATATAAAGCATGTGTAAGCATGCCAGTCCTTCTACAACCCTTGTTCTCTTAGGATGTCATGTCATTAAAAGATCCCAAGATTAGGCCATTGATGTGATTCAATGGAATGACCTAATCCAATGCCAAAGACTAGCTATCCTTTTTCTCTTCTGTACTTCCCGAGCTACATGTGTACTGACTTCTCTGGGACACAATGTGCTCCACACTCAGCACAATGGAACCTCACGGTAAGGAAAAGAAATCACAAATGCTGGTATTTGTGGAGCCACTTTGGTCTTACACCAGCACACCTAAATTCAGAGCTGTCCTTCTATCTACACAGAGCTCTACCTCTGGTGCTGCGAGGACTCCACAAACATACACCACATCCAGCTGCATGTTTCCTGACAATTCTGAGGTATAGCCATGCTGAGCAGACAGAAAGGCGCCTGAAGGAACACTTCTGTCTTGAGTGCGGCCCGCAGGGGCAGGTACACTTCCATGAAACCTCAAAGAAGAAAATAAGCACGCACGAAGTCTTGAGGGGAGGGGAAATAAACTTTCTACAAGGGACCTGGTGCTCTGCAGGTGCTTTTGCAAACATAAAAAGTGAGGGGAATATGCATTCCTCAGTGGTGACAACTCTGGGTTGAGTGTGAAAAACAAGCAAAGAGGAGAACCCCAGCTTTACTTTCACAGCCACCTTGGGGAAAGGCCCAACTGTGCAACCCCCACTTCTGTAAGCAGCCCCATGGCAGGAAAGGGACCACTCACACTGGTCACTGGAGCAGCTGGCTCTGATGGAGCACTGGTGTGTGAGCACGTCTCCTGTCTGTGGTCTCTGACATATCTCATTGGCTCCTCACCACACAGGCTTCACCTTTAGCAAACTAAAACTCCAAACCAACAACCAAAACCATAAAACCCCAATCCACTTTAAAACCTAAATTGAAGTGAAGGTCCTAAAATGGGTCCTAGATTCAACCACCCAAGGCACATAAAGATGAGTTTAATAAATAAATTAATAAAGGAAAAGGAGGTTGCAGCCCAAAAAACACAGAAAACTCCTATAGCCCTTAACATACCTGACAGGAGAATTTGCACATTAAAAACATGGTAGAAGTGGCATCATCATATATGTCTCATCAGTCTTTTGGGGTTTAAGCTAGGAGCTGCATCTACTTGCAGAACGATAGTACAGTTGCATTTCTAATTGCATCAGAGGGTCTCAGCCTAACGGAACCAAGCCTCTTGCATCCATGGAAGTCATGGAATATAGGGCAATAACCAAGTGAAGAGGTGAATAAAGACACCTTTGTAAAAGGATTTAACGTTTAGCTTCATTTTAAACTGAAGAGCTAATATATATATATATATATATAAAAATATATATATATATATAAAAAAATAAAAACAGGCTTGTAACTTCATGTACAAATGTGCTAAATATGGCTAAACATGCAACAGGAAGACTGTCAAACATGGAAAGAAGGTAATCAGTATTGTATAACCAATCTTCAAATACTTGAAGAAAACTGCTAGAATTCTACAAACTCATTTTAATTAAAAGCATTCAATATCTCAGCAAGCAGCTGATAATTAGCTTTATTATTGTAATTTAATATGCTACACTTCACAATCTCTGCGAATGACTCTACTTTAGAACCATTTTAATTCTATTTTTAATTTCCGCCTCATCACACAGCTCAATGTAAATAATAGCTACCAAGGTGAGGGGTGGTCCTTTCTGAAAACTGAGAGTCATAATGAGCACTTCAATGTCCTTCTACTTTTGTTCAAAAAAACAAAACAAATACCTCTAGGTCTTTTAAAGGACTGCATTAAAACAGAAAAAAGGTTAAAATTAAGTGGATCAATTTCTTTCCCTCTGCACTAATTCTGTATTCAGCATTTTCTACATAGTCAAGGGAGACGTTTAGTTTGTTCAGTCATTTCTCTATTCCTGCCTAGTGTAAATGCTGGTTAACTACACGAATTGACAATACAATTATGAACATACAGTGAAATTTCAATGGAGAGCTCCTGTCTGCAAAATGAAGGAAGTACTGTAATTCAACACACAAGATTAAGAAAAGAACTCTGCTAACAGTACAGATGTGAAACATTTAAATGTCTGGCACATGTAAAATTAATTTCTGTGTAAGGGAACAATTGTGAGGGTGTAAAAAAAGTTGTCTCAAAGATCCTACATAATTCTCAGTTCTTTGGGAATTCTTTTTCAAATTGCTGACAAATGATAAAATGTGCATCTTGTATCATATATGTGTTTTCCATATGTGCTCCTCCTAGCATTTTCTCTGCTTGGGCTATATTCACGTAACAATTCATTGCTAAAGGAGATAATAAAAAATCCATTCTTTTATTGACTTTGTGTGCAAATTACTGGACTTGATATCATTGCAAATATGAAAAAGGTTCTTCCTTCAAATTTTTGAATTGCAACCAGAGTAATTATAAATTGTTTCCACAATATGAGAAAAAATATGAAGGTAATTTTCCTAATTAAGGGCAAGTTTTATTAACTCATTAAACCCTGTCACCTTTATTCACGAAAAATCAAGCAGAAAAGTGGAATAAATTCACCAGGACAAAGAAAATGCACACACTTCCATCTTATAAATAAACCAACTATAAAAGGTGAGGGGTGTAAATTAAAGCACTCAATCTAAGAACACAGCATATTCTCAGGTGTCCAAATAGAGCTCTTGGATATTCTTCCAGAGCTCTCACTTAAGGGGAGGCAAACAGCAGACGAAGAACTGTATTTTTTGTATATATCTATTTATCTGATTTAAAAAGCGTAGGATGTCCTCACCACAGTGTATCTAAATATGCAATAGAGAGAACATAAAAGCACCTCTTTATGTCGAGAATTGTTATTGCCAAGTATACTCTACAATATATCAGTAGTCAATTTGTCCGAATTTTAGAAAGTTTCAGCAACTGTGCTTGATGATCACAGAGTTGCTTCCTAATTTCCCTTCAAACTGTTCAGGCTGTTACAGATTATTAAAGGACATTACCAGCCTGAATAAGCATATTAGTGATTGGTGTGATTTTTTTTTTTTTTTTAATCTTAAATAAACCTAAAAATAACTCTTAAATTTAAAGCAAATTAGGAAGTTCCTCCACACTACATATTTTAGTTAATTCACTCTGCTTTTGCAAATATTCTGGGTCCAATCCACTATGGTCAATTCCAGCTTTATACTGCAATTGCTCTGCTGTTCTCAGAGAGTTGAAACAAGCAGAAAAATGAAGCAATTCAGCGGGGAATCTGATCTCTCTTACAGAGCAAGTTTCTCTTTCACTGAGAAAGCTAGAACAAGTGGGATCAGAAGAAGAAATGTAAATCTTTCACATGAAATAAGCAAAATAAGCAAGAGAAGTGGACAGTTCCCATGGCTTAAAAAATACGATGATTTCAGTGTGACTGCTCATCCAAACCTGCAGTCTGAATGGCCTTTGGAAGCATTTACACAGGAAGCATGAGTGTGCCATGCAGTTCCCAAACCTGCAGGGTTCTATCCCCAAGAATTTGCAATGGTACAAACAAAGCTGAGAACATTCATGTATTTTTTCAGAACTAGGACCTACTTTTGCAGCCACCACAGTTCGCCACAGTGATGGTGATGAACTACTTAGTGCAAAAACCCCCTGCCCTCTTCTTGTTCACCCCCTTAAAGCATGGAGGAAGCTGTGCTCTGAAGGAGAAGGGTGAGGCAGAAGTTATCGGGTTTTTAATAAAGATGCATTGCAACATACCTTAAGGGGTAACATAATTCTGTTTAAGTTTGGGGAGCAAACAAAGATTTTGTTGAGTTGTAGTTAGGTTATGTATAGATTGATAAAGGGACAACAAGCCACAGTTGACCTTGGAAGAAGGGAGTTTTCCAGCTGAAGTCAGTCCACTTTGCTGGATAGCCATTGCAGAGAGAAAACTCCTGCAGCTACTTTGGACGAGTGGAAGGTATTTAAAGTAGCCTCCTGTTTAAAAAAATGCCATAAAGCTGACAAGACGGAGGCTGTCTGCCTTGCCTCATATGGCATTCACACTCATCTCAAAACACTTTTCCACTCCAGTGTCGGGTGGGGGGAAAAAAATAATCTTTGGATTACAGAAATAATACCAGTGAATAATAGGTCTTTCCTCTTTTGACTCTTGCATTGAGTTGCAAGCGTTTAAAAAGGCTTCCCAAAGAATTATAGTCCCAGAAAACACTGTTGAGAGTCCCTGTCTTCCACTTCTCAACTGGCATAATGTATTCCCAGTGTTCTTTCTTTCTGAGTAATTTTATACTTGCTAGAAAAGTGGTGTTTGTCACTTGGGAGGGGAATTCCAGGGGAGCCAGCAGTGCATCCTGCTTTACTCTCATAAGGGTGATAACATTTTCCAAAGATTCCATTATTGCTACACTAAATTCTACTATTTTATTATGATTTTTTTTGGTCTAATTCTATTACTTTTAATAATAGTAGAAAGTAATGACTGATCAAAATGTAATGAAGTACATATGTGAATCTTGACCAAAAAACAAAAATTACTATGGATCCAGCTTTTCTTGCACATAAAACAGGAGAAAAAAAATCCCACAAGCCTTCAATGGAAGTTTTTCCTGACAAAGAGCCACACAATTAGGCTGTGATCCATGACTTTTGATATCTTCTGGACTTTTTAAGAGAACTTTGCCAAAAACTATCTGCCAGAACAGCATAAGATTCATTATGCCCTTGCTTTTTGTTGCTGAAATACGGACTGGACCTATTTCCTTGTTTTCTGCAAAATTGTGGTGTTAGTATATGAAGTACCTTAGCTCAAATAAAATATGTCTGGAAATGTTTTTGGCTTCATTTTGGAGTTATCCAATTTTAATGATGAGAAAGAAGTTTTGCATTGTTGTAAAACTCCGTGGATTGGTTATCCAGTTACATTTCTGCATTGCTATGCAGTGGAAGCGGCAAGCAGACCAGGTTTTTGGTCTTAAGGTCCACAAGGGAAAGGAAAACTGCTACAGTAATGCTGAGATGGAGACTATTACATTTTTTAATGGTATGCTGAATGCAACACAAATGACAAAGGTGTTCATGTTTATAAAAGGGAGCAAGCAACCAAATAATTCCTGGAGGGAGTACTGGCAGCTGGGAGCTGGGGTGGAAAGTCTGAGGTACATGACAAACTTGTCTCTCTAATGCAACTCAGCAGCATGGGACTTACCAAAAATGCACCAAGGCACTTTTCTCATGTGTAGTTAAGTAGCCACCCTGAGAAATACTCAGCTGCGATAAAGGATGCACATAGGATCAGTGCCTAAGCTTCTCCAGTTACTGGGAGCATGAAGGGCAAAGAGTCCTCTGCCCTGTCTTCCCATCATTACATTGGCCCAGAGACATTAGTGATTCCTCTTCAAATACTAGTGTCCATCACTCCTTCCTGCCTGAATCAGGACAGTCAGTATAATTTTATACTATGTTTCTGTGTTCCTGTCATTTCCCCTGGAAGCCATACCCAGTAGGTAGAGGACTCCTGCAAGGATCAGTGTATTAGGTTTGAAGTCCTGGATGCTGGGGATGTCCAGCATTGGACTTCCATTGACTTTAGTCTGGTCAGTCTTCTCACTCAGTGGGTAAACCTGATTTCTCCTTGGCTTGTATCTTAAATTTACCATATAATTAGGGATATAATTTCTATTTATATTTTTTCATAAACTTGCAGTATATCATGTTCTCAGTTTCACCTACTTTACTCAAAAAAAAGAAAAAAAAAAACCAAAGAAAAATAAGAAAAAGAGCACATGGGTAGTCACCAATACTAAGATTTGTGAGAAAATCTTTAAGGTTGGAAGCAAGTCCAGGATAATAGAAACATGAACTACGTAAAGTGCAGAGCTCTGCAGTATTTCGGACACTTCCCCCCCACAGTTCTGCTACAGAGAGCTGTCATAAGGACATGAACTGTTTTAAGAGTCCTCGGTCTTGCACATGGTCTGTACTTGTTTCTCATGTCTTCAGGCTTCAGTTTCAAAGGCTTTGACAAAGAAGTAAGGCATACAGCCATGTAACTAAAACTTGGTAGAGTTTTGCTAAGGATTGAGGGGGTGGGGACATAAGGCACTCTAAGCAGTATATCTTGTGGTTTTTATTCAGTTTTTTAACACGAGTTAAAATCAAAGCAGACCATGCCGATGTTAGAAAGAAGTCTATGCATAGGAGCAACGAAACCTTTTAGAAAAAAGACATAGTATCAACTACTGTATCAACTGTTATATTAACCCATGAAGGGGAATTTTCATGGTAACATGGTCAAATCCATTAGCACTTTTCGGACTTATATTTTCCCTCAGTAACTAAGAGAACAAAGAATAAACAAAGTTACCTAAGTGCAAAAATTTTGTTTGGAAAATTCAGAAGCTAAAGGAATTGCATCCTTCATTTTTCTATTTCACTAAGTCTTCAAACACCTTAAACTATGCAATTCAGTAGCAAGGTGAGAGAGCAGTGCCACAAGCCACTCCGAACTTGCCCCTGCTTAGCTGATTCAGATAAAGTATTTCCAAGTATTTGAAAAGAATTTTAGTACTTACTTCTAAATGCAACATATCAATATGCTTTTTCTTTACATTTCAATGATAATTTATAACGTTTAACAGCGAGTCATACTCCACGGTACTGCAGAGTGCGTGTGAGTTACAACTGATGTGAGCAGTCAACTGAAACTAACAAAGCATGTCTTTTAAAGGATTTGGACCTTACAATGCATTACAGCTTCGAATTTTAACACTAAACTATTAAAGTCTAGAAAATGGGCTGTTAATGTGAATGCACAAAATATAACCAGGATTATATTCCTGGTTTAATTTGGGTAAGGTTTGGACATCTGGACAGTAAATGCATATCTATGTAACCTTGGTAGCATCCAGATATCGGAAAGAAAAATATGTAGTCAAGAAGCTCTAAATCCTAACTTCTAACCTCCACACATAGTCCTTGAAAACACTTCTTGCACTAAGACTTAGTGAAAGGAAAAAAAAAAAAAAGAAGGAAAAAGAAAGACAGAAAAAGTAAAAAGAAATAACATTATATTCCTCTACAACTATTTCAATACTTTAAGCCACTGGCCATACAGGTCTAAAAATTCTTGCATCCCACAAAACATCGCTTTTTTGAGATAATTTGCAATCATACACTACAAAATTTTCTGATACAGTATTATTAACTTTTAACAATTTTGGAAGCAGAATGCTTTGCACAATGTCTGGCAGTGTTACCATACCTTCTAAACCAAGGTAGAAAATCAATCCAAGAAGTAATCAGGTTTCTTGAAGCACAAAATTAAAAGTTTCCTTACAACCGACTGCTGCAGTGGGAACTCATTTCTTCACACACACAGTTTCTAACTAAGCGCATCTTCTTTAGCAATGACAGCAGCGCGAAACCATCCCTTCACCGAGAGGGCAACTTTGCGGAGCAGGGTGAAAAAAACCCTCCAGCTGTGACAGGCTGTATGGCAAGGAGGAAAACTTCTGGTGCCACCGCTATTCGGAAGTCAGCAACTTCTCTAATGCCGTTCCCCTCAAGCGCACTGGGGCTGCTAATTTTACAATTTCCTAATAGTTTTTACGACCTCCATACCTGCCTCCCCTCTGCAAACTATAGGCGCAAGCACTCGGAACGCGGGCTTTGACTGAACCTAAGTGCTGTAGCTGACTCGAGGAGAGCACAGACCAATCCGCATTTGAATCAATGAATACCCCTTCTCGGCCAGCTCCTCATGGCTACCCATCTCTGAAATTTTAAGGAAGGACTCTAAAACGCCTGGGTTACACCCGAGCTGTATGTTCAGCTCAATATTTTCAAATTAAAAAAAAAGAAGGAAAAAAGCGTGTGGGACGGGGAGAAGGGGGAGAAAGGGATGAGATTGGATGGGATGGGATGACCGGGCTCCGCAGTCTCCCACTTAACGCGCCCGGCAACTTCGCCGCGGCAGCACCGGCTCCGGGCGGCCCCTCCTCACCCGCGCACTGCAGCCGCCCGGGACAGACGCCCCGCTCGCCC
>VXBC01001348.1:807663-928547 GCA_013399945.1 Ploceus nigricollis | reverse complement strand
CGGGCCGAGCCTGGCTGTGAGCGCCACGCAGATCTCGCTCGCTCTGAGGGTCGAAGGCCGATGTTTGAAAAGCTGTCAGGAGAAACATCAAAGGTGCCTTCTTGCTGCAATTTCCCCTGAAGGGCTATTCTGTTTCCTGGGCACTGTTTCCTGGGAAGCTGGGCTTGAGTGGCGGTTTCAGACAATAGTAGAATCATAGAAAATTTGGGTTGGAAGGGACGTGAAAGATCATCTAGTTTCAACCCCCATGATATGGGCAGGAACCTTCCACTAGACCAGGTTGCTCAAAGCCCCAGCCTGTCCTTGAACACTGCCAGGGAAAGGGCATCCACAGCTTCTCTGGGCAGCCTGTGCCAGAGCCTCACCACCCTCCCTGGAAAGAATTTATTCCTAAAATCTGATCTAAACTTCGTCTCAATTTGAAACCATTCTCCTGTGTTATATCACTGCATGTCCTTGTAAACAGTTCCTGTCCAAATTTCTTGTAGGCCCCCTTTGGGTACTGAAAGGCTGCAATAAGGCCACCCAAGGGAGCATATCTTGCTTGGGTGTTCAGCATCCTGCTGATGGTAAAGGCTTGGGGCAGGAAACCTGCAGCCCTTCTGCTTCAGCAAAAACTCACAATGAGTCGGCAGGGAGCAGTAAACCTTGGGGTCTGAGCCTTGGACCTGCCTGCTTGAACCTGCCTGTCTTGCTGGTCGACTTACCTAACAATGAAATATAAATGGCTGAAAATATTGGCTCCTGTGTGGCTGAATAAATTCTGCACAACTTTGTGATTGGACTCTATTGTATTGCATAATGTGCTATGCATTACTGTTTTTTAGCTGGTGGTGTTCCCAAACACTGTGCAGCCTGATAACCATATGTGAGACTTCTACTTGTGCGCATAGAAATATTTCCATTTCACAGTTAAAATAAAAAAGAAAAAAACAAAAAGAACACCAAAACAAAACCCCCAAACATCATCTGCAATTGAACCCCCCCGAAAT
The DNA here is from genome assembly GCA_013399945.1 of Ploceus nigricollis. Classification (NCBI taxonomy): domain Eukaryota; kingdom Metazoa; phylum Chordata; class Aves; order Passeriformes; family Ploceidae; genus Ploceus; species Ploceus nigricollis. The sequence continues at coordinate 927,555 of VXBC01001348.1, read as the reverse complement.
ACAATATAATTATATTCTATGCATATTATTGAGGACAAAAAGGTGAGAAAACTGTTTATATATCTGAAACGATTTGAGAATCACCAGAGCTGAGATGACCTTCCTTGTGATATATGACTACTTAAGGATATTTTTCATGTTTAATTTTCAATTTAAAATGTAATTTTTAAAATTTTGTTGTTGTTGTTGTTGTTCATAGAATCACAGAATCACAGAATATGCTGAGTTGGAAGGGACCCATCAGTATCATTGAGTCCAACTCCTGGCCCTGCATAGCACTATCTCAAGAGTAACACCATGGGCCTGACATTGTTATCCAAACACTTCTTGAGATCTCTCAGTCTTGGTGCTGTGATCACTGCCCTGGGGAGCCTGTTCCAGTGCCCAACCACCTTCTGAGTGAAAAACCTTTTTCTGATATCCAACCTAAACCTCCTCTGATCTGAGGCCATTCCCTCAGATCCTGTCCCTGGTCATGACAGAGATCAGTGCCTGCCCCTCACAAGAAGCTGTACCTGCAGTGAGGTCTGCCTTCAGTCTCCTCCAGGCTGAACAGAACAAGTGACCTCAGCTGCTCCTCACATGGCTTCCCCTCAAGGCCCTTCACCATCTTTGTTGCCTCCCTTGGGCACTCTCTGACAGTTCAATATCTTTCTTAAATTGTAGCACCCAAAACTGCACACAATATTCAAGGTAAGGCCTCACCAGTTGTTTAGAAACATAATTTGGGGAAAAGTCAAAGACAAATTTGAAAGCATCCTCTTTTTCTTCTGTTTGAGAAAATGGATAGTATCCACTTACTTTTAACCTTTCATAGCAAATATTTACTGTTTTGGCTATCTCTAGCAGTTAACTATAACAGGACTGTAACAGTTGTCTGCCAGGACTTTAAAATGAGCATATTTCTCTGCTTTCTTTCCTGTTTCCTAAGAGTTTGTGCATTCTTTTCTAGTCACAGTTGGTTAGGGAGTCTGATTTGTGTTGAGTATTAGTGCACTGAGAAAGTGCCACCTCTCACATTATTAAAATCCCTCCGTGCAGCCTCAGGGGATCTCTATATGTCTCTGCTTCTTGTATGACCTCTCTTGATCCTGTTTACCTTGTAAAATTTGACTGGATCCCAGCTTAAAGGGGATGTGGTGGATGTACTGTCTGATTTTAACTCCTTGATGACCTCAGAGGAGTTCCTGTACACAGATATGCACATGTCCATCTGAGGCTGCATCCGGGGAGGTGCAGAGCAGCGTGGCTCTGCTCCAGCAAAGCACTTAAACCAACTGCTCACATGGAGCCACTGGGCTCCAGCCAGGAGGGAGGTACTGCTTGTGACCTGCACTCTGCATTGCATTCAGATTTATGGCTAGACCTGGCCTGAGAATGGGGATAGGTAATCCAAACAGGGTGCTTATTTTGCATTGGAATGGGTTCGCTCAGTCCAATAGGGTCACTCCCAAAGGCTCCCCAGGAAGCACACCTTGATTCTCTCCCTGTAGAGGATGTGTCTAGAGAGATCAAGCTTGTGATGATCAAGTGAAGCTTTATGAATACTCTCAAAAATGTCGTGCAAATCGTATTTTTCTAATCTGCACCTGTTCTTGAATTCTGGGTAATGCTTCTGGAATCTTCTAAAGCATTCCAGCATTTTCTAAAGTGTTGCTGTTTCACTTAATCCTTGGGTAGACTGTGTAGTATATTGAACCATGGGTAGAGCTGAAACTTCCTTTCAATGCTGGTGTTAAAGACAGCTTTATCCTTGCAGGTTTTCAATTGTTTCTCCAGTTCACTGAGTGAAGGATGTGACTGTCATGTCTGTGTATCATATGAAGTTGATTCTTTCAGTAATAATTTGAGCAAAGATGATGCAGGTTTCCAAGGTGTTAAAGTAGCTTTACGCCTTTCAGCAATTTTTACGTCAGCCAAATACAGTGACAAAGTTCATGTTGAACAAGTGAAGAGTAAGATATTAACACGGCCAGTGGGCTTACAGCAAGGGTGAAATCTAGATGATAAAACATTAAAATGTTGATACATGACCCTAGGATTTTTTTAGTGTAAATTCATTCAAGAGTGTGTCAGAGCATCTATTTTTGTGTATTTTATACACTCCATATTCTTGATTTTAAGTCTATTCTCTTCAAAACATTCTTAATTTTGTTCAGTGTGCAGAATTAAACTGGGGATTAATCCTTTTGGCATTCATAAGCCTATGGCATGAAGAGTGCAAAAGGAGAGGACAGGATCTTGCTGGACTGAAGGGCTGAAGATGATTGGTAGCAACTGACTCCCTAATAGTTTAGATGTGATACATGAGTATGCTGAGATAAGTGGAGGAGTTCAAGGCAAGAGGATAAATTTAGGAGATTGCAAGCATCTCCTGGTTCTGTGCGTGGATTTTGATAATTTGTTGTAATTGTGGCTAGCTCTTTTCAAGACAGCTTTCAGGTGCCCTATCTGATCAGTTCCTCCAGCATATAACAAATATTCCTTCCATGAGATGATAACTCTGGCATCTGGATATTGCTTCAAATAAATAATCATTTTATTTGGCAATACTTGTCCCTTATAGTCAGATTATCTGGTGGTCTTTGCCGTGTGTGATTTAGTCTCATTTTAGTAAATTCAATCAGAAGCTTTCAATATTCTTCATCCTGCCTGAGCTCAAGTCTAATCAAAGCAAAAAAACATGCAGGTAGTCAAAGTACTTATTTCCTTTTTCTGCATGAAATATTAAACTACTGACTTCTGTTTGCTGAAATATGAAAAGTACATCTTATACTTATTTTGACCTTGATTTTAGAAGCAATAGACAATTTTTAAAATTCAAATGATAGAGACAAGCAAAAAACCAACTTAAGACTGGGAGAAAATTGATTGTTTTTCCTGTATGTTTTCTCTCCAATGCATAATAGCATCTAAATTTTTGTCAGAGAAGCTTTTGTGCCATTTGGACTGCACAGCTGTGAAAGTTACTGTCTATCCAGAGGGAAGGTTTTGACTGACCATCATAGAAAGGGAATGGTTTCCTAGGGAAATGGAGTCCACTGGTATAAAGTTCATGTCCTCCTTTACCTCTGCTGATTCACACATAAAAAAAAAATCTGGGAACGAAGATCTTTGAAACACCTTTTGTGAATGATCATTTCACATAGTCTCATAGAAAATAGATGGAGGAGGATAAAATTCTTTTTTTAGCTCGCATCTGTCATTGTCTTTTCAAGCACAGCATCAGTACAGAGAAGACTCCTGTTTTGATCTGTAATCAAGGTCTGCATTTTAATCCTCCAAAGCCTAGAGATTTTTTTGCTTTTGGATAAAAAGAGACAAATCTGAAAACACATGCTGAAGCTGTACAGACTCTGAGCTGGAATGACTCCTGAAGGATGCTGGGCCTGATGGGAATTAAAAAGTCTGACCTGCTTCCCAGCTTCAAGCTTCCTCTCCCAGGCATGCAGCAAATGTGTTATTCACTCCCTGACCCTTTGCACAATGGGCTGACCTTCCCCTCAAATAAGTCAGCCCAGCATGAGAGCAACATATGGAGCCTTTGAGGCCTTCCTCTGTCCAGAAAATTGTGTCATTTTTAGGCAGCATAGGACTCCCAGTTATATGGACCTTCCTCCTGCTGAAGTATCAAGACTCTCATTGACTTCTGTATAAAGGGGACTGGGCATTAAGCTTGCCTCTGGGAAAACAGAATCTAAATAAGGAAAGTTATGTGGATCCCTGAGAGTCCGTAACATAGGAATTAGTCATGCAAATGCAATATTTAGACTATTTAAAATGCATACTAGTTGGAACATGCAGAGTGATATTTTGCAGCTTCTCTGCAAATAGAGCTTGTGTGTGTGCAAAGTAGCTGGTAGCTGATGTTGCAGTGCCACAGGGTAGGGAATAGCAGTCCCTAGAGTGAGACAGCAGAGAGGGGTTTGGAAAGGCTGAGGCAAAGCAATTCTTTACTTTGGAGAAGATCCTTGCATAGTAAATTGTGATATTAAGCTTTCCCTCTGAGTGTCTTACAATTACCATCAGATCATGAACATAATAATTTATGAGAATTTTACCTGCACTTTTTTGGGAAAGAGTTTGCTATACATTTTTGTGGAAGGAAAAATACAAGTTTTTTGTAGATAGAGAAAAAAATGGTATGAGTTTTCCAACTTCTTCAGTTCTGCTCCAATGCATTTAAGACCGATTTTAAAAACTTCAGTTCTTCTCTCTGCTTTGCACATGAATAAACATGGGTGTTGGTGATGCCCCATCCAACTCCCCCCAAAAGGACATGAAAATCTGGACTCACTTTTGTAAAACAAAACAAAACAAATCTCCAAAATGCTATATAAAATCCTGTGATGATCTTAATGAAGAAATATCAAATCCTAGAACCAGATACACTGTGATGGGTGGAGGCAGATATAGACAATTACAGAGCTAAAACTCTGTACATGCTTCTCTGCATGGCACACACTGATGGAAGAGGTTTGTCCTGCTTGTAAATACCTCACCATCCCTTTGTGTTAGTTACAAGCAAACTATAATAATGGAGCTGTTATTTGGACCAGTCCAAATAGCTTCCTCTTTCCAGAAACTATACCAGAGACTGTGAAAAATTGTAACACCAACAGGAGCTTTCAAAGTAAAAAAAAAAAAGTCTCCTTAGTTTTGATCATTCCAAAATGCTGTTCATGCAAAGGTTACTGGGCAAAACCAAACTTAAGGCAAAACAGATTCATCCCCATGTTTATGTACCACTATATGTGCTCTCTACAAATCAGGCTGTGTAATGATGGGACAGACCCTGGAGTGTGGGAGGCAAATAGGTACAACAGGTCACCATCTTCCTGCAGGAGAAACCTTCTCCTGGAAACAGATGAGCCGGGCAGTGTGCATTTTAATTAAAATCACATCATGGGCATTTAAGTTTTCAAAAATTATTAGTATGACAGAGGTTACCTTTTCTTGTGACTACTATTATTACTGTCAGACTGCCTGCTTCAAGTGGGGGGCTGAAGGTTACATATGGGCTGGGGGAATGTGAAGTTAGCTGGAAGGGGTTAGTACACGGGGCCGTAGCCTCGGAATGCTCTTTGTTGGCCAGAGCTCTCTTGCTGTCTTGTCTACAGCTGTGCAAAAGACCCCTCAGGACATCATGTACAGCCCTCAGCAGTGACTGCAGTGCTATAAACTGCAGGTGACTCTGGTCAAATCCAATTTCTCTTCCTGAACAGAGTGCATGCTATCGCTGAGTGTTCCTTGCCAAGGTAAACAGGGGTAACAATGTTACAGATTATTCTAGAGAATTTCATTCAAATGTGTGCTTGGTATTGCTGCATTTCTTTAAATAATGAACTGTTTTAATTCCTATACTTGTAATTCAGGCTAATGGGCCATGATGAAGTAAGATGATTGTTTGGGTGTATGTAAATAGATTTACAGATGCAAAGATGAGCTGTTCGGCTTAGTAAAGGACACACTTTCATGAAGGAAACTTAGGACTCACAGAGTCTTTCTAGGAATGCCTTAATTTTTTTTTTACTATTCATACTGACATTCCTGTGATTCATCGATGTGCATTTTACAAATTAAGCTGTGCTGCAAAAGGCTGAAATGACCTACCCAAGGGTGTACATAAACTTGTGGTGCAGTCAGCAGTTGACCTATGCTTCAAATCTCTGTTCCATTCTACTATATTATTCTTTGGCATCCAGGAAAACCTTGTGCCTTGAAAAGTCTTCCCTTTCTAAAACCAGGTTTTGTTTCAGCTCTGAGGAGCACAGCCACTTTAAAAACAGAGACACAAACAGCACACATCTTTAGGGAAAAGTTTAAAAAAAGCACAAGAAAAACAAATTATTTCATAGTTTAAAATTCCACTTTGAAGTGCATTTTGGTGATTATCAGATAAATCCCTAAGAACAGAATTGGAATGACACTATATATGTGCTTGAAACAGTTCTCTCTTTAATGGATCTTTTGGAACTTGCCTAAGTTGCCATAAGAAGTCCGTTTTTATCATGCTGTACTGTAAATATTTTAGTACTGAAATTGGCTTTTAATAAAATTAACTGCAAGTTCAAAATGTTTAATGGACTCCATGGCAGTAAAATTAAGAAGAATGTCATTTTGTCTCTTTAATGTGCCCCGAAACATTCTTGCGTTGAATTAGAACGCTGATTGTTATTTTTCAGCTCAGGACTTGGCAGGTGTGTAATGTGACTCCTGATAGCAGGACAGCAGATTACATTCTCCTATAAAACCATTTCTAAGGGACTTGGCACAAAAACTGTTATTGCATGTCTGCAGGTGTTTAGTAATTGGATTAATGCAGAGCAGAAGGAATGTCTGATGCCCCAGCAGTGAGAAATGTTGAGGAAAGACACATTCATTTCTAAGAGTAACCTGGAATGCATGATGACAGCCTGTTCACACACACAGAGCCAGATCTAAGCCTGCAAGTTTAAAATTAACTGCTGTGAGCAATCACCTTCCAGAGGAAAGTTTATCCAAACCTAAATACAATAACAGGAGCTCTGTAAGTAAGGAGGTAGGGAGCTTTGGGCTATGTTTTGATCCTATTCCAAAAGTAACTTGCATAACCTTAGAAAAAGTTCTTATATTATGCATATCAGGAATCCCTGAAATCCTAGGTGTTTGATAAAAATATCCTTGATAAACATATAGACACTCAAAATTCTGTAAAGGTATAGACAATATAATAGAATCTTAGATCAAGGGCTTTCAGAACAAAATGATGTTCTTTTAAATATCCTGATCATGAATTAGAAAGGCTTTTGTGATGGCCAGGGACTTAAAAAATAAATATTTCTATATTGATGAAAATAGCTGAGGTCTGGACAGTACTCAGAAAAACATTTGCATGAAATCTTTAGATTCACTAAGTTTTGATTTACAGCTGACATGTTGTCCTCAAAAATTAACTTGAAAATGGGTACTGTTTTGAAAAGCATCTTTTACATATGGTTTATACATTAATTTTAACAGCAGAGGGATTTAGGAATAAAAAAAATTCTTTGTTTTATCTTTTGCTGGGAAAACCAGACCCATGAGAGAAAGCTCTCTGCTGCTAGGGCTCCTGGGAGGACAGAAGTGATGTAAATCCAGTGAGGACACTTCAGGAAGTATTGCCTTTCTTATCTATCAGGAAATAAAGGTACTGAGGTGACAGCACTCTGCTTTTTGGCTGGCTGTTTCCTCTGGAAGCAGTCCTAGCTTTCTGAGGGTAGGACTGACCAAAGCCATGCAACAGGCTCCTGGCTAATTATAAAACCCCTATGAATAAAGTTCATGACTCACACTTGTTGGGGTTTCTGCAGTACTATTTCTAGACCATGAAGATGTCTCAGGTGAGGATTTCAGTCATTTTGACTTTTGCCTTATCGCTCATTAATTTCAAGAATACGTTAGATTTGCATTATTTATATTCTCGGTATGAATTTATTAGAAAATAAGAATCATAAGAGAGGAGAATATATTATTAAGACTAAAATAGGTGTAGAAAATTTTAAGTACACCACATTGCCTAAAGAAAAGAGCTTTCCTTAGGGAATTTAATCAAAATATCCCTAATTTTTGGAAATGAGACTTGGAGATTTTACCAGAATCTTAAAAGCTTTGTCCTACACAATGAATACTATTTCATTGGGGATCAGGTGTTTAATGACCGTGGAGTAAATAGAAGCTCCATGGAGGCTGTTGAGAGCTCTGCACTGACTTCCAGACACAAGTCACAGGCCACCCCCACTGCAGTTAAATTGTCAAACAACTCCTGTTATAGCTTTGTCTTTTACAGGCACAGAACCCTCCCTGGGCTTGGTCTCAATCAGAGAGGACAAGGACCAGAGGGGGTTGACTGCATGTAGAACAGAGCTCACATTGCACAGAGAAGTACACATGCACAGTCTACTGGTTTGAAAGTTCTTTAGAATGAAAGGATCAGCTTTTGTGAAGCTCAGGGAATGCTGCATCACCATTCCCTTCACAGAGGTGGCTGTGCCTCTGTTTAGATCCTTTTCGTGCATTGCACGAATCAGTTTCTGGTGTGGAGGGTCTATTTTATGTGGTATGGGGAATGCTTCATTTGAATTTTTCCAGATTTCAGATGTTTGACTTTGGAACTTTAAAACTGCTTCCCCATCAGCTTTTATGACTTTAATTGACAATTTTTTTTTTTTTAACATGAAAACTAAAAAAAAGTCTGTGGTGAAAGCACACACTTGAGCATTGCATTCCCGTGGCACAGAACTGCTGTGCTGCATGATGATTCTGACCATACAGACTGACAGCAGACTATTCTAACAGGAAAATTAATATTGCTGGAATGACTCTGGGAATAATAAAAATAACCAGTTCTACATCTAACCATCCCATCCCCCAAGAAGATGATGGTTTTTTTGTCTAACCTCTTCCAGCTTTACTACTCAAAATTGGATTATCCCCTGAAAAACAACTTTGAACATTTCTGAGAAAGTCTCTGAAACCCAGAGTTCCCTGCAGGTGGAGGAATGATTGTGTACTAACAGCATCCCAACAGCAGTAACTAAAAGGAAGTAAAGGGACAAGTTTAAGGTGTTTGCGCTGTTTGTGCATTCGCTATGAATTCACTCAGTCTATTCTTGAATGCAGGAAAATAAGTTTCTGGACCTTAGACTGGACTCAATACATGCTGCTATGTTCTTATGTCTGAAAGTTATAGAGTTCAGACAAAACCAGTTGCCTCCACTCCCTTTATTGTCACTGGAGACAAAATGATTTATGTCACACCTGGCTTTGGAGTTGCATTTTAGGGGTACCTGCGCTTCTTTCTCCATTGACTAAAAGCAGACTGTGCATAAGTTTTAAGCCTGCCTAAGACTTGAACTTTCAGACCATTGCATTAACTTATCTGAATCTCATTCCAGCCCTCATTATCAGGAAGGGTTCATTATGTGTTGTTGCACTGAAACACCGCTTTGTCCTCCAAAAAAATTACACTATCCTGTAAAAATTTTAAATTACTGAAACAACTGTTGACACAGTTATATTAGGCAAGGTTCAAATTTTGCCACATAGCTGTGTAAGAAAATTCTTCAGCATCTTTAGCAGCTCTTGATATTTTTATTCCCTGGAAATAGAAGTGTTTGTCTGTATTTTCACCGATTTCAGGGAGTGTCCTCTGGGAGAAGACTGTGTAGCAGGGCTGATTCACCTGCTCTGTGTGTTTACTGATGGGAATTACAGACAGTTTAACTCAAGAAAATAGGCATTCATCACCCTTACCAAAGGAGTTTGTTAGCTCTCCTTTCACATTAATATTAGTACTGAAGTAGAAAGACTTCACTAGAAAATCCTAGAAACATAGCAGACTGTTCATTGTCAAATTCTATATCTTCATTGATTTTTTTCACATTGTACTTGGAAAGGGTGATTGTTAATGATAAAGTTTAAAAAAGCAATTTTTTCAGCAACTGGAAGAAGAAATACAAACCTCTTTCCTAAGATAGATGCCATAGTTATTGTTTAACTGTATACATGCTTTTTAGGAAGAAATATGTGAAAGGATTGTCTTCTTGAAGTATTGTACCCTGTATTTTTGAAGAATCATTAACTGTGCTATGGAATTTATATCTATGTTGTTTCTTTAAGAAGTTTGAAATTCCTATCATGTCATAGTTTGTTTTAGTTTCATTCTTATATTTTGCATTTTAAAAAATGCAGAAGATCAAGAGATGTGCCAAGTAGGGGTGGAGATGCGTTCAGACCTGTAACCTTACAGGTTCAGGAAGACTTTAAAGTTGAGACTGGTAGGATCCAGTTACATTTCATCACAAAGGATAAATTTATGCCTGTAAGCCATAACCTTTGGCCAGTCTCTGTTTCTTCCTATTGGCTGAGAGACATACTTGTGTTGTCTGTCATGTATTCACACTGCATAAAATTTTCTTTCCTTTGTTTTTCATTTGTTTTCCTGGCTACTTACATCAACAAAATGGAAGCTATCCAAATTGGTGGCATGTCTATCTAGGGAAAGCAAATCAAACTTTTAAAAAATGTTGTCCACTGTGCTAATGCAAAGGATGGAAACTGCTGGGGCTGCTGTAGAAACGAAAAAGTAGAATAGCTGTTCCTTACACAGAAACTGAATTGAGAAACACTGAGTAGTTATTAACACCATGTTGTTGTAGCCACAACACATTACTCTGAGGCTGCATTTGTACCAGTAAATAGAAGGGATCATGGCTCTGCTCTGGTTCTGTGACCAGCTGACATGAGTGACCTCATGATCAGCCAGCTGAACTCTTCAAATTTACAAAACCACCGGACTGCCTCCGAATAGGCTGTTGGTTTTTGAGTCAGCTAAGACCTGAAAGCAGTGTCCAGACATTATCTGGAAGAATATTACTTTGGATCAAAACAGTACCAAAAGGTGTTCTAGTAATTAAAAGTCATTACCTGCCTCTGTTTAGTATGCTTATATAAAGGTAGGTTTATATAAGGTGTATAAAGGTAGGTGTATATAATTTTTTTCGGCTGTAGAGAGCCAGAAACCAGGGCAATGCCAGTCAGACAATGATACAAGCAGCAATATTGAGAGGAGACATATAAAAATATGGGTTCTGCAAAGATATACATAATTTTCCTTCTGCACTGCAGAATGGAATAAAAAGACATTAAGTTTCTTCTAAATTTTGGGCACAGATGTATGCCCTTGCAGCTACTTTTAAAAGTCTGGGAAGGGGAATATACTTACTGTCATTCAAAAATGTTCCTTTTATCAAAGAAAGGCACTATGTGAACAATAAAATACAAAGTTGTCAAGAAAATCCAGCTTCACAAAACTAAAACAATATGAAGCATTCTCTTCCTCCCAAATTATGAAGGTTTCAAATGTCAGCCTGAATGAATAGTTCTGTTTTCCACCCAAACACATTTCTTGGACAACTCCTGGAAACCTGATGCCTGAACACTGCTGTTTATAGGAGCTCTTCTGAGTATCTGTGCCAGTCTGCACCTGAGGGTACACTGGCTACACTGGATACATGGCTGATCATAGCTGGAACCCTAAAGCCACATATGTACATCTGCTGTGCCTTCATTATGGAGTGGACTTGGATATTACATCTAATTTCTGCATTTAACACATACTCACCACTGAGTTCTGGTGGGGTGTGCAGTGTGGGCCAGCTGGGGAAGGAACTGAAGCTCAGGTTTGTATTTCAGCCTCATTGTGAAATGAGGATAGATCCCTTAACTGGATAAAGCTTTTCTGTAGACAAGAAGATAATTGTGGGTAGATACCAGAGAAGAGGCTAGAGCCTCAGTTTGTTGTGAAGTCATGAGTACCTTAAGCAGCTTCAGGAAAAAATGCCTCAGATTTTTACTGTGAATAAGTGCAGCCCTAAGAAGGACTCAATAATGAGGCTATAATTTTCTTTCATCACTGGCTAAGCTAACCTAGCCACAGAGGTGTTAGTGCTGATTGCATGAATTAATATTACAACACAGACATCCTGTTCAGATTTAATTTCAGAAATCAATTCTTGACTTTAAGATGAAAAAAATTGGAGTGTTGGACTTTTGAAGGATAAAAGAAAAGGTGCTGTGCTTATGAAGATTCTTTAATAAAGCAGAGGACATTACTACTGAAATTATTGTCACCAGTTCCCCTCTGTTTGGAGAGATCTTATTGCTAGCTGATAATATTTATCCAAAGTGATATTTAAATTTCTTAGCATTCTTACTTGTGTCGTGTTCCATCCTTACCAAAAGCAATTTGGTGATAAAAGTACATCTATACTGGCAAGCAGGGCTTAAAGAAATGCAGGGCACAGCTGGTGTTGAAAAAGTCTCTCTCACATTTTTGCATAACACAGACTGCAGCCCAAGACAAGATGAAGCCACTAGAAAACCTCAGCACAAAGATAAACAAGACTGTATGGCCAATGATAACAGGAAAGTTTAACACTAGATCAACACAAGTATAATTAGCTGTTTCAAGTGGAGACATTATTCTTCATTTCCTGCCCTCAACTTGTTGCTCTGGACTGTTAAACAATAGCTGTGTTTCATGCAAGAAGGGTTGGGTTTCAGAGGCTGCTGAAATGGTTCCCCTGTGGGACCAGATCCAAGGGTGCACGGATTCACTGGGAGTGTCTCTGAGCTGCTTCAGGTCGGCCAAGACAGCCTGACAAACACAGAAATAGCAGGGACCGATAGCTTGCTTGACAACAAAAATCCATTAGGATTAATTCAGCAGTATTTTCATCCACCTGATTTCAGTCATTTTGACTCACATAGGCTTTATACCCACTGTACAAAAACACAATCAAGAGATCCCTTTGCTTTTTTCTGGTAAGCTCCAAATTTTCAGTATAATGAAAGAGTTCCCCCTTCTTTTCCCTCCTAGTCTGTGCACAACTCTTCCTTTTTCTCCCCACTTTGCCAGTCTCCTTCATCCGCATCCCACCCTTCAGCCATATTTTTTCAATCATACCTTTTCTCTTTCAGTATTCTCTTTGCTGCCTACTATTAACTTCAGATGCACTAAGCTGTCTTTCCTTGGATCCAGACTTCAATATGTCCCAGTGGGACTTGCCCTTGCCAAAGATCACTAGACTGTGGAGGCAGGCTGGACATCACCTGAGTCAAATTCCTGGGTTGCAGGTAATGAGAAGCAGCTAGATCCAGGGAAGAGCTGCCTCTTGCTTATCCTGCAAGTTTTGTAACACCTGAACTCAGTATTACATAATGAGTCTAAACTGAACGTGGTCTTTTACCAAATTCATAAGTACCCTGCAATATCAGTAGTCTGGCATCATCCTGTAGGATAAGAAAAGCTTTTAGAGGTGTCTAGTTGAAAAGTTTATATAATTATATCAATCATTAAATCTTTTCTATACCTGCAGGTTATAGTTACCTGTATGTGTACCTTATCCTTTTTGTCTGACATAGTAAACATTTTATGATTTTTTGAAATCTTTTGCCATTTAAAAATGGTAGACTACAAAAAATATAGGTTATATAGTGCTCCAAACAGTTAGAAGTTTTCTGAATGCACACATGGTATTACTGAAACCTATTCTGACTATATGCAGATGCAAAAAACATGACATGCAAAAGGGGTTACACATAATTGGAAGATGTGATGCGGAAAATTATTTCTTTAACTGTCACTCTATGCCTTTATTTGTTCTTGAATCTCTTATTAAAAAAACCCAACACCACACACAAAGAAACAAACATGTACACTGTACATCAGAACCTGGAAATCTCCCAAGCCACAGTCTAAGAATTGGCAAAACTATCAGATAAGATTCAACAGAAAAACTACAATGTGATGATGGGCTCATTTTAGAGACAAGACATAAATTTCTGGTAGGGTTCCTAGATTAAAAAAAAAAAAAAATCAATTCCTGCTTCTGGTATAGGTTTCTTATATTATCTTAAATCAGTAATATATGATTTCTGCTCCTTTGTTTCTAGAATCTGAAAACTAAAGAAAACCCACCACCTTTCTTTTTTTCTCCCACAATTTATCTGACTTCACTTTTTAAAATACAATAAAATGTTTGCATATATACCTGCAAATGAACAGATTGAACCTTAGACCTAACAAGAGTCTATTGGCCCGTAACTAATATCAAGTTCATAAATTTAGATAGTATATATGCCATAACAAAGCATTTTTCTGCAAAATGGTTTTGTTGTTGGTTATATAAAACAGTGACTCATTCCTTTCTTGTAGCAAACATTTTTTCTTGTCCTCATTTAAATAGTACAAGAGAAGCAAATGAAAAGTTTGTCTGGATGGTGTGAGATGGGATAGATAGAAAGATTGGAAAGAATCTGTGGAAGACACATAAATGGCTTCAGAGCGTGTATAAAGACTTTCTCTGCAATCTCTAATCTTTAAGTAACATTAAACTGCCTGCATTAGGTCTTCTTTAGCTGTATCATTCTATACAACAGATGTTGATCCCATGAATCTTTGAAGTGAAAACATTCCGTGATTCATAGAAAATTTATGATTAAAAGATGGTATAAAGATGAGAAACCACCCGGCATTATGAGCCATGATGAACATGTGTGCAAAGTTATTGCAAAAGACACTGTGCACTCTACACCCAGAAAAGGGGAAAAAATGTTCCCTTTGGTTGAATAAAACGTAGAAATTAAGTAAAGATGGTCCTCTCCTACTGTTTAAGTCTTTCATATCAGTTTTACAAGCAGTAAAATCAGAAGCAATAAGTACAACATTACTTCTACTCATCTGTCATTTTCAGGAAATCAGAGTATATAATTTGTTGAGTAATCCTTTGAATTCCCATCTGAATATTAAAAATGAAATGTGGTATCGCTTCATGTACCTGTCTGTGACTTTTCAGACTGTAAACAACCCTCAGTGCATAGCTTGATTTGTCTGTCTGAAACCATGAGGCAGGCATTTGTATCAACAAAGGGTTAGTTTAGATTTGCTAGTTTTATCTAACAAATTCAGTGATTCTTCACCTTCCCAAGAGCATATAGAAAAGGCAATGGAGAATTAGAATTTACATGGTTTTGCTACCTTTTTTTTCCATTCAGGGAGAAGGAAAAAATGCCATCTGAATTAAGTAACAGTGTGAAATTGGAGATAAATGCAATAATCTGAAAGTTCATTTCATAGAACATGAAAACCTAAAAAGGTTCCTAACTGTGAGTTAGGAAAACAGAGATGAAATATAAATTTGCAAATGGGCTGCCCACCTTCCTGGAGGTCTCCTGCACACCACAGATGCATTTCTGAGCTGGAAGTGGTGCGGGTCCTCCCACCCAGCAAGTGCCAGAGAGCCAGAGGGGTTTGGTGTCACCGTGGAATAGGGAAGATGAGGCTTCAGTGCTGTCCTGCTGACACTATAGCAGTCAGAGGGAAGAGATAAATGGCCACCGTGTCTCCTTCTTGCTGTGTGATGGGGTGGGCCCTTCTCCTCCAAACTCTCTGCCTCTCCCTTTAAAGAGTCATCTGGATGGCATGGAGATAACCTGAAAGCCCTGGGACAGTGGTAGAATCACAGCCTTGAGCTCTGGAGTTTTCTAGCAGCTGCTTTTGCTTGAGGCAGATGACACTGTGCTGAAAGCCCTGCATCTTACACTTTGCTTTTCCTGAGCCAGAGCAGATCCTGGCATGGGAACAAGACCAAGGAGGAGGAGGCGAGCAGGATCCCCCAACAGACAGAGTAGTGAGGGCTGGCAGAAGGGAGTGGGAGGAAAGAGGTCTCATTAGTCCCACTGAAACTCTGTATGGCTCCTGACCAATCTCTTTTCTGAAATAAATGGAAGTGATTTACTGCATCTGAAGTCAGCTACCTACAGAGTATATATCTAGTTTGAGCTGGTCGTCTTTTCAGACAGTGCGGAAAGATAGGCACATCCAAGCTGAGGATAGCAAGCTGTTGACAGTAAAAGAGCAAAATTCATTTATTGTGTGCTGTACTAATAAACAAGGATGAAAACCAGAGGGACACTCTGGTCTACAAAACCTTTCTGCAATTAACCTGCTGTATCTATCTTGGAGTTCATAGGGTTCGTATTCTTATAAAGGATGTCCTGGAACAAGGCACTTTAGACTATGCCTGGTTTTTTATTCTGTTTGGTATTATATGTTTTTAATAGTAGTTTGTGTTATGCCCTTGAATGAAAAGAGAAAATTAAAGTACAGATCTTGCCTGGAATAGAGATTAGGAATGTTAAAATGTTGTAAGACCTTGGCAGGATCCTACAGAAAAGGAAAATTATCTCGGAGGCAAGGAATTATCATGATGTCCTCTTCTGTTCTGCTGATAATCTTCTTAAGTGAGACACTGGTCAGGGACATATTTATTCTATTTAATGATATCTTGTAATATTTCTGTGTGGTTTTTGGATACAGCTGCAATGTGAAAAATATAGCTGTTGATCAGTTAAGGGAGTAGGTACTCTGGGTTTTTATAATCAGATACTCTAGAAGATTTTCTCAGGTATCCTTGTCAGGCATTTTTGAGATAATGCAGGATTTGCTTGATCATGTTCCAACATGGTTGTTAAAAGAATGCCTGCCTTCCTTGGTCATGTTATCCTGAGAGTTGTGAATTGCTCTCTTCAATCTGGGATGGCTCCAAAATAATTTGAAATGGGCTACAATCATTCTTTTGTTAGAGAAGATGTCTTATCCATGGATGTTTTCTTTAATAGCCAACCAGTTTATAATTTACACATTTTGGTTAACAAGGAGAATAGTATAAAGTTCAGTGCAGATTTTATTATATATGTTATAGCACACATCTGGGAGAGCTAGACTTTATGATTGTCCCTTGGTTGTTAATATTGTAACTTTTCTACATCAAGCTCTGTTCTTCTTGGCAATTTACTTTTTGGCAGCCATCTGACAAATAACTTAAATACCTGATTAGTGTTATGCACAAGCCTTTTCTTATGGCTATTATCATGCTTGCCCTTGTATGTAAAGCAAGATAATAGTCATGTCTTATTAAGGGGAGCTTAGTTGTAATTCTGAATGCAAAATGAAGTCCTACCAATTCAGTTCCAAAAAATTATGAACATGATTGACAGGGAATAAGTAAATAAAAATATGGGTGAAACTTTGCAACAGAAACCCCAAAGATATCTAATAAGCCTGACCCATTTTGCCTAAAAATCAATGACAGTGAAATTCATAAACATTTCCTAGGTTTTTCTAGGAATATTCTCCTAGGTGCACAGGGAGAAAAAAAGGCACTTTCAGAGCATTATTCACCTGTGGATGAGTTCGTACTCTGGAAATGCCCATTTTTTTTTTGTTATTTCATGAAGGGACAAAATTCCATAATAAAGAGCAGACTTTTGCTTTTAGGTGTTGAGGTTCAGTGAAATTAGTCTTGAAGACCTTCTCTGAAAATGAACTCTATGTGAAGCAACTGGGGGCTCTTCAGACTGGTGAAGGCCAACCTGTTGAACAGCAGTGTCAGTCAGGATTTCATTTACAATCTTTCCTTGATAAGGCACAATGATCTGTGAGGCTTTTATACTTTATTAGAGAATGGCACAGGACTGCCTGTTTACTGATTTTTTTGTTTTGTTTTGTTTTGTTTTTATTGTTATTTGGTGATCTTTGGTAGTTTCTCTTTGTTCAATGAGTTATATAATCTGCGAATATGCCAGAATTCACTTGAAAAAAGTTCTTCTAGCCCTCAGGGCAGCATAAAAAGAAGCTATAAAATAGAAACCATATATAAGTAGTAAAGTTGTGATATTTAATGTTTCTAAAGAGTTGTGGGGCCTGAATTATTAGAGCTCAATCATGGTTTGAATCATCTGTGAAATACTCCCATTCTTAAGATAAACACATATTTTTGTAATACAATCTCTCTTCTACCAGTAAATTTCATTACTCAACTATTTGTCAAGGAAAAGTTTAGCTAAGTGTCAGAAACATAAAAAAAATCTTATTTTTTGTAGATGACTCCAATAAGTTATCTTTCCAATATTCTTTGTACCAACAGTGAGGAGGGTTTCACTGAGCATATAAAGCTTTGTGTGAACTTGCTGTTAGAGACTGTGAACTGCCTTCCAGCTTTTTCTGAATCAGTTGGAAATGAAAAATAAAACCATATGAAAGATTAAATAAGCATGTTGATGTCTTATTTTTTCAGATATCACACCACTCTTTCTAGCAATGGGAGAAAAAAAATGGTCAGAATTTTCCAAAATCATAAAAGTGTTTTAAAATACTATAAACCAATTTCCAAAATTGTAAAAATGATTTATACTTCTTCACTCTCTTAAAGGAAATTATTTTGGCAAGGTTAAGAATAAAAAGAACTACAGCATGAACAAAAGCCACTTCATTTAAAAAGGTGGGTTCCCCTAACGCGGATTATTTGCTTTTGTAAGCCTGAATAAAACCATGATATGGTAAAATTGTGAACATCTGGAATACTCCAAATCAGTAGGAAATTATTTTAACACAGAGTATGGGATTAATTTGCCTAAATTTAGACATCTACAAAGTAGACATCTAAGTTTGAACTGGTTTTCCAGGCCCTAGGTAATCAGTAAAAAGAAACAGGCTTTTGCACAGAACAATTCATCCGCATTCTAAAACACATCGGAAATGGTCCAGATGGATTACTCCCAGAAAATGTTTATTTTTCTCTGTTGAACACAAAGACAGACATGATTGACTACCTTGGATGTAAACATCTGTAATGCAGTATACAGTTAGGCAAGACACCTTCATTATTTTTTAGAGCTATAGCATAGCAATAGCATGTACACTCCATACACTTAGTCTACTCCAAATCTGGGTACAGAAATCAGCTACACTGTTGAATTTTCTTAGGTTTAGATTAGTTACCTCAAAATCTATGCATGCAAGTGCACACATACAGGTATCTACTTGTGTTTGTGCAGGATGTATAACCTCTATCAAGGTTTATATCAGAAATATTAATCTTGATAGCTTGCCTCTGCAGTATCACATACAAAACCAACTCATGTTACTCAGACAAGATTTTAAAATTAATACTATGCAGCTGAGCAAGGATATCAACAGCACTGGGGTGGAAAGTTCCTTCACTTATTTTGTAGGTCCAGCTCCAGATGAATGCCACATAATCTTCCTTAACTCATTCATACATGTATTTGGAAATCAGAAGCTCTGCACCAGAAGGTTATAAAGGCTGACTTTACTACAGGCATCATCTTACACTACACAATACAGAAGGTGTAGAATTATTTAATCCTCAGATCCTAAAATCGTAAGAACCATTCTATGAGAAGTAGAGCTAAGGGGTTGCTTAACTGTTAGGCAGTGCTTAACAGAAGGTGAAATATTTGCAGTTCTAAAGCCTGTATGAAAATCTTTAAGAGGAGGGAAATGCTTAATTTCCACTTTTTTTGCATGAAGTCTGTTGTGTAGTGGTGAAGGCATTGATAAGTTTCACAGTGGTCAAATGACAAAGATAAAGCTTGGGTTGTGTCATATGTGATGGAAAATAGTTACCATCATTTCTGCTTAAGAATAAATCAGTTTATAAATCTGTATACCAAGTACTGAATAACTTCCCATAACAGGATCTGATGTGACCCTTTACCATCTCCTCCAATTCCTTCTTCAGTATTCTCTCACACTTCAGCCAGTAACCCAAATCTATTTCAAACTTTTATTTTTTATTTCTGTTGCACTCAATAAGACAAATGCCAATTTGGCATAAAATTGCCCTCATGTCTCCTTCTTGGCTTGGTGACTCACATGGCAGGATTGAATTTAAGGTGCTTTTAGATGCCAGGAAGTATGGATCTTAGAAACTGGAATCTCAGATACAAGCATGCGAGTATCTGAGATCCTGAGTATCTCCTGCAAATGGAGAGCTAAAGCTCAACTCATTCCTCTCAACCTCGGCTTGTAGTGGAATTTAAAAAGCACTAAAATATCTTAAGACCACTGGACAGGACTGGAAGTTGTGAGCCTTTTGGGGAACAGAACTGTGTTGGTTCAACCACTGGAAGCTTAGCAGGAGGCTAACGCAAACCAGAGGGCACCAGATGCCTATTTGAGCCCTTGTGGTCTGGGATGTCATTCCCAAATCTCGCACACAGGCTGTCTGCATTTGCCACCATTCACGTGGTTCAGCTGGAGGAATTGATGAAGGAATTGATCTGTCATGGAATTGGTGCTGAAATCAATTAACCTGGAGCTCTGGGTATGGCCCAAAGGTGCAAGGTGTAAGAAAATTATTTTCCCTAGCCATGCTACATAGAGGATAAGGCCAACTGTGCATGCAATAGCTTCCAGGATCAGATCAATCATGTATTGAACATTCACTACAGATTTAATAAAACGGCTTCAGCAGTATAAACTTGGTTGTAAAATACAGAATTAAAATCAGCATTCAGCCTTTGCAGTGTTTTATGCATATGATCCACTTACAAACTTTCATTAAGGAAGCTGGGTTAGAGTCATGAGGCATAGTTTTTATAAGCTTTGTCTCCTTCAAATCTTATAAAAATAAATTTAAGTAGCTTACATATCCCTAAATAAGCTGTAACAATAGTATAGCACAGTTCAGTTAATTTAGTGTGTTAGAAAAAGTTTTCTTGCTGGTTTTCAAAATGTTAGAGTTTTGCCGGATATATCATTACCACCAAGTTGGTACTGACTTGTGGAGGCTATAAAACAAATAAAGTCATTAAAAATAATTTGAACAAAAGGAGTAACTTGATATCATAATGCCATCCACATTTGGTTAAAATGACTAATTTTAAAGCTCCCTTTCATCTTACTAAACAGATTTCCAGAGTTAAAAAAAATGTGATTAATAAATTATCCCCCATAAATCTTATGATAACTATGATAGTCTTTGGAGAATTATGAAGCCACATCTGGAAAAAGTATTTTACTGCCTGTAAAACAGCATGCCATGAATTTTACTAGTTCATATTAGTAAGTGAAATACGGTATATAATTTTGCATTCATCAGTGTGAGTGCAAAACACATAATTTTCTTCTCCCCAAAACCATTAGATTTATTTCAAAAAGAATGTTTCTTGTAAAGTTTATAAGGAACTTGTTTTCTTTTATTCATATATAGATATTTCTCCTTTATATTAGCTGTAATTTACAAGATGAACTGGAGAGTACCTAACATTAGAACAGAAGTAAGCAAACAGTAAGAGTAATAGAGTTCATTTGTTATTATTATTACACCAAGGCTAAAATGAGCAAGGCCAAGCCCCTGAATAAATGCCAGAGCACTAATCAAGAGAGAAAGCAAAGAAGTTAATTTTCTGCTATATAATCCAACAATAGCTATTACGTTATTCTTTTTCATTAAGGACATTTTTAAATATATAGATTAGAGTTGCAAGTCATTCAAGATGAGTGGCTGTAATATTTCTGGAATTAAAAACTTGATTAAACTTAAGTATTTCTTAAATAAAATGAGCAATGTTCTAGTAGAGCCAAGTATGTCCCAGGGAAATATAAAACCCTTTTTATTTCCAAGCAGATGTTTGCAATAAGAAATGGATGGTGAGTGAAAGGGAAGAACACCATTAAGCTAAGGTAACCCCTAAAGATTTTTATATAGTTCTGCAATCATAAGCTCCATCAGTGATAAATATCACAATAGTGCTTGTAATGTACCTGGTTTTATTTATGTGTAGATCCTTGAATATGCTTTACCTCGAGTAATATAATTTGGTTAATGACCACAGAGAAGTTATATTTTAATATAAATGATAGTGACATAATTTTTGTAACCTGAAAAGGTTCTTTCTCTAAAGATACTATAAATCAGCACAATAACATCTGTAAACATGCTTTGTTTTTATAACAGAAATAAATAAAAAGGCCAGAGAAATGCTTACTAATAAAAGTATGTGGATTAGACCACTTTATTGCAAATGATACTCTCACAATTTCAACACAAAATATTTGTGTAACATGTTGCTTAGACTGATAACATGGATGATATTCTGGCCATAAAACTGCTATTGCAGTAAATATAGCTCTCTTCTGCTCTGATTTGAAATGGCCATTATGTCACTGCATTGTTATGCTTTTTGTAGCTGATTTTTTAAATAATCTAAACCAAATTGCATTTGTACCTATTGATACTTGCTGCCTTTTCTGAAATCAAAGACTTTATTTTATTTTAGCTTTCCTCAGGCTTTCCTTACTCTCTTCCCTTGATTTTGGCAGAGCTTTTTGAGAAAGGCTGGTGCCTTTGCACAGCTGTTGAGATGCTGCTGTAGGAAGGGTTGGTTAACATCAAAACCGCATGTCCCCTGACAGGGGAGGGTGAGGGTCACAGGGACATTCAGAGACGTGTTGGGTTTATGTGGCAGGGTCTTGGTGGTGGGCGGGCTGTAGGGAGAGGCCAGGGACTGCCCAGTGCCTGTCACAGCCACTTCCAGCCACCTCTGAAGCACATTCAGTGTGCCAGAGCTCAGCACACCTGGGGAGCTGGTGGTGCCTCTGGAGAATCAGTGGTTTTTTGTTTTAAGCACGTTCAAGAGAGGGTAAATAACACAAGAGGGAGATAGGAGGAGGGAGCAGAATCGGGTGAGAAAGAAGAGTGGGTGTACCAGGGTCCAAGAGGCTCCAGAGCAGTAGTTCTCTGCAGCCCGTGAATAACCCATGCTCTGCAAAGCAGGTTCATCCTGAAGGGCTGCAGCGATTGTGAAGGACTCAAGCTGGAATGGGGAAAAAAGTACGAGGGAAAAGGAGTGGAAGAGAAAACTGTTATGCATTGCTCACCACCCTCATCTTCCATCCTTCCTGTGCTGCTGGGGAGGGTGCAAATGAGGTTGGATTGTTGGAGTGAAGTCTGGTAGAGCAGGAGGAAAGGTGTTGCATTTAGTGTTTGCCTTTTTGATCCTCACTACCAAAGCCTATTTCAATTGACAATAAATTGTTCTTTCCTCCCCCACCACCTCAACTTTCAGTATTTCCTGTGATGGTAATTAGGAGGAAATAATTTTCTCAACCCATGAGCTTTCTCATCTAATTTCCTCCCTACTCTGTCCCAGTGGGGTGTGGTGGTGACAGTGACACGTAAGCAAGCAGCTGGGTGGGTGTTGGGCTGTCAGCCAAGGCTGATTCATCACAAAATAGCTTAACACCCCAAAATTAGATGACAGATGCATAAACAGACAGGTACAGTGCAAATCACATGCAACAAATTCATACTTTTCAGCTTTATTATTTTTGAGTTATTCCATACTTAATGTGACCCATTTTGAAAGATAACTACAAAACTTGCAAAAATTCATCAAACATTTTTCTCTATGAATTCCAGCATATAAATTGTCTTGAATAAACCTCAGTGTGAAAGATTTCTCTGTATAAACCAGCCTCTTCCCCTTATCATTAAGGTGCGCTCTGCAAACTCTGAAAGAAAGAAAATCTTAAGAAAGAAAAAAACCCAACTGCACAGACTAGTCAGAAAGCACCAGTGTGAAAAAGTCTCCAGGAGCTATAGGAGAGCACAAAATTTATCCATTGCTCCTTGAAACTACTGCAAAAAAAGACAACTCTCATTTGGGAGTTTAATAATAGAGGTGTTGCCTCTGAGAGAAAGTAGATTATTATTCCATCCTACTCAATACCAGGGAGTCCTCAGATGGAATACTCTGCCCTATTTAACTGCCACATTTAAAGAAACATATAGACATATTGGAAAGAGTACAAAGATGAGCAAAAATCCAAGAGATTAAGAAAACATGACTTCTCTGAAAATTCAAAAAGGACTGATATTTTTAAAGGGAAGATTGCAGTTGAGTGGAGTGGGACATGAACTGGTGGCACAAGAAGAGATGTAAAAAGACCTAGGCTGAGAAAGATAATGAGGTTTTTTTTCTATGCCTTTCATAAGCAGGATAAGAATAAATTGACAATTTGGAAAAGAGGAAGTTAGAACTAGATAACAGAAAAAACTTTCAAAGTAAAATAGAGGCCAAGTCCTTGTAGATGTTTAACTAATAAAATTATTGAAAGTCCAGAAAACTTGTAATTACCAATGCATGGGAACAAGACTGCAGTGGTTCATGGCACCATTCCAGCCATAAGTTTCAATGATGCCTAAATTTTTCTCTTTGAAAACTGGTGCCATGTAGTGTAGGTATGACCTCTCATTTGGAATTTGACTAGGGATAAAATCTGTGCCATTACCTTATTCCAGAATATCAAGTTCTTTAAATCTAGTATGCAATGGGTGGATTTATGTTAATGATTTACTGAACTGAATGGGTCCTTCTTAGGTGCAAATTTGTCATTTCAGTTGCTGTCTTATGATGGATGCTCAATTTCACACCTGAAGCACTTGAAGTTGTTCTTGGTGCAGGAACTTGAACTTGAAGCCATTCTCAGAGACACTGAGATATATCCACTTGTGATGTGGATGCCTGATCCTTCAGGATGTGGCTCTGCATGACTGTAGTGTGGGACTGGCACCTGCAGCTGTCATGAACTCCATTGCTGGTAAAGGCACGTCCTGCTAGGGCCGAAATGGGCACAGTGAAGCAAACCATTGTTATTCTGTATTTGTGCTGCACCAGTGAGGAAAGCACCACTTAAAGTGGATGCATCCAATGTCCAGAATTTAATACGAAGTCTTACATATGTAAGGTCAGTGCATCAACTGACAAACAAGTACCAGGACTTATTCAGAAAGATGGTTGCTGAATAACCCTACCATAACTCTATTGTGAGGGCGATTATTTTTTTATTTTTACTAAATGTGTCTTAAAAATCCAATCTAAAAACTAAGTCTGTGTTTATTTATTTCCAAAACTGTTATGTAAGGAGTGACTGACTTACAATTTTGTTACGTTTTTAGTGTAAAAAACCCCACGAATATGAGATATATGAGAAATTATTATTATATTTGCTTCTGATTTTTCTAACCAGTTCTAAACTGGATGGATGAATTTTGAAATACTTTAAATATTCCAATATTTAAATATTCCAGATATTTAAATATAACCAATATTCCTTTCTAACAGACCCTGCTCTTTTAACAGGTTAACTCCAGTTGTGTGATGCTGTTTCAAGCTGTAATAAAGTTGCTTTGTTCTTTCCTTGATCAATCTGCATTTGAGTGAAGCAACCATGCATATGTGCACTGTCCAGCTTTATGCAGGCAGAGGCTTGCAGCAAAGTAAAACCACAGAGAAATGAGTCTGCTTGGAATGATGATCCTCTCAGTAGCAGAGCAACATATATGTTCTTGGTATAGACCACGACGTCTTTAAAATATGGAGAAACTGTTTATGGAATAAATGTTTTGTCAATTTATCTAATTGCTTGCTTATATCTAGTAAATACGCTAGTTAATTAAACATAATTCCACAACAAAATTTTCTTTCATTTTCTTTCACTTTCTTTTATAATTGCAAAGCAACTCTCTGCAAATTGTAATTTATAAATGAATTTCAGGCAATGCTGATAATGGAGGGCAAAAATTTAGATTCCCCTCTGAATAGCAATTCTTTTTCCAAACATTAAAGTAAGTGCAAAACCACTGTGGGTTACATTTGTAGCCAGTAAAGAAAGATGTGTGCTTCCAGGCAAGTCATGTCTTGGGCTGAATGGGTTTCCTAGTGGTGCTTACAGTCACAGAATTGAAGAATACTTTCAGAGGAAAGAGATCTTTAAAAATCACATATTCCACCTCCTCACAAGGGCAGAGACATTTTCACTAGATCAAGTTGCTCAGAGGCCCTTCCAACCTTACCTTGAACATATCCAATCAGTCATGGAATCATTAACGTCAGAAAAGTCCTTTAAGATCATCAGGTCCCACTGTCATACTAGCACCACAACTTTGTTCACCATTAAACCATGTCCTCAATTGCCATATCCACATATTTTTTGAACACTTCCAAGAATGATGACTCCACCACTTGCCTGGGAAGTCTGTTCTAAAGATTAACAATCCTTTCTGTGAAAAAAAAAAATCCTAGTCTGTAATCTAAATTTCCCTGAGTGCAGCTTGAGGCCATTTCCGTTCAATTACTTCCATTTTCAGTGACAGGGCATTTAAAACTTCTGGGCAACTTGTTCCACTGTCTCACCATCCTCATTGTAAAAATATTTCTTCTTTATGCCTAGTCTAAACGTACCATCTTTCAGTTTAAAACCACTGTCCTTTGTTCTGTTGCTATATACCTTGGTAAAAAGTCTCTCTGTCTTTCTTACAAGCCCCCTTTATATCTTGTAAGGCCACAATAATGAGTTCCTTAGAACCTTCTCTTCTCCAGGCTACACAACCCCATCCATCTCAGCCAGGTCCCTCTACACTGATTATGTTACTTACTTATGAGGCTTAGTTACTTACTTATGAGGCTTAGTCAACTCCTGAAGTCTACATCAAATTCTGGACAACAAAATAATTTTAAAATGGTTCCTCCACAAGCTCCTGGAATAACCTGGTACTACTGTGCTTCAATCCATTTTCTAACATCTCTAATAGAGACTGCTTCACATGCTTTAAAGAAATTTGATACCAAGACAAGGAGGGGAATATTTGTGGTGTCACATAGACACAGCAAACATTCCTGTCAGTGTCTTGTCAAAGATACTGTGGTCAAAGGTTCCACAGGCTACTGTGGGAGCTTCACATGACTTGTGATTCCATATTTACTTTGGGAAACCTTTTCTCAGGGTTGTCATCTCCCTGACTTCAAAAGGGAATGAAGATAGAGATCTTTTCTCTGTTTCAGCCAAATCTGTGGAGAAGCCAATGATTTATTTAGGGAACCTCTTGACCAAATGTACTCTTGATAAGAATCAAGGAATGGATGTCTGGCAACTGAAAGAGGTGCCACTAGCAAGGACAGAAGCATAAGGGAGCCAGAAATGCTTGGGAAACCCACCAGAGAGTACACTAATATTTGCTTCTACCCATGTGCTCTGCTGGCTGTGTGCAATCAATCCTGTGTTACAGGCCAGTAGAAGATGTCTTACTGGACTGGAATCAGTAGCCCACCTTTCCTTGTAAATCACCGTCCCAGAGTCTATTCTCTGTGTTAAGGTCAGCTTGCACAGTCTGACAATGTGCACAATATTAAACCCCAAATCATATCAATTCCCTCGAAACTCTCCATCCAGTGAAGCCTTTGGCCTGAGGGGGCTGCACCATTCTAAAGGTTCTTTGACAGAGGGAGTATTGGTTGGTCCGAGTGAAAACGTTGCCAGCAGCCAGTCTAGCATTTTTCACAGTCGTGACAGTCACCTTCCAGGTCTTAGCAATGTTCCATGGGATTGTTCTACTTCTTAGTATAAAGAAAGCCAGCACATTCTGGGTGAATAAGGACTGGCAAGTAAGACTGCAGCTCTATATCCTCCAAACCACCTGTACAAATTCAGAGCATAGTGTTTTAGAGGCCTGGAAGTAAAGGATTTTGCTTACTTTTCCATCACCCCTCTTCCTGAAGAGCAGAATGAAGAACCCTCCACTGTAAATGACAGCACCAGGCTCACTGCAGCTAAGAGGACACCAATTTATCTCAAACTATCTAAGTGCTCTTAATTTCACTGTACTATTTTTTCTCCTTCTGTGAGTGAGGACAACAGTCTTCCACATCAGATGCTTGCTCTGATGTTAAACGTGACAGCCCATCACATAGGTGGTGTTGTGAAGATTTCCATAAGGGCTAAGACAGAGACACTATGAGATATCCTTATATCAAATAAACATGTACTCATATAAATGTCTCTTTTTTGGAAAGCCACTGTTAACATGGGCAACTTTTTACATCTAGGAGTATTCAAGGGAACTAAGGCTTCTTGTTTGTTTGTTTCTTTTAAGCAACATCATTTAACTTTTCCTGTGTCTTTTTTTGGTTTAAATGAAGGTATTACCATGTTCCTTGTAAAAGATGCATTACATGATTCACTTCCAGTTTTATGTATGCTTTAAAGTCACTCTGTATTCTCAGGCTGCAAGGAGTTCTGATCTAAATACTTTAAATAAAATATTGTTTGGTTTCTGCTGTTGTTCAGCTATAAGAAAGGGCTATAAAAAGCAGGAGACATGACACTGAAAAATATTGATGATACTGATCCTCCAGTGATTCTAAAAAGTTTTCTTGTGTTTAAATTTCCTATTTTTTGCACAGAAAATCATAACATATATGCTGGCTTGTAAAACTTCTAGAACTTTAGACAGCTAGTGCCACTGATTTGATGATGTGTGAGACACAAAACCTGACATTTTTCTAGGATAGCAAGATGGATAATTTAGGATTTTTGTTCTCTATTTCCACCATCTTATAAACACAAAAATGATTTGTTTAAATGGTATTGTTATAAAATACACTGCAAGTCCTTTCAAAGTGTATTTTTTTTGGAGGAGTCATATGGGGCAATTGATTCTGTCAGAAATACTTCTTTAATCTGGAATTCAAAGCACCATTAACTGTAACGATTGTGTGTTCCAGCCAGAGGCGGAACTGAAGCTAGAGGCACAGGTCAGCACAGACACAGCACAACTACATTAATTCGTGCAGGAAAATGTGCTCACCTGTCTGTTCCTCACCTGGAACACCGGAGAGGTGAGTTTACCATTCTATAAACCTACTATTAGTTCGATGAAAATACAAGAGAAATCAGTAATTAGAATAACTCAAGAAATAGGAACTCGAAAAGAATAAAGATCCCAAATGAAGTTTATAATTCCAGGCTTTCATCTTGATACTGGAAGTTTCTCTAACATAATTTTTAAAAAGAATTGCAAGATTTTTTTCTTTTGAGTTGACTACAAGTCTGGGCTAAAATATGTGAAGACATGAATAGATACTTCCAGATTGTTTCTTCTGTTTGGAACTTCAGAAGAATCACTTTTATGTTGGAACAAAAATGCCTTAGATAGATCTGATTCCTTCAGTGCACCAGAACACCAACACTTTTAAAGGGAAAGAGATATAAAACACACTGTATTTTATTTTTCTAGGAATCATAATTAATTTTATGAATAATGTTTAGAATATACGTATATATGTTTAATATATAAAGTGCTAAAACAGACCCTATGTAGATTTGCTGGAAAATATTGAAAAAATTTGCAGGGAAAAAAAAAGTATTTCCTTCTAAATTCCTTGCATGGTCTTTGTATTTTGATGAAATGTTTCCTGTTGTTTTCTCTCTCTCCACATAAGAAAAATAAATTTCCCTCATTTACATATTTATTTTTTTACTGCCAAGATGGAATGAATGGTGATGAAAAGAAGCATATTAAGAAAAAGGGTGAGAATGCAGGAAAATAGGAAGAAAAATTTTAAAAATCTGAAGGTGAATATTAAACTAGCAAAAGTTATTGAGAAAGTGCTACCTACCCAACTCAAAAACATGGCCATCTACATTGCCACAGTTCACACAAGCCAGAACATGGGGGTGGCATTAGTGACTCTAAAAGGTGCTTCCTCACAGATGTGGCCACCAGAAATATCTCCATAATGAGCTGGACCTCTTCTGTTTTGTCACGGTGAATATTGAGATTCCTCAAGGACCCAGGAGCAATGGCTCCAGCTGCTTCTTACTGACTCCCCAGAATTGTTCTCCTTTCCTTTTTCAGAGCTCAAAAGCAGAAGATTAATGGAATCCAATCTGATTTTTCTTGGTTTGATGAAGGAAGGAAACTGGTTAGGCTGGCTGGTCTAGTTGCAGTATCATCACATGCAGCCTTAAATTCTATGCCCACAGGTGCTATGTTCAGCATATATTTATCTTTCCATATTTCATTAGGAAAGAATACATATATTCTTTCCTAATGAAGCAGCCCAGCTGAAAATATTAATAGCATTATCTTCAGTAACACTAAATGTAACCTTTGTTCTCACTGCTTGGAGGATCCGTCTCACATCTTTCCAAGGCAGAGTAGTCAGAGTGAGTCACTGAAAAATAAGGTTCTTTCTCTTCCAGTCTCTGAGGAAATGTCATCCTTTCCTCCTGTGGAGATAAAGAGGAAAAGTGTCAGTGTTCTGTATGTTTGCAACTTCATTAAACGCTTCATCTGAAACTGAGTATGGTAAAATTTCCAGCTGGCACAGAATACAGCTGCCACCTTCCTGGCATCAGACAGAGCATGAGAGCCTTGGATTAATGGTATGAATCCTCCAATGACATCTAGTCAGATTCAGAGCTGGATTAGTCTTTGATTTTAATTTTTAATCACTTTTCAGCTACATAAAAATATTAAACTGCAGTCCATCAACACACACTTGTTCATCTGGGGCAAAGATGCTGTCGCAGACCAGAATGAGAGATTTAAAGCAAGTCTCAGAGTTTTCCTCATGTAGCCTTCTCACCAAGAAGGCTGTAATCATGTAACTATCCTTCTTTATTTCAAAATCCCATATAATCCTTGCTTCCTATGACCTCAAACATCTATTGCTACAAAACGAGAAGTATCAGAGGCTTCATGAAATCCAGTGAAGACCTCTCTGTTTGGGATGGGTAACTAATGAACACTGCAAAAAACAAAGGACAAATTGAAACTGTAAATAAATAAACAGATAGACTCTTAGTGCAAAAGCATTGGAAACCACCATTATTTAATGCAAAAAGTCCAAAAAAGTATAACACTGAGGTGGGATTATAACATAATTTCCAGATTTGACTGGCAGATATTTAACTATACAACGTGTTCGTACCATCAAAGGGTAAAATTTCCATTACATCAGTGAGGAAATGTTGTAATGTCTATCCTGAAACAGAAAAAATAGCATGACAGCCCTCCTGACAGCTGACAAATAAGGATTTGGACAGGAACTATCAGCCCAATAACCATGAGCTACTGAATCTAAGAGGTAAGCTGAATTGCTATCCTTTTCTCCAGTTATGAGAAGTATACTCCCTTGTCAGACAGAGACAAATCTTCAAAATTCACTTATCCCATTACCATGAGACAACATATGAGAACAAAAGGGAATGTGAGATGCCAAGAGTGTTCTGCTTTTCATTTCTGTAAAATTCTATATAGTAAGGCTCATTTATTCACCTCGATTATGCAAATTTTGTCAGAAGTGAAGGGTTTTGCCTGGTTTCAATAACACTGGTTGTCTTAATGAGGTATGTTCGGAAGGTGTTTCAGACTTCACTTTTCCCACTATTCATTGCTCAGTATTGCATCGGGTTTNAAAAAAAAAAAAAAAGTCAACTCCAAGCCTGTGGATAGTTGACAAATTAACACATGTTTTTGTCCCCAGGAGAGAAAGGAATGTGTTTATCCTAATTTTTTTTTAACTCCCCTCTGTTTAGAGTCTTTTGACCAAATCACACTCCTAAATATCTGACCTCTTAGTTTCCTAACTTAGCTTTCATTTTAAATGCATACTGTGTTTTGAATAGTTTTAAAAGTTTGGAAATATAAATCAGTGTCTGTGTGCAGTCAGGTCACATAAAGAGGAAAATACGTATCTTAGGAGCAAAATTATTTTATTCTTTTATTCTTTTAGCTGGAGAAATACACTGGCTATTAGAAACAAACTTGATTTGAATAAAATGAGAACTGACATTTCCTTTAATTTCAAACTTTTTTGTGTTTCTGATTTTCCGTTTTTATGAGGGTTTTTTCATCTTTTTTCTCCCTTGGATTTCCTGGTTTTGGTTTCAAAACAGAAATAGCAGATTAACAGGGGACAAGGCTGTTTTCAAGATTTCCAATCTCAACTGAAACCAAACCAGTTTTCCATTTTGTATGTTCTCAACAATGTTCGAATTTGACTTTCAATTTGATTAAGCATCTGAATAATTGTTCATTAATATCCTGCTTACAGCAAACACTCTTCCTTCACCCTCACGTTGAAATTAGCATCCTTGCTTCAGAAAATGTCTAATCTCTGATTGGAGTCTTTACATAAAATTAAAGCTTATTTGTATGACTAAGGCAAAAAAGAATTAATGTTTTTGTGATCAGAGATGATCAGCACAGGGTGAGGTGTTAATTCACCACCAGAGGGCATCCACATGGGAAGGAATATGGTCCGAATGAAGTCGCAATAGAAGAATTAATAACAATTATTAAATGAGGTCAGCAGATGTCAAACAAAGCACGTTCACTACTTCCTGCCAAATTCGACATGTGTAGAAAATTAAAACAATGCCTTAGAATTAAACAATCTTCAAACAAATTATCAATCCCATACTCAGGTTTTACTTAGGAAATAATCTCTGGATCGCCAGAACCCAAAGTCCTTATGTTTTTAACCACTACAGCTTCAAGAAGGCTCCTATTGATATTCTCCTGAGTAAGAACTGACAGACTATTGACCAGCTACTATATCACTCAACTCACAGATGTGTCTGCAACTACAAGATAAATGGACTTTTAATTTTTGGCCCCAGACAATGCATTATGAGGCTGCTAGGATGTTGACAGAACTCTTTGTAAAAAAAGAAAAAAACGGAATGTGGGAAAATTATTTTCAACATATCACACAGCTGAAAGTAATAGCTTTTTACACTCTGTATTCCATAAACTGTGTGTTTAAGAGACCAGGAATGGAATGAAAGGGCAATGATTTGGGCCCAGAATGCCAGTTTTCCAAAAATTATTTTGAGGAAAGCATCAGTTGCTCAGTATTATGAAATCTGAAGAGTTTTGAAAACTTCTGATTTCTAAGGAATTTCAGGAAGAAACAGGCCCAGGATTGTTGGGTTTTCTACTTTTTGAAGAGTGTGTCTCAGTAGGATGATGAGACATCAAGAAACTGTGCTATATTTCTTACTAGATTCTGTCTACCACATAGCCTGCTCCCAGGCATATTAATATTTTGGAACATTTGGCAAATGGTTTCATATTTGCATGATTGCATTCTTAAGCACTAAGAGTAAGGAAGAGTCCTTTAATCTCTCATTGATTGTGTAGACAGTCATCATTGCTGTCAATATTCTCAGTAAAGAGACACTAACATGTAATGTCTGGATTATTTGCCCTTTTTTATCCTACATAATCAGCAGATGATGAGCTGTTAAGCTGAAAGCAACACTCAAACCCACTCTACATATATTGTTTATGCCCTGCTTATATTATTTTCATTTTACAAATGAGTCCTAATCTTTGAGCTATTTATGAAACTTCTTTTGGGAGTCAGTTCTTTCAAATTTGAATTGTGCTTTAAGGAAGGGGATTTAACTTCAGGGCAATGGTGTACCAGAGACAGAAAGGAGTTATTGGTTTTTTTAAGAGTGCCAAATAACCCTCAGTTGTTAGACTAATGGTACATAACTTTGCAGAAGACTGCAAGCAAACTTGCAGTCAGAGATAAAGAATGAATAATTCTTTTCTGTTCTGTATATGAAAAATTGTACATTACTGCAGAAATTCTTACTAGCAGCCAAGTCTGATGATATGTCTTAGAAGAATTAGTTTAACTGATGTGGAATCACTATAACCTCAAGGCTTCAATAATTGTTTAAAGATTTAAGTTTCACAGTTGGTTTCATAAGCCAGAATAGTCAGCATCCAGGTTTGTGGCTGAGTTGTGAAAGTTAACAGAACACTGTCAGAACTCACTCTGAAATATTAAATTAAAGTCATGGGACTGGCAGTGAAGATCTTTAAGCAGGATGCAGAATTTTACCTGTCACAGTTTAACTAGTGAGGAAACCTGCAGGCTCTATAGGAAGCATATTTCAACTGAAACACAAATTTCTTCCTGTCTGAGTGTGTTGGTACAGGCATAAATGGGCACAGATGCAAACTGTGATAAACCTGAGCAAATAAGCACACACTAGGAAAAAAGCTTGAAGTAAACACAGGTTTTTGCATGACAATATATAAGATTGAAGAGCATATAGGAACTTGAAGAGCATATGGCACCTATGAACTGAGGAGCATATCTCTGTTCTTTAATTTGATAGCCTTGAAATTGCCTCTTTAAAATGAAGTATGGCTTCATCCATTCAGGAAGATCCAGAAGGTTCTCTTGTCTCAAATAGCAACTCTAAGATGTAATTAACCATGAATAACCCAGGAGTTACTTTGTCAGTCTCCTGTTTGAGTGAGAAAGCAGGTCCACAGTATTAATCATCTTCCTGTACCAGTAAATATAATACTGTCAAGTAACTGAGCTGGTATCAGTTAAATTACTTTATTGCTACAGGGGTTTTTTTACTGCAAATGTTAAACATTAAAGGCTAAAATGTCCCAAGCTCCAAAGGGTGGAATCCACTGCTGAGAGCAGAGGAAACCTTGTGGCAGCACAATTCAAATACGTCTTTTCTTCACCCAGATGGACCAAACTTTAGGATTCAGATTGTCAGACTTTTGACAAGCTTAGGGCTGAGTGAGAGCTGTCATTAGTCAGTAGAGGGAACACACATATCTGTTTCAAACAGTTTCAGTATCTGTATATTTCAAACAGCTAAAGTTAGATGAGAGAAACCTCAGCCTTGTCTTACAGCATAGAGTTTTGTCAGGTACAGTAAAAAAATAGTTCCCTAGTCAGATTATTCCTGAAGCCTAAAAAGATAGGATGTGAAATCTGTTTTTTAATCTAAAGCAGTTTATATTAAATAAATAAATAAACAAAATGCTCTGTATTAAGATTCTGTAAAGTTAGTTTGTGTCTGAAATGAAATAAAACAAACACTGGATGTATCTTACAATGGTGCTCACATTCCATGCTAAGTTCTACAGGCCCTAAACCAGATGGTGAGCCCTTTCACAGTCAGATATGCCACACATCAAGATGAGGAAAGTGTTTTAATTTTCAACAGACAGAGCTGATGACAAAGAAATAAACTACTGTAACAGTTGTTCTGTAGGTCTGATGTTTTGAAGAGGCACAAGAACTATTAGACTGAACAAAATTTAAAGTTGTTTCACTACTGAGACATTTCATCTGAGATAGTGAAGAACTGATTCAAAAGAGACAAAAAGAATCAGGGGAAAAAAAAGGAAAAGGAAATAAAAACCTTCTCCTCAACCTTTTCACACTTTCAGAATGAAACTGCAACCAAATATTTTTGAAGCTCTAGAGCAAGGAGAGAGCTTTTATTATGACAATAGTAATTGCCATCAAGGTCTGAAACTGTAAGACCACAAAAATGATGTTTCTGGCCAGAACCTGAAAGGTAGGTGCCAGAAATCTCACATGAAATGCTGGTTTTCAGAAGACTGCCAATTCAAACTGGAGATTTGATCAGTTCAGATAATTTCATAATAAACATTCAGAATTCGGGACAGTTATCTGAACACAACTTGCCCTCTGAACCTTTCCATTCAACTTTCAGAATAGAAAATCACATTTATAGGCTGTAGATAATAACATTATCAGGGGTGCTGTTATCACAGGAGTATAGTACTCAAAGAAGAACAATTAGACAGCAACATCTGAGATTTATTTACCAGTACTTTTTTTTTCCTCCCACTTATGGTCTCCGTATTTTGCAGAATGCCTGGATTTGGAAGACATTTTTATATCTGAAATTTGTTTACAGGAAGCAGGATTTTAGGACAAAGACTTCAGTGGGGTGTGAAAACACATTTGTTAACCATGCTGACAACAAGAACTTGGATTTTTTTGCTGAGGCATGTCACCTGCAGTCTTATATACATGAACATTTGATTGTAGTTTCTGATTTGCCCAATAGTACTTTCTTTTTCCTTTCAGTTGATGGAAATCTCTGAAATGAAGAGCTCAGGCAGGTTTCTTCTGTGTAAAATAACATTGGTTTTCTTGACACTCAGAGCCTGTGTTAAACTACCAACCTCCATTATATCACAACTTCAGATTTGTTTAAACAAGTTTCCACCTGCACAACAACTCCTTTTACTGCCAGTGAAACACACTCTTCCCCAAGGAGCCCAGAATTATAAATCACCAAAGTGCACATGCTGCTGCTGCCAGCATGAGAGGGGTCTGGCACGATGAATCTGAGGAGTAATGAGGGGCATGGAATGGCCCACACACATAAGGAAAAGAGAAACCAGAGCACAGCCTTAGAGTGTAGAAAGCAGTGTATCTAAAGGTTTTAAACACAGCATATTGGATTCAGATATGTGGCTTTTATCTAGGAGTTGTGACCATGGCAAGAGCAACCAGTCTCTAAACAAAGAGCCTAGCATGCATGTGTTCTTACACCTGTGCTTTATGAAACAAGAATAAACTATAACATCAGACTGATCTGTGTGCATTTCATCATAACAACAAGATATGATCTTCAAATGGCTGGACAAAAAAGACAATAAATATTAAATTGAGTAGACTAGAACTGGAGAGCCCATCCTGCCCAAGCTGCGCATTTTCATCACTTGCCAAGTTTACTGATTTTTTTCTCAATAAGATCTCAGGAGCTAGCTTCAAGTACCGAAAAAAAAAAAAAAAAGTTCGCAGCTGCAGTTCCCATTGGTAACAGTAAATTGCTTTCTGTTGCAAGAAACTGTAATGCCTGTAGTCTCCATTTCTCCCTGCCTCCTTCGCTGTTCTGAAGGAAACTGGTGGTCTTACAGCATCCTGGGGGTGGTCTGCAGACCTCCTCTTAGCTGCAGTTGCTCTGGTTCCTGTCTATGCTCCAATCCATTCATACCCAGTTCAGTGCCACCCACAGTGAACAGTTGCATGTGAATATCAGAAAATCCTCTGAAAGATGCCAGCTCTATCTTCCTTTGATGTGCCATATTAGGTCCTAATGGCCCAATTTCTTCCCTTGCACACATGCAGCTCCTGCTGATTTCAACTGAGGCTGCAGATTCACTACACCCAGTGTAAGGCTAAGCTGAGACTAACCACAGTTTCTGGACAGAGCTCCCTTCAGTACAGGGATTTTTCTTCAGTGCTGCAGCTATACCCGTTTCTGGAATCTTTTTCCCCAGAAGACATGCATATCCATGTGTAAACATATTTTCATGGGTACTATTGCAAATGACTAATTGTGTCAAATACTTCTCACTGCCTGTGGATTTTTTTGTGCTGTGTTTACAAATTATACATGTAGACACAAGCCTTTTCTAAATAAACTAGCCTGGACACCTACCAGAAATATAGCTAGAAATGTAGGAAGGGATCCAAGATGCAAAACTCACAAGACTGGGTAAAGATTCATTGAATTTAGCCATGCTATGTTCTGTACTGGGATAGTTGCACTCTTAGCAGTACCTAATGATATAGTTTCCAGATAAATCAGCTTCAGCAAGTGGTATGAATTGCAGACATAGTACAGACCTCAGCAGAGCCATCCCTCAAACAGTGACTGTTAAGCCTATGAAATTATTTGCAGGATTAAATCTTAATTATACCGTAGCTGTTCCACTCCTCCATGCACCATATGTATAGATGGCAAAGCCAGGTTAGCAGAACATGACATCCACATGCCTGTGGATTTTTTGTTCATTTTTTAATAACTGACATATATTTTATGGTAGGATTACAGTGATGAGCTGGGTGCAGTTCTGAAAGCAATCAGAAGCAGTTATTTACATATACTTTAGAAAAAAGCACCATATGTTGAACCCAAGGCAGTTTATAAAGTACACAGGGTAGCCAGAATACTTCAGAACAATCCTTTCTATAACTTCTCAAGTTTTTTTGAAAAACATATAAATATTCTACTGTCAATACTGACCTGAAAATTTCTTGTGTTGTGTGCACACATGCTGTACTTTTTTGCCAAGTATATTGGCACAGGGTTATCCCAACAGCAAAGGCTATATTGAATTTTATATAGCAGACACTTACAGAATTTGTACCCACATCACTCATTCTGTAACAGCCTGCAATTAATTTGTTGCAGCAGGATAACAGATTATTCATCCATGAGTGGTAAATTTAATACAGGCTGGAAAATCTGGTGGAAAAATTAGGATTGGGCTATTCTCAGCTAGTTCAGACAGTGGTGTTTTGATAAGATAAAGCAAGGCAAGACAAACTGAGACAATATAAAGCAAGGATAGGCAAGGTGTAAAGCTAGGTAGAGTCTGGTGGTTTGGAAAATCCCTTATCACATTCCTGGTAGGGAGAGGTTATTTTGCTACGATCATTGAATTTCTCTGTTTGTGCTGCTGTATTCAGATTATTGGCTCAGATAGCATCTGCTCAGATGAAATAGAGGCAGCATTAGTCCAGTGCAGGCTAAATGAGGGGATTAATTGCTCTGTAGCTCCTTGCTCTTTCCCTCTGTGCCTTTTTTTTTCTCCTCTGACCTCGTGACTTCTCCCTTTTGCAAGGTCACGTAATTCTGCAGAGCTTGTGAAGTGTGCAGTTTCCCCAGCACGCTGATTGCCTTGGCGTTTGTCCCTCAGAGTCATAAGGCCTAAAGCTGTGACAGTCCAACAGGCATTTTGCTCTGCCATGTTTTCTGGCAACAGGGTGGGAGAGGAACTCTGCCAAAACCATCAGTGGAATGAACTGACTTCACAGAGCTGGTTATTTTAGATTTCATTGAATTTAGGGACAGAAGATACAAGCAAAAATTGTTTCATCTGGACCTCAGGTTTGTCCCAAAACATTAAATATCTGCAACCCTAATTCAAGGAGCTATTTCCCTAAGAATTGTTCCATATAATATTTAAATCCCAACTCCATTGTCTAACTTCAAACAGTTACTGAGTTACTGAGTTTGAGTTACAGCTCAAAACAGGACAAAACAGGGGGCAAATGAAGGGTGACAGTGAGTCCCTAAAACCCTTAACTGCTCTCCTCCTCGTGCAGCCAAACACGTGTTATTCACAATAACAGTGCTGCATGGACTCAGCTTCAATCTGGGGCTCACCTTCCCACCAGGTCTACAACTGAGACAGTTCCCAGCCTGTGCTAAAGCCTGGACTTTCCTGTCTCAGGTACAGGACTTTGCACTTCTCTTTTTTCTACTTCAGGAGTTTTCTGTTGGCCCTGTCCTCAAGTTTACCCGGCTTCCTCTGAACTGAATCTCAGCAACTCAGCTTTTCACTGACTTCCCCTCATTTATTATAATCCTCAAATTCCCTGAAGGTATGTTCTGCCTCATTATCTTATTATGGAGTAGCAAACATTGCAGCAATGTTCATGGCACGAAAGGTAAGGGATGAACAGAGGATTCCAGATTCTGAGATTCTCACGCCAGGAAGACACATTCCACAATGTTCAGCCAGATCTTCTTCCCTCTTTGCGCACAGGCTGTGAGCCATCTCCTGTCTTTTCTTACAGATAGGCCAGTATGAGTAAGTCATTCCAATATTTAATCATTCTCACTGTTAGGAAATTCTAACTCATTTAAGTTTTTCTAAGGAATTTTTTTCTACCCTTTTGCAACTGTTTCAGATTGCAGTCTGAAGTCTTAATACAGTATTACATTAATTGGTATGGGAAAGCAACCTCAGATACAGACTATTAATATTTTTCCCCATGTTTTTGAAATTGGTATTTGAAATTTTTTGTCTGAAGAGAGGAAAATTTTTTGAAAAGGTTGCATATCTTTTCTCACTTTATTTGTGATTTTTGAAATTTTTCATTTAAGAAAAATTTAGATCCATTCCACTGTATGACATTTAGACTATACCTAGAGAGCAAGAAACTGTTTTCCAAGTGTGTTTTACAGATCTATATGATTTTCAAATGGTGATGATTGTGCACAGTGAAATTGCCTGAGTCTGATACACATGAGAGATGGCAGATGTGAAATCTTTGGAAATTGTTTCAATAAGTTAAGTTAACAAGCTCTCAGCCTACTCTAGACCTCATGTATTGCTTCTCAAAAGCTCTTGGTTTCAGAGTTGTGGAGTATGGTGTGGTGCTAATAAAAGCCAACTCAGTATTGCTGTCTCTTCCTACAAAGAAATCTGGTTGTAACGAGTTTAAAAACCACATTAGTGAAAATTTGCTTGCATACTAACTTAAGAAACAGAAATTATGACCTGTTTGGGTTACTGCTGTTAAATGCTTGGTTTTTCTTTCTTCCAGTATTTATTTTCCATATATTTTCACAGCATCTGGAATTGGTACTAATCTTTGATGAGAAAGTCAGAAAAGTGAGAAGGTAGGAATGGTAAAACACTGCAATACAGGCTTCCCATATATGTTGCAGCTGCTCTGTACTTTTCTGGTGACACACAGCAGCCTTAAATTACTTAATCTAGTTTTATAGCTGTCTTGTATCACTGAGGTAACACAAAACCACTGGAACATATTGGTGAATCTGGTCCTGTGACTATGCTTTCAGCCAGCTTTGACTTTTATTTTTACCTGTGTCATTCAGCAAAAATAATTCCTTTGCCATCAGTCGAGTAGTACCTTGTACATGCATGAGGAAGTTAGAGCCTACCTTTGAGAAGAAAATTATTACATTTGTAGCTTTAGAATGAGACTTGAGAGCTCTGCATGCAGTTCCTTATTATCACAACCTTTTTGTGAGAACTTCTGCAAGACATCATTTTTCAGATCATGACATGCGAAATGACTGTGGAACTTTTTCTTTCATCCTTTGTATGTCCCATTTACTTGCATTAAATACTGACATACAGCAACTGTTTCCTGGCATGTCTCTGAAAAGCACCCAGCACAACACAGCCCTAATTTGTGATAAATTTGTGAAAAGAAAAGAAAAAATAGAAGAAAGAAAGAAAAGAAAGAAAGAAAGAAAGAAAGAAAGAAAGAAAGAAAGAAAGAAAGAAAGAAAGAAAGAAAGAAAATTAACCGTCCTTAATTCATGTTTAATGGTAGTTTAGATGAGACACAGGGAAGTTCACATGCACTCTCTT
This sequence comes from Ploceus nigricollis, assembly GCA_013399945.1. Taxonomy (NCBI): domain Eukaryota; kingdom Metazoa; phylum Chordata; class Aves; order Passeriformes; family Ploceidae; genus Ploceus; species Ploceus nigricollis. The sequence continues at coordinate 887,365 of VXBC01001348.1, read as the reverse complement.
TTTCCTGGTTGCTGTGTTGAATAGTTTGACTAGAGCTGTTCTTATTTCCTCCAACATGCTGGTAGCATTTTCTATTCTACCAGCCAAAGAAACTGAGCCTTTGAGAGAATCCTGGAACTGTGCAACACCTGGCTTATTTGCCAAGATATTTTCAAGGTGTTGCAGGGTGGTGAAAACTAAATTTTGAAAATTATTTTTCCCCCCACTGCTAAAACTCATCCATTCCCAACAAAAACATTGCTCATGTCTCAGTCACTCTCTTCCTTACAGGCTATTTAATGAATCAAAAAAAAAGCAGGAGGCAGCACTCTCCATAATTCCTCACAGTCCCCGGCCAGCACCTACCTCATCAGTGGAGTTAAGTCTGAGAGGTATTGTAAAATCCTTATTTCATCCTTTTGAGACTTGGATCCAATTTAGTCTTCCTTTGCATGTGCTTCCAGGTCTACTGGGATTGCTTCAGCATCAATTTAAAAAAAGAAAAAAGGAAAATGACAAGAGGCAAGGAAAAATCCCCAAACCCCCTTATTAATGTGGGAGGTCTCAGCTTTTCCAGTAGGGCTCTGGGATGTTGACTGTGCTCATTCAGACACAAATTTTGGCAGTTTGCTATCACTAAAGGACAACGTGGGCTCCTGAGCTGTGTACCACCACTGTCCCTCTGCAAGTGTTTGAGAAGGGCTGGTTGTTAGTACAGGCGGTGTGAGTTCAATCCCTTGTGTCCTGTAGAATGACAAGGTGCTTTCCTCTCCCCTGTCCAGTTTGGTGTGCCCATGTTTGTGAGCAAAGGTGGAGAGCTGCCTTGGTCTCTCTTCTGTTTAGAAAGTGCTGCTCTTGCTGGCCAGGTGGGCAGATGTTTCTTTCCAAAATTTCCAGTTGCACTATATGCCTTCAGCCAGGTATGAGTCTAAGTTGTGTACATAACATTTCCATTCGTCGTCACCCCTCTCTGAAACTACTCATTTAAGAATCATATTTTTGATTGATTGCACCAGCTTTGCTTGCCTAGCTCTCCTTTTTAAAACGTTCCACCTTGATCCGTTGTTTATTCCCAATTCATCTGTGAACTGACTCACCTGTTGTACACTGAAAAGTCTGAGTTGATGATGAATACCCGTTCTGTAAAGCTGTTCAGAAGAGGCAAATTACATGGCCATTATAAGCCAGTTGCATGAAAATCCTTGCGTAAACATCATGTAAGTCAGTGAACAGAGCTCCAAGTTGGCACATTTTCTTTTTAGGTAATGGATAACCCCACATATAACTACTAGAGTGTTCCCTGTGAACTAATAATGAGGAGGAAGCAAAGATCATATTTGGATTTAGTACAGCCAAGTGTGAGGGCAAGAGTTTTATTAAAGGAGTTCAAACAAAAGGGCAGGCATGACCAAGATGTTATGCCTAAGGATTTAAATTTAGTTTCCTGTATGAGTATGCAACGTCTGCCAAGAGGCAAATTGTTTCCAGGGTAACACTTGAAAAGAGTGATCGTATATCCCTTAGAGTCAGGCTGCTGAACATTTCTAGAGCAGGACACCACCATGACTTTGTGCTTCAAGTTTTATGCAGGAGTTCTGCTAACTGAAGTGGCACTGGGGGGGTATGTCATTCACAGAACTTTCTCTTTTCCCTGTCATTTCCCAGGAGAAGGGCCACCATCAAAGGACTTCCACCTAGAAGTCTATTGTTGTGGATACTGCTGAGTGAAAATACAAATGTCTCTATAAGAGCACCAAGGCTTGAATTTTCAGGGGAGACTGGTGTAATTATGCATTCAGTTCCCATATAACTGTATTAGAATTTGCATACTTTCTGTCCAAGGTGTTCTTGAAATCCCAGTCTAACACTAAGAGTCCATGGCACTGTGAAATGGCTGAAAGACTGATCATTTCGTGCATCTGATGCCTAATCACTGAAACTGTGATCTGATAACTGGAGTCCCTTGTTGGTTTCCTATATGATAACAAGTACAATAAACATTGTATTAAGCATTATTTTTGAAACTAATGTGTACATGTTCATCTGAAGGGTGGCTTAGAGGAGTCCTGATGGTGACTAGTTTAATTTCTAATGCATCCTGCTCTTTAGTTTGAAAATATTGTGACGACTTCATGTTCATTTTCTGGAAAAAGGAAAGTAAATGTTAAAATATCTTCGCACTCAAGGTGTATCCTACCTTTTATTTGGGGTCAGGTTTCTGGTATCTGAGGTAGCTGAGATATTTCCTGATTTTTTTTTTTTTTCATTTTTTGATAGTTTAAAAAAATAAGGAGTTTGAAGTAAGCATAACTAGTTAGAGAGATTTCAAGTCTTTTGTTAAACTGCAAAGTTACATGGATCTAAATTAATTCATTCTGAAAATATCAAAATTAAGTCTTTGAGTTAAAAACTGAAATAATTCACTCTCCAAAACTGGCATCGATTAGGAAATATTTTGCTTTCTCAAATTGAAAAAAAAAAACCCTCTTCCATTTTATTGACCTGGAACTGGTTAAAGAATTATACAAGCTGAGTGAAAAAGTTAGAATATAAAAAAAAAGGAGAGTGGCAGGACATTGTACTGTGTTGCAGATATCCTGTTGTAAATACACCGATATCAATTTTCAGGGTTGCATTTTTCTTCTGTTAATGCAGAATCATTTCTCTCTTGGGTGGCTGGGAGAGCAGTGAGCAGTTTCTAAATGTCAGCTCATGCTTTTCTGCTCAGTGGAGCATACTTATTTCTGCCTTCCAAGGTTGATTTAGACTTTATTGAGAGAAACTTTTGTTTTGAACCAAAGCTAAGAAGTTTGGCTTCCTTCTGCTCAAAGCTGAAATACCCAAGATCCTGCTCTCCTGTAAATACTGAGGTAACTTCTGCTCTGGAGAGCAAAAGTGTTTAAAAGACATAGTTGTTTTAAAAAATCTCCTTTCTCAGGCATTTGATTGAGAGAATGGGATGTGGGGGAAGGAGGGTTTGATTGTTTGTAGTTTTACGTCAGGAAGTCTAGCAGAAGCCACTGCAACATCTCATAAAACATTGTGCAGCTGTGTGCAGACCTCAGGGTGCACAGATGCGTGTGTATTATATTACCTTGGAAGGGGCACAAGCTGAACTTTTCGATTTTGACACCCGACGGCATCCAGCAAAGGTGAGGTCTGCTACTTGTGCCTTAGGTTTTCAAATTAAAACCGTGTGTGCTGCAGTGCTCACATGACATGTATGAATGTATAAATGAGGGCCATTAAGTAAATGCATTTACACATCATTTAAATGAAACAACACACCTAACCAGATGGATTCCTAAAATGAGTAATTGTGTACTGCTATTTCCATAACTTTTGCCTTTGCTGGGATACCCTCACTTCTCTGGTATGTCCATCACTTTGATTTGAGCTTCCAGGTTGGCGGACAGGACCTTGCTTCTCTGTGTTTTCTGTGAAGATTTTCACATTATTATGTGCAACTAGGAGTGGGATTTTTCTCACCTAAGTCTCACCAAGCCATCAAACACGGAGGCATCTAGCTTTGAGCCTGCCCTTTGGGCATCCTCATTAGCCAATGGAAAGAAAAAAGGTTTAACCCATCCAAAGATATATATGACACAGGTCTACATAGTCCTCTAGGTGTGCTTGTCATTGATTTTTTGTGGTAAAGGGGATCTTGACAACTGACTTGGACAAAGTGGCTGCTTTTCGATGTAAATTGTGAGATAAAAGCGAGCTTATAAAAAAAAAAAGCAAAGAACTGAAAGGAACACAGGTAGAAAAAAGACAACATTTAGGGACTTTTAGGAGACACTGAAAGCTTTTACCACATCTCTGCATACAGCAATTTCTATAGCATTTTGTTCAACTTTCCATGAGAAAGTCTGTCAGCAGTGCTGCATTTTATTATGGTTTCCAGGATTGCTGCCCAATTTAAAACAGGAAAACCAGGTCTCAAATCTTGACATGCATGGAGGAGGACTCCAGAAGCCAAATTCTAGCTACATGTCTGCAACAGCTGGATAAAACTACCAAATAAAAAATAGAATGTTAACTGGTCTACAATCCCTCTATTAAGTCAGACCCAAAACATGATAGTGGTGTACAGTATAAACTCTTGGTTTTTAGTTTTTGTTGTCTTTGTTCTTGAAAACTGGTGAAGGTCTCATGCAAATATCACCCTCCATGCAGATAATCAAAAAACATTGTCTTTGTTTCTGTTATATCAATTTTAATCCTTTTTTTTTACCTCCACAGATGGTAAGAGAAAAATAAAAATAATGCCAGCTTTTCTCAAAACATTTTTTTTTGCCTTGCATTTCAAAGTGCTCTACCAAGGTCAACATCATTATTCCCCATTTTTCATATGTGGAAATTGAAGCATTTATCTGTGAAGAGGCATCCAAATATAAAACTTGAATATTAGTTTCCAGTTAAAAACAGAAGATGATGGTCTTTTCAGTACTATCTCCAGCTGCTGAAGTGGATCTTAGGGAGTACTGGTATGCTAATAGTGGTGCATTTAGGAGATCTGGCAGAAGGAAAAAGAATTCTCCAACTGTCATTCATTATTTTGACCGATTTTGATCTCATGGACATTTCTCTTTGTCACTTGGACATTCCAGACAGCTACAAGAAGTGTTGCATCTTCTGGACTGTTCATAAATTGTTTTTTCGTGGTGATAAAGTGAAAGCTGAATAATTGTAAAAATAAAGGATATGTGTTCACATGTACATGCAATGTATGTAATGTAGGTGTATATCTGTGTGCTATGAGCAGTTGTTTGGCTGTGGTTTGGGCTGCATCTGTTAGCAATGAAAAATATGTGTTTTCTCACAGACATAAAATTCTGGGCTGCTTAAAGGTGAATATTTTCATCAGATCTCTCCCCATCCTGTAATTTATAATCAGTGGAACTAGTGAGCAGTGCTCTAAAACCATAAAAAAAGATAGAAAATAATCACGAAGGGAGAAGTTTGTAATGTTTGCCAGATGAAAATCCAGAGTCTACATGCTTGGAATTTATATTGGTGACCCCTGTTACCTTCTTCAACAACACAAGAAGGAAGAAGATAATAAGCTTATGTATTGAAGAGTAAGTAATCAGCAGTGTAATGGGTCATAATTCTATTAAAGTGTGTGGACAAGATTTTACAATTAATGGCCAAGTTTATACACATCCTACACATGTTCTGTGGGACACAGCAAGGGAACTGGGTCAGGAGAGGGAAGTTTTGGAAAGTATGTCAGAGGACAGATGTGAAGAGCTGAGGGAAGGTAGCAAAACAATACCAGCCAGTCATCCATCTGTGAAAAGGGAAAAATCTTAATCCTTTCTAGGCTTTAAATATGCCATATATAATATACAGCCTTGTACTTCCTGTTTATGCTTTGTCTGTTTTATGACCTCAGGAGGATGAGTCAGTCAATGTAAAAATGGAAATGCTTTGCTGGAAAAAATTCTGCTCTTTTCATGTGATATGAATCCTTAAATATTAATTTCATCAGCCTTCTATTCCTAAAAGGACTGCAGAGCACTTACAGCTCTTGGGGGCACTTCCCAGGACTCTCGCTGTGTCTATACAAGTTCTATAAAGGCTGTTCTCTGGCTTTGGGGTCAGTGGCACAAAGAGGTGCCAAAGTCCTTCTGTCTGCAGAGGGTTCAGAGGACGACAACCACACTGACTCTGGGGAATCCCTGGTCCATGCATCCCATGCCTATTTCCAAACAGTGCCCGGGAGCTGCTCACAGAAGGGCCAATAGTAGACACTGTTTGATTTATTTACTCAATATATGTACCCTGTTCTGCTCTATCATCTGTAATACAAATATTCCCACACCTCAGTCCTTGAAGCAGAAAGAAAAAGTGAAAAAATGTCTATTATTTAGAGAAACTACCTGTTTTCATGTTAATAGTAGTGAGATAATGATGATGCTTATCTTCAAAACGAAGTCCTGCTCTATCTTGGCAAGATAATGCTAACTTAAAAGGGGTTATCAGTTCTGACTCTTACCATTACTTCTGTGCTTTTTGGTGTAGATTTGGGGACTTATGAGCTCTATATCCAATGCAGAATTTTCTCTAATGATTTACCTAGGTTGACTCTCAGATATTATTTCTTCTCATTTATGAATTGAGCAGCTTTATTTTTTCAGAAGTCACTATGCAAGACTAATAATGAAGATAGAAAGTTGAATTTTTAGAGTCAGAATTTTTAGAAATTATGGTAAGATAAGAAAATGGACTGTTTTCATTAAATAATGATTGCTGATTGTGCAGTTGTTTCGTGTTTTGGAGGGTTTTTTTGTCCTGGACCTAGGTGATGAAAATTTTAACCAGTTTATTTTGAAATTGATAGAAGAATTTCTACTGATTTGGTTGCATTTTATATAACTTTCTATTGTGAGTCTTTCCTAAAGGTAAATAGTGACAGAGAGTCTGAGATATAGAAATCCCAATCTTCATATAGACTGTGATGTTCACAGGCACTTAAATGAACTTCTGACCTGACCTCTACCTGAAGCACACAAAGCTTGAAGGCTTTACATCCAAAGTGTCTGTACTCAGTGCCTTCTGGAGCTCTTCCAGAAGTGCCCAGAACTTCCTGCTGTCCCAGGACGTATTGTCTTCATGTCCTGGCAGCAGCCCAGGAAAATGTGCAGGTAGAAACAAAACAGAACGATTCTAGCCCATGGCATATTACATTAAGTGAACCTATTGTATTGACATATGGGTAACCAGAGATGAATGAACTAGTTCAGTTCAAATAACAACCAGCCCCAACCTTTGCCCACTCAAAAAGTGACCCTAACCCAAATCTTTTTCCAATTTGGATTGGTTCAGAGAGATCAGCTGTCAGGTTTGTCAGCTGGTAGCCAGACATCAGAGCAGACATAACTAATTAGGATATATTCCCTCACCTAGAGATTAAATGGTTTTGGGTTTTTTTTGTTTTTATATGTTACCATAGTTTCAACTTGCATTAAAACCTCTTGGTCTGAAAGCAACATCTTCAGAACCAAAGCAAGGGGAAAAGTAGCTTTTTCACAGAGAGACCTATATGAGTTGAATTTGTCTTAAATAAATGTTTTCTCCCTCAATAAAGTTCAGTTTGCAGAGTTACCAACATCCCACCACAGAACATCTGTCTGAGTTTCATAGTAACTTGTTTCTCAGCCCTTTTAGTCAAACTTAGCCTACCTATCAAAATTTGTCCAATAATCATATGATTTTGTCACTCATGCTGTGAGAGTAGATGCTGCAAATCCAAAATCTAAAAGTATGTGTAAGTGGTAACTTCAGTGAGGTGCAGTGTATCCTGATGGCTGGAGTTCATGAGGTCACTAGGGAATGTGGACAGCCCAAAGGACTGAGAAAATTTAACTGAGCAGATGAACTTTGGGCTTTTCTTAAACAGCTTACTGACTGCAAGAACTGGAGTACAAGGTTTCCATATCTATCTAAAAACAAGCACTGGTGCTGAGGTTGTGTGGTTTTTTGCATGTGCTACAATTGCAGCTTTGAGAGACTTTGCTCTACCATTTATTATTTTCTGACCAGATTTCAGTCTGGTTCCACAGTAGTCAGACATTGTGCTAATGTATTCAAGTCAGAGAATATTTGCCCTGCACTTTGATGCCAGTGATAACCAGAATGTGGAAAAAAGTTAACACAGTGGAGATCAGGACCTCAGCAGGTTTTGAATATGCTTATGGGATAGCAGGATTAAATATGCTTATGGCTAAAGAGACTATAGGACAACTTTTTTACAGGGTGACTATAAACTCATATGTTCCACATGTGTCAGCAAATGATCGGGAAAAAATCCTGAAATATAGCATTTCAGAGAAACTAAGCATCATATATTCAATTTCTTTTCAATGTGGATTGTCATTCTGAAAAATCTTAATTACACCATATGTATGTACGTCCAGAAATTATTTAGCCATGCTGCTGAGTAGGATGATATGGTTCACAATTTTTTTTTGATGCCAAACATTGGAATGATTACATGCAAATGACAGTTTTAAATAACTGGAACAGGAAATATATTTCTGCAAACTATCTATCAAAGCTTTAAGACAACTGGAATGGCTTTCTAGAAACTCTGCTTTCTGACAGCCCATGCCTCTTTCTTTATTTTTTTGTGCAAATCCAGCTCAAACTTCCCCTTGCTGAGTCAGTCATTGTAACAGAAATGGCCTGCTGTTGAGTCTCACTTCTTAAGTATTCAATGGAATAATAGTCAGGATTTGTTTGGCATAGTGAAACTCAAGAACATCTGTCACAGAAGGCACAGCAGCCACAAGAGTTGAATGGGGCCTATTTTCACTGTCATTTAGAACTTCTTATACATTTAATACAATTAACAATTCTTGGGAGCATCTTCTAAATCTTTTCTTCCAACATGGAGAATAGAAGTTGAGACTGATTTCATCTGCTTCAGCTGTGTACTCAGACATGTAAATACCAAAGCATGATGCTTTTGTGGACACCTTACTTGCTACAACCCCAATGTTAGTCTAGGGAGGGGAGGTGTCACATAGTGTGGTATCAGGTCTGTCAGGTAACCTACAGTGTTTCAAAAGGTGCCAGAAACTTGTGTTTAGGCAGCTGAGTCTTTCCCTAGCCTGTAGGAAGCTGAATCTCTCTAGGCACCTCTGATTTTATTGATTGCATCCTCACTGACCACTCTGGACGCTTAGGCCCCGGCCCATGCAATACATGACTATAGGCAGAGTTAAATTAAGGTGTCTGAATTTCTTGCTGAATTCTGACCTTATTCTGTTCAATCATTTGTTCTTGAAAGTAAGAGACAGATATTTCTACCCATCTCCACTGCAGCCTAAGGCCAAGGGATGACTTGGGTATCCTCTTGAAAGTCCAGTCTCCAGTGATGCGAGGTGACATGAGCCCTTGCTGAAACACTTTATTTCCTGGAGCTTTGGTGAAAACCTTCAGGCTTGGGAACACAAGTTTCTGCTGTCTATGGCAGCAGTCAGAGGAGCTTTGCTTTGATGTCAGTGGAAAAGCTTAGGACCTAAGATTTCAAGCTTAGGTAAAGCTTGAAATACTGCAAGCTCAAAACACCTCTTCCTGGATGAAAAATGGGACATATTTGCAAAAGAGTACCCATCTGAACAATAGGGAGCCAGGAGATGTCATACTGAATGTGTATGTTCCCTTCCTTACACGGGGCACCACTATATGCTGGTTTTCAGCTTTCTTTTTCTACCTCTGTAGAGGCTGGGATTGGAGGCACTCGAGATGATAGTTATTGTTTGGACTCAGGTGTTTATTATTTCTTGTCAATGTTACAGTCTCACAGCAGTGAGTTCTGCAGGCTTTCNTAGTTATTGTTTGGACTCAGGTGTTTATTATTTCTTATCAATGTTACAGTCTCACAGCAGTGAGTTCTGCAGTCTTTCATTAACAAGGCACAAAATGGCTAACTATCTCTTGTTACAAGGTCTTTTAAGGCTAAACTATACAATTAAGAAATGACACCTAAATTACCTTCACTTTTAACCCAATAACGAATCCCTCGAAGTCCGCACTCTGGACTTTTCTGTCTAATTACAAAATACCACCCAAACCCATGAAGAAGAAGGAAGAAGAAGGTAAAAAAGAGCAACCTGCCTCCTCTCTAAAACCTCTATCTTGCTTCATATTTATTACTATATTCTAAAACCCCAAACTCTGTGTTTTGCACTCTGTGATACTACACACTTCTAACCAAATACACACCTGTAATCTCAGTGCTATCAATCAATTTTGGAAGCCTTCTGCACAGCCTCAGGTCAAATGCAGTGTTCTCTTGCAGGTCTATGCCTTTCAGCACAGAAAGTTTAAAATTCTCAGCATCCAGAGTTCCAACATTTAGCTGAAAGTTTAAAATTAGCATTGACCTTGAAAGCACTGAAAGCAAAGATATTTTTATTTTTCTGTGAGTGCCAGGTACACATGACCCCACAATGAATGATGGACTTTGTACACCTTACCTGTAGTACACCAGGTCAGTGGAACCTCCCTGATGTTACCTATACTGGACATTTGTCCTTGGAAGGAAAAGGTTTCATATGTAAAACCAGAAATACATATGGCAATGCTCTCTGTGTGCAGTACATCTTGTCTATTTCTCTGCTTATTTTTAAGAATAGAAAAAGCTTGATGTTTTCCAGGTATGGTGACTGCTCTTCATCTGAGAATCTCAAAGCATTTTAGAAAGATTAAAATTAACCCTCACTCTGTGTGTATATTCTGTGTAAGTTTTTATTACAGACAGTTTACAATACTGTCGTATAGCACATACAGAGAACCAGTTAGGAGGTGGAAAGGTGAAGCAAGGTCCAGTTATCCAATATCCTAATTTTACCCTTAGAAATCTCAAACTAATAAACAAGCAATTCTTGTGGACAGGGTTAAAGATGCAAGGACCTTCATGGAAGGGCTCAGTGCTTGTCAGCAGCTACTATACTGTGGAATGATTAGTGGAGACCACAAATATTATTTTTTATCCTGTAAAAATATATGGGATTATTGGAGCTGAACCCCTGGATTGTTCATATTGCCAGGTTGATAAAACAATCCTTATTACCAGACTGATAGGTCAAACACCCCTTTCAGTATAAAGCTTTCTTTTGGTATGTATTAAAGCAATCACAATCTATACCAAGCAAAGCTGGAATTTGAAGCATAGTAATGCAACATATGTTCAACTAATTTTAAGCCACACCTTCCAATTCTGTTGATCAGCAAAACTGTACAAAGAGTGAACATTTGCTTTGGCATAATATTCCCTATTAAGTGAAAGAGGGCCAGTGAAAGAGGATTTAAACTTGTTTTATTCACATTTTGTTACTGGTGTTCGAAAAACAGACAATATAACGAAATAAAGGATAAGACAACTTTACAGTGAAGATCTCACAGTCCAGGGCCTAGTTATATAATTCTTATTTTGACACAATGTCAATTGTCTTTGATATCAGTATTAAATTATTAGCCTTGGGTTGAGAAATATAAAACTTCAAATGGGCACTATGATATCCTCATTTAACTCTCTGAAACAGTCTTAGTGAATAAGGTGGATGGCAGAAGAAAATAAGATGTGGATTACCATGTTTAAATGATGTGAAGCACAGGTCATTTCAAAGTTAACAGATTTTCAAGACCAGAGGTAGCACTGTAAACATGTAGCTCTTATTTCCTGCATAACACAAGCCAGAGTTCTTCAGATTAACTCAGGCTGTGGAGAGAATATTTCTCCCTTTTTCAAAGTCAAGAATACTGAGCTCAAAATGCTTATGTCAAGCTAGACATGGAGGTGATGGTTTTGAGCTTATCCATTTCCTGCGCAACCTGCACAAGAAAAGGTACAGAAATCAATTATATCTTTCCAAATCTTCTTCCTCAATTGTCTTATTATAGCAGTGTTTATGATCTGGCCTATATTTATTGCATTCTTCACTAGCATAGGCCTTGCATTCCTCACTTGATGTTTGCCATGTGTTGGGCATTACTTGAAATACATAGTTCTGGTTTCATTTCTCCACAGTCACCGGAAAATTAACAGATATAATATAGGCAGTTTTTGAAATTTCATTTCAAGCTATCATTTATAAAGGTAACACATTGTTAGAATATTGGTATCAAGAAGATGCCAGTGAAGAAAAGAAAGGGGTAATAAACAATCAAACTGGCACTGAAATACAACTAGATTAGTAAAATGACATAAGCTGTAACCTGCATTCCTTTTTCTATCCTTTCCTCTACATACATGCACACGTGTATAGATATATATATATATATATGGTCCTGTGTGTCTATGTGCATATAAATGGATTCCTGCATCTGATGTAGAACATAAAGGGCTGGGTTGATTTTTTCCAAGATGTGAGAGCCAAGTTTCACTGGTTTGATTTTGTGTGTCCAGGTTTTTCCTGTGGCTATTATTTCTCAGCACCTGTACTTCCACTGCTTCTCGTCTCCCGTAGCAAAGTAGGTCTGTTCAATATCGGAGCAGGTAAAGTGAAGGCTGTGTCTGAAGCCACTGCTTTCTATTTGTACAAGCAATAGGTACAAAGTGGACATTAAACAGGCATCCTGCTGTGTACCTGAGCAGTGTCTGTTTCATGTCTTTGGCTTTGGTATATTTATCTTATACCTGCTCCAGGAGCTGTTTTCCTCTCTTTTTTCTTTTTCTTTTTCTTTTTCTTTTTCTTTTTCTTTTTCTTTTTCTTTTTCTTTTTCTTTTTCTTTTTCTCTTTTTTTTCTTTTTATTTCTTTCTTTTTCTTTCTTTTTCTTTTTTTTCCTTCTTTTACTCTCCTTTTTCAAACACACGCTTTTTTTTTTTTTTTCCCCCTTTAAAAAAAAGTGATGAGGGATTAATTTGGGACATCCTAACTTCCTGGTCATCCTGCAAGTGTCCCAGTCTGGTAAGATGTAAAACAAGCCTGTATTTCAGTTCCATTGACATTTAGATGCCATCCCAACAGATGTGTAAGCACCTCTGAAAACTGAAGAGTGAGGCTGAGGTGATGGTGCCAGTGGTGATGCTTACCTACCTTTCACACAAGGGGATCTCTGCGGGTAGGACATCCAGGAAAAAGGAAAGCTTTTCTTCTGTTCGTTTTTGTTATGTAACTTGTTGAAAGGGTTTCTATCATAAAATACAATTTTTCAGGCTGTGGTCAGTAGAATCACATTTTTTTTTCCATATTGAATGGGTGAATGCTAAACTCATGAAAGCACGCTGGTCTGCTTGCCTTTCCTCACAGAAAGAAACTTTCAACACAGGACCTAAACATTTAATTAAGTGGACTGGGGTTGTTCATCTGAATAGACACATCTAAAAATTCTTTTGGACTCGATTTGACTCAATTTCCCTAATTTAGGCACGTGATTTGCACTTAAATTTAAGGTTCCAAATGAAGACATTTGTATAAAATAAGGGACTAATTTCCCTATGTGGTTAAGGAGAAGTGATAGGTGCCTTTGAAGACCCATGGATGATGATTTTTTTTACCTCATTCAACTGATATGTGTTGATGAACATAGCAGAGAAAAAGGGGACTCCAGCTGGGCAAGATTATTTGCTAAATATTTTTCATCTTGCAACTTGTGACTTCTCTGCTGTGATCACAGGAAAGGCTCTTGCAAGCTTTGTATTCTGTTGAGATATTCCCAAGGGTAACAACAGCTTTAAATATGTCTTTTTTAATTATATTGTCACCTTTGTACTGGATACTAAGCTGAATAAACCAAAATGTTCCATGTTTGGTTCCAAACATAGTTTTCAGTCATTACTGATCTGTACTGGATTTAATCAGTGACCTAGGAACTTTACCAACAGGCTCTTCAGCTATTCCAGCTAGATCTGGTTTTAGACAAGTTTTATTAATACTAATTGTGGATACTATTTAAGTATCAAGATAGGATGCTAATTAAAAAGGCATTGTATTGGCTGATCTTATGGTAAATTTTATGATTTCTGACTCAGATTCCATTTCTTTCATATTGTCACTTAAAATATTTCAAGATGCATCTTCTGTAGTATGTCAGATCCATATAATGACAATGAAGTTGTTCCAACACACGAGAAGTTGGGAGAACAAAACCAATTTCATTCCACTACTTCAGAAAGTTCCAAATATTAATTATTTGAATACAGGCATCACTCTTCCAAAAGATAATTCAGCTTCAAAAATTTTTACTGGCATAGAATTGATTAGATTGTAGAAAGAGAAGAATTTTTGTTTCTAATAAATGTATATATATAATTATTCCTGTATGTAAAAAGGGAGTTCAATCATCATCATGTTTTTACCATAAATTAAGCCCACACTTCAGAGATTAAGAAAATATTTTCTTAATATTTTGGCACAATCAGATTATTCTATCTACTTGGATGAAAGTTTGCAATATGCTCAGAGAAAATGCAGAGAACAGACATAATGACTTTCAAATTACAGATTATTGTAAAACAAAACTCAAAATCTGTAAAGACCAGATTCTTTCATACATTGCTTGTATGTAATCCCACTGACATCAAGAAGTGCGGGCATGAATAACTGGGGAAGAGTTTGGCCCAGGATGTGGAAACTAGTTGATAGAAAATGCTGAATTAATTTAAATTTTCTAGGGCATGAGCACTATCTTGTGGAATGAAAAGTGGCTGAAAAACTATAAACAAAAGCAGGAGACAAAATATTAAAGTATAGATCTGTGGGAAGTTCTTTTCCTGGTGAGGGACTTTAGGGATCTGTATTCAGTATGGTTTTATTTAACATTTTCTCTAATGATCTAGAAGAAGTAAGTCACCCATTAATGAAAGCCCCCTATGACGAATAAGAAGGTGGAGTTGCAAAGGTGATGAAAGACAGATAGTAAAAAGGAACCTGGATATGGATCCAAGGTTCACACTGACCAATACATTTTGGAACAGATCAGCAGAAATATTAGAAAGATGAACAGGAAGAATGACAAAATGAAATTCATCCTGGAAAATATACAAAGGCATCACATGAAAAGTTACAGACCTAATAATCAAAGGGAGCCAAAATCATGGAGAGAGCATTGTAAGTGAGTTTGCAATGCGTTAGAGCAAGGAAAATAATATGAATCCTATTTGAGGTCCATGTGCTGCAAAAGGGAGGCACCATTTTCTGTGCTACTCAACACTGTGGAATATTCCAGGAAGAGTGGCAAGGGAACTGAGGGCTAGCACACAAAAGAGAGCAAGGTGCATAAGCAGGAAGCAGTGATACAGCCACCCCTACTCCGCTGAGATACGGAGGATCAGAGACCTAGCACAGCAATTCCTCATCCTGGGCTGCCTCCCCAGCAGTGAGGGCAGCATGCTGAGAGAGGGATCCTGCCCTCTGCTCTGCACTTGTGATGCTCCACCTGCAGTGCTGCATCAGCTCTGGGGTCCCAGCACAAGGGAGACATGGACCTATTGGAGCCAGTCCAGAGAGGGGCAGTGAGGATGATCCCAGGGCTGGAGCGCCTCTCCTGTGGAGACAGGCTGGGAGACCTGGGGCTGTTCAGCCTGGAGAAGGCTCCAACGAGTCCTCACTGCACCTTCCAGTACTGAAAAGGGACTTATGAAATGAGAGAGAGGGAATTTTATCTAAGGGCAGATTGTGATAGGACAAGGGGTAAAGATTTTAAATTGAAAGAGGGCAGGTTTGGATTAGATATTAGGAAGAAATTCTTTACTGTGAGGGTCATGAGGCACTGCAACAAATTGCCCAGAGAAGCCGTGGATGTCCCATCCCTGGAAGTGTTTAAGGCCAGGCTGAATGGGGCTTTGAGCAGCCTGGGCTAGTGATTGGCATCCCTGCCCATGGCAGAGGGGTTGGAACAACATAATCTTTAAAGTCCCAACCAACCCAAACCACTTTAATATTCTATGATTCCCTAATACATATCCCACAGTGAAGAAAGAGCAAACAGGTCCCCAAAATACCTTGGAACCAATTCTTATGTTGATGCTATCTCTTGCATGAGGTGCCACTGGCCTCCTCAAATCCCTTTCAGGCTAAAATGTTCAATAATTCTAAATATTGGACTCTGAATATCACTGTGCTATCACAAAGATATTACTGTGATAATTATTTTAACTATAATTTTAGATAGTTATGCCACATCTATTTCTGTATTTTTAAAAATATTATGCCCAATCTCATGAAAATTTGGTAGAGATTAATGATGTTAATGATACTTGGTCAAAATTATCAATGGGATAGTGTTACTTAGGTTATATTTACAAGTGTCTTAATAATTTTAGCTCAGGAAATGGTCTAAATATGTTGGGCTAGATCTTTAAAGTGCACAAATAATAATAAAAATATTTTAAGGATGTTCAGCTTGCTAAGGAATTTTTTATAAATCTTATTAGATGCCTTTGGTAATTGACCCTCAGTGGCTATCTAAAGCTCACACAAGAAATTCATTATAGGGAAACTGAGGAAATTAATTAAATAGATAAAATTCTACAGCTCTGTAGGCCATCAAAAGTATCAAAGATCTCTAAACAAGCTTTTACCAGGCATCTGAAACCTTCTGCTGCTATACACCAGCTTAGACCCACGGAATAAAAACTTGAAATCTTACAGGTCTTGCTGCTTACCTACTCAGATTGCATCTTTATTAGTGCTAGAAGTCAGAAAAGCACTTAGCCACATGTTTAAGTTTAATTTTAAGCAAATGCTTGAGTGTTTTACTGATTTGGGATGCAAAATTCATGATTTGCTATTATGCAGACTCAACACTGCATGTAACAATGTAAGCATTCTTTTCAAATAAAAGACACTTGCTATTCCAGTTCAGTTCTGAGCATTGTTCTACATTTGACGGAAACAAAATAAGTCTGGGGAAATAATGTGTTTTGGAAACTTTTTATTCCCTCCAACATCAAGTGGAATTTCTTTTTAAGAAATACAAATATTTTTAAAGGTACAAAGATGTGTGAGAGAGATTAGGAAGCACAGCTTTAGCTTGATCCCTTTTGTTAATGCACCCTTGCAAATCAGAAGCAGCTCCAGTGGAATTTAACTATTAGGAAACCAAAAGATCAGAATCACAGCACCAATTTCTTTAAATAGATTTAGAACATCTGTGATGCTGGCTCAAATATGCTAAAATAAAGACAATTTTATATAACTCTGGCACTGTGAAATCATCTAATAACTCTTCTACATCATCTAGGCTTTGCATCAGGGTTGTGCCAAGCCAGCAGAGGTGACACCCCACCCCATGGTGGGATGACCACACCTTAGCTCTGCCTGTCAGCAGGGTGCAGGTGATGCTGCCCAGATGTCACTGTCCTGTGCCCAAAGGAATGTGCTCTGCTTCCCATCCCTCAGCCATAGGCAACTCTCTTCCCCTGCAGCTGAGTTCTTGAGGATCTCTGAACCATGTGCCACCATTTCCTGGGGCTGTGTCTCCAGTGCCAAGTATATCGGTGCAATAGAGTGCAAGGACCAAGAACAAACATAAATGAACATGCATTAGTAAAATAAGATTAAGTCATTCAATTATGTGGGAAAGAAGCTGCTTGGTGATGTTTTTTATTGGTATTTGAAGAGCTTCTTCTCTCAGCCCACTGCAATTGCAACCATGTGGGTGTTAGCAGTGGTGGAAACAGTATTTTACACTGACCCTGTGCAGAATCCCAGGCATGTATGCAGGGACTTCCCAGCAAGAACTCCTGAAGGAACGGATTTCAGAACATAAATTCTATTTTTTTTTGTCAAGACTTCTATTGTGAATAGGGGTATATTATTTACCAGACAACTCAACAAGAAATTATACTTTTTTTGACACAGTCAAATTTACAAAATATTAGCTACGTAGACAAATCAGTAGTGACCTTCTTTGTTCACAAAATAAAAAAAAGGTATTTATAGAACTGAAGATTGTGCATAGTAATTAATAAGACTCTTTCTCTTACAAGTGAAACAACATGTCAGAGATGGTGCTAGGTTCTCTATGGTTTGTTTTGAAGCTAAGTAAATACCTCAGAATTAAAGTTTTCAAATTATTTCTGTTTCTTTATTTTTTGCTTCAGAGATATCGGTAAACAGATTTTTCTCTACTTAAATTATTTGTTATGAAGTTCTGCTATGTAAATTCACATTTTCATGTAATGCTTAGCTGTAATTGATTGGAATAATCTCATCTGTTTTTATTCCTTAAATATTTATATGCAGAGATTAATCCACAACATTTTAAAATTAAATTTCTATGAATGTTCACTTTAATTGATCACTGATGCTACCAAAATCTAAAAATTTGAAGATACACTTGAAATGCATGATTTGATGACAAAAGAAGAATGATTTTGTAGTTAAATAAGTTTAGGAAAAGAACCATACAAAGGTAGCAAACACTACTGCCAGTGTTACAGTGATGAGGACATCACAGGTGCCTTGATTACCCAGGCAGACAAAAATTAATTTATTCCATACCTCTGAAGTAAGAATTGGCTCTGTCATACAGTAAATGATCCTTTACTCTATTTGAATGATCAAACATTGTAATGAGTCAGAGCTATAAAAATGTGACTTTCCACTCTGCACCCAAATATAGAATTCTTTTTTCCCAGAGCAAATCAATTTGTGATGATTGCTTTCTTTCAATTGGTCACAATGGTAGTGTACAAGAAGTAAAAAAGCATCTTTTTTTTTTTGAAATAACAATTTCAACACCTGGTGAAAGCTGGACAGCATTGCACAGAAATGAAGTCCAGCTACCTTGTTAAACCTTATCCAACAGTGGGTTTTTTACAGGAAAGGTTATTTATCCTAATAGTTTTAATATTTTGGAAGATTACATTCACATTTTCTAGAAACAACCCTGAGTTTTCATCTGGTTTCAGTATTGTTCCTTCTTTATATCAAAGCTCTTATATGGTTTTCCTGTTCACTGTTAAAACAGTTATTGCTGTGCACCTCAAAGCCTGATGCTCTGGGTCAATAGATTAATAGCAAACCAGCCTTCTAAGGCAGAATGCCTTATTCTGCCAGATAATACAGTTCAGCCTGTAATGCTGAACAGATATTATTCATATATGAGCCAGTTCATGATTTATTAAATCATAGATTTAATTGCCTCAAATAAATCAGTGTGAGTTCCTATATGGTCAATGTCAGAATACTGAGCTCGATGTGCTATTCTCATGTCTACCTAAATCCACCATAATACATGTATAATTACCACCAGTCCATCTGCATCACATGCACACAGGATGGTCACTCTTTCTCAGAGTAAATTTTGTTCCTAGCATGTGAAGATTCTTCACCTATCTGAATGTTGCTCACAATGACAGCATAGAGTCTCTCACATACATTATGATCCCCTTTCCACATTCTCCTGAAAAATGTTATAATACAAATATAATTTTTGAAAGCCCCAGAGGTTTTAGCTAAGAAATTTTCCTAAGAATAGTGCCAGAATTGCAGGATTTTGTGATCTTAGAAATATTTCAGATCTTCATTATTTGTTATATATTCTCTATGATGAAAAATTACTTTAGAAAATACCATAAATACTTAATACACTGGTGATATTAGCCAATTTATAATAAATAGTAGGAGTGGAGTTATTTTATAGATGATTTAGAGTGATCTCTTTGGCAGCCAAACAAACTGGAAGGCGTTTTACATACAGTTCTGTTAATACATAATATGGCTTACTACATGATTAATAACCTAGTGCTTCTCATTGGGATACATAAAATGCAGTAAAAATAAATAAAACCATAAAACAATTAAGGGGATTTGTACTCACTGATTCGTTCCTGTTTATGAATATACAGTGTTAGTATAAACAGACAGGGGGTCCTCACTTTATCCTTTTATCATTTCCAAATGTTGTTATAAGATGGTAACCCCACTGAAAACAAACAAAACAGCATGTCATGTAAATGTAGCTTCAGTCTAACATTGTGTTAGGTCAGCTCGGCTTTGAGAAATATGTGGCTTTTTCAGCTGTTACTTTTACTGGAAAAATCTGTTTGTAAATGTCAAAGCTATCACTTAAAATCAAAACTAGATAACCTTATGTGCAAAAGTTGCAGAAATGGTATTCAGTAAAGACAATTTTCAGTTAAATTCCTTGTAAGAGTATGCATTTTATGTATTTATTGGAACACTTCTATGAATAAAACTTGAATTCATAAAAAAGATTCTCTGCATATTCTCATGTAAATTCCCCAAACCACGCTCTTTGCATTAAGAAAAATATGTTCCCAGTAACATTTTAATTTCAGTGAATGCTACACTATCTTTAAGATGCAAGGTTGCACCCCAATGGTGCTTTACTTCTTCACTTCCTAATTTACAGAAAACAAGAAACTTTTCCATGAAGATGGCTGAGAGTATAGCTGCCAAACAGGAATGAAGCACAGCTGCACAGGCAAACACAGCAAGGGCAGAAATCAGCCTGCAAGGAAATGGCAAGGTAGTCATAAAATCACAGAATGAATGGGGCTGGAAGAGACCTTGAAGGTCAAGGGACATGGGCAGGGACAATTTTCTCTAGGTCGCGTCACTCAAGAGTGACACCTCGTTAGAGACACGAGCCCCTGTGTGGTAGAAATCCTGCTACCATAGAGAACTGCAATATTATAAAAGGGAAAGACTGTTAATGTTCTTCTGAAAACATAATGCATGGGAGTTTTCTATCAGAAAGCTGCAGTGATGGCAAATAAGAATATGCCCTGCTTTCATATTATGAACTTGCAAAAAAGGCTGCCAAAGAAAGACTTTCCCTGTAACATGGAACTTATTGTTGCATATAAATATTACAGATAAATAAAAAGTGTAGAGGGGTTTAAAAAGTCATGGAAGAATTAGATTTGGAAATGCAGCTACAGACTGTCCTCTCTAGAAGCCTTTAAGCTATTGATCGTTTGAAAATGGAATTAAGATGGAGCAAAAGAAATATTACTGCAGGTTGCTCTTGTTATACTCCATCCCCTAGTTTCCCCTGCTAGCAATGGTCTTCATCCAGGGGTGCAGGTAGGTAGGTGGTGTTTTGGTAGGTGCAGGGCTGTACCCAAACATTTGACATAAAAGAAAGGGCTGCATTGCCCCATATACAAAAAGTGGGTCTGGAAGGAAATTACTTGAGAAGTGCAACCATAGTTGTGGCACTTATTTTGTGGATTTTAACCCACAGAAGCTTTAAATCAGTTTTAAATATTTCTGCAATTTCTTGAACTACTAGTTTGGTAATGACCAGGTGATCTGTTGAATTAATTTATAAATCTCAGGGCTTGAATAATATTTTTTTTCTTCCTGTTAAAGCGAACGCTTAGTAGTGTTTGCAGAATGCTTGTTTATTGTTAAATCTTCATTTTCTTTTGGTAAACATGGTCAATAAGCTTTTACTGTTGATAACCTTTGATCACAAAATATATTTATTGCTCTATCTATTCAATTCTTTAGTTAGTAAAATTGTGATGACCATACTCACAGGAGAAGAACTTTGGTGATTGAGGAAACACATTGTTCACCGTTAAGTGTCACAGTCTGGCATTACTTTTTGAAGATGTTCTCAAAATAGTTTGTTTTGTGATTGTTAGCAAAAAGAAAAAGACCACAACAACAAAGGAAATGTGTTTATGGTGTGAATAAATTATGCTTTTTCAGTCTGCATAGCCCCCTGAGAATTTATACTGCAAGATGAGTGTGTGTGGCTCCATGTGTATTTGCATATATTGAAGGTGTTTTTCATTTCTACAATGGAATAAGGCTTGGACTGGTGCAAGAAGAGGACGTTTCGTTCTACAATCTGTTCTGCTACAGGAAGAGCTCAAGAACAACAAAAATAAATTGTAATGCTCTCAGTTCTGTTCAATAATGATATTTTGCAGGACAGTCAAGTTTCCCACAGAGTAAATACGATCCATATTATGTAAATATGGTCCTGTGTACATTCTTTAATTTAACGTTGCCATCAGAATAGCACATTTCACACGTGGGAATGCAAAGCCCAGCAAGGGAGCAAATTAACTGCCCGCAAATTGTTTGCTAACGATGAAGTTTTCCAAAAGAAATCTCCAAGGTATATCTTTACCAAGGGCACAGTATTAGAGCTCTACTACCACATGTTTCCATTTGAACAGATGGCAGTGAAAAGTTTGGCTTCAATGTGTTATTAGTTAACAGAAAAAAAGACTTACTGATAGAGATCAAGGGTACTGTTTAAATGTACTTAGAGAAATGGTGTTTTGTAATCCATTCATACTTGCAATTAATAATTGCTTTATAATTACTTCTAAGTGGATAGAACCTCAAAGGTCCAGTGTCTTTTCTGCTCTAGAAACAGTATCTTATTTGCTTTTGTAATCATCTCTTTAATATGACATGAGAGGCCTTAGTTCAGGTGTATCTGCTGTTGAACTGGGACTAGTTGCAACACCTTTTCTGTAATTTCATTTCTAAAAATTCAGAGAAAGCAACAGGTGTTATAAATCCTGTGATTTTAAGAAACAAGGAATGTTTGCTTCATAATGGTACAGTTTGCATTAAGTGACTAAAAAGTAAAGCAAAGCACAAGTTTACATTATCCTTGTTAGTTATCTGTGCTTTAATACAGACTGCTGGGTTCTGGGATTCCTATACCCAGAACAGTGACCCCTGACTGAGAGTCTGAGACTCAGCTCAAGAAACACAACCTATCCCCCCTTCCTGCTCGACCAGGATGTGTTCAGTGCATGGCAAGTTCATTCCTCAGTCCTCCCTGTCAGATCCATAATGCTTCCCAGTGACAGGCAGGATTGAGTTAAGTGACTTCAGAGCATCTGAAAGTCCTGTCTGAAGTTAGTGGGACCACTCATATGGACATAGTTAGCCATATGTATCAGTGTCTGAAGGACAAGGATGAGGATTGCTGGCTAAGCTTGCCATTTCACATTAAAATAGTTGTGGAAAGATGTATTGAGTCAAATTCTTTTGTATTCATTCTATGCACATAGGTTAAGGTTAAAGTAATCTGTAGTTAAATAGGAGCACTGAATAATACTGTATACATGTCAGAGAGAAAAGTTTGCAACAAACATGCAGTAGAAACATTGCATTACAGTTTTGCATGACAGTCAAAATAACAAGTGAACACACATGGAGTAGGTGAATGAGTCACCTTTTGTTCTATATGGAATTTCCCTTTCTCCAAGTGCAAATTTCCTTAATTTCCTTTTTTTTTAGGAAAAAGATTGAGATTTAGAAAATATGTTTGTTTCTTAACGTCATCCAAGGTGAAAGCAATTGCAATCACCTAAATATCTTCAGAGGCCAAGTGTTTTAAAAATTAATAATACATAAAAGTAACACATTCCTTTTTTTCTACAAGTCAAACTTTAGTACTGTGGCAAAGCAGAAATCCTGTTGACACTTAACATGAAAAATGAAAATATACTTATCTCTGGTATGGGGAAATTTTGTTGTTAAGTTACTTCCAGGAAAAAGAAAAAAAAAACAAAAAATATTTTTTTATTTAATATTTAAGACATTTTACTTAGATTAATTTTAATTTTGGTGTAAAATGCTTTTTCAGTCTTAATGAACCCTAATGCTTCTGCTTTTTATTTTTTTTTTCTTGAGGACGACTTTCGTTTGATAGAAAACCAGAATGTCATGAAAATATAACTCCAATACTAAGAGAAATGCTCATGGTCTTGTATATGATTCAACTCCATACTAGCGCCAAATACTAATAAAAATTCTCAGCTGGCATTTTACTCCTTCTTAAAAATACTTTTACAGTCTGGTTTTGGCCATCTCCTGTAGGAGATGCTGGGAACATGATGTCATATTCTCCTGAAAAAAAAGGCAAGATTCATATATAGAGTACACAGAAGATAAGTTCAGTGTAAGACTTGTAATCCCTTTATTCCACACTGTTAATCCTTTTCTAAAGCTTTTCTGGGTTTTAGGAACCCACACATCAGGAAGAACATTTAGCCATTAGACAGTGTCCAGCACAGAGATCCGAGGTCTAGAAAATGTGACCTCGGAGGAGAGATTGAGAGAAGAGGGTTTGTTTAGTCTAGAGAAGAGAAGATGAAGGGGAGACATGATAACAGTGTTCAAATATGTACAATTGTGCTTCAAAGAATTGGGCAATAATTTGTTCTCTTTGTCCACTTAGGACAGTGCAAGAAATAGTGGTCTTGAAATGAAGCAAGACAGAAATATGAAAGAAAAACCCCTGTATTTGTTGACAATGAAAGCTTTGAATGCCAAGAATATTAGCAGAAAAGTAAGTAAACCAAAGTAATAGATCTTTAATCTTCCAGATCTAAGACTTTGATCAAAGATAATTTTGAAGCTGAGCTATCAAGACAACAGAAGGAGAATCCCAGCTGTAGGAAATGTGAGTCTATTTCAGAAGGTACTTACTGGTCATTACAGGTAGCTGGTCAAGCCCTTACTGAGCTGTAGCCTGGAAACAAAGGCTGTTTTCACACCTGTGACACATATAAAACAGGTGTGGCACATTATGCTAATTCTGCAGGCAATATTGCAATACTCTCAATATTTCTTGAGCTTGGGTCCATTCCCTGGAAATAGGAAGCTAATGTCTTTTGAGCCATGAAAACTTGGCATATCTAAGGTGTCCGTGCAGGAGTAGCAAATGTAGCCCCAGATCTAAAGGAAACTTCTTCTGGAATTGCAGCTTAAGGCCAGGTGTGATCGATACTTTTTTTATGGGAGTAAAAACAAAATGAATCAAGTTCCTACTGCCAGGATATTAAAGAGTTGTCAGCTGGAAAAAGTCTATAAAAATAGGATTAAAAGCATTCAAAGTTTGGAAAGTATGCTTTTTAATGACATTGAAGAAGCTGAAACAATTAAATTGGAGTGAAGGCTATGACTGTGAAGTATTTCCAAAGAATCTGATTTTTAATAAGGAACAACTTATCAAATATTTTTTATAATGAACTCAAGTTCACAGTAGAAAGTTAACGGACATTTTTGACAATGAAAATCATTAAACTGGTGCAATTTAAATAAAGGTATGATAAGTTGTCTTGCCTTTCAGAAATTTGGTAAATTCAGAATAGCCTGTTCAAAAAATATCTTGTGCCTAAAATAGAAATTATGAACTGGAAAAGAACTGAATTTTTGGGTCTATGTTATGCACAATGCTAAATGAAACTGCATCAGCAAGTCTTAAGTAGGGCCACAGCTGCAATAATTATCCCTGGCTGATAATAAAATTTGAAATAATCCTACTGTCTTCTGCATGTTTGTTGTAGCTGCAAATATTAACAGCAACAAATAATCTAAAATCACTATGGTAGATGTTGATAAGATTCCTCTTGGCTGTAAGATATACGAAGTTGTGAATTAACACCTCTCACATTAATTCAACCTCTTTTCCAACATTCTGCCTACTTATCTGAAGCAGATATGGTTGTGCTGCTTCATCAGGGCAGAATAAGCACTCCGGCACATGGAGCAGCACTCATCTATGACATCTCCAACTTCAGGGCAAGGTAAATTTGGGTAAATTTTATACGTATGTATGTGGACAGACTTGATCATCTTTTCTCCTGTAGGTTAAAGTTGCAAAACTCCAGGCCTTCATATGCTTAAACACAAGGACCCTGTTGTCAATAAGAGGAGTAGTTTTCAGAGGGCTCACAAAGTTACCCAGGGCAAGATCCAGTTCGAGGCTGAGGTGCCACCGTGTAAGAGTTTATAGATGAGTCAGAGGCTTGAGGGTCTCTTATTGCTTGTGGAGGGTGGGATTGCATCCCACACCATTTGAAATGCCTGTGACAACCTCCAAGTCTTCCATTTAAATACTCCATCAGTTCCACAAGGTATCTGCCAGCCTTGGCTAGGTCACATATGCTGGGTACTTAGAAAACCTTGCAGATCTTAAATTCTATTTGTTGTTTGCACTTAGGCAGCTGAATTTTACTCTTGCACAAGTATAAAAATATCATACATTTGAATTAATGACAAATGATAAATAATTCAAGTGAAATATGAATTTTTAAATTTCTCATTGTCATCTAAGTTTAGTGTTTTAGTAATTTTTATCCTCCTTGTGAGAGAGAGAGTGATCCCTACTCTCCATTTACAGGAAAAAAACAAACATGAGCAAAACAATTCCTCAGTGGGAAGTCTCTAGTAAAACAGAAAATCCAGCCTTAGTCTTCCATTCTCTGGCAGTGAAGAAATATTGCATACTCCAACTGCATAATAGTAAATTTATTACAAATTTAGTCTAAAATGAATGTTTTTGTGGAAAAAAATTCAACTAAATTGACATAGCTAAAAATGTCTTTGACTGTCATATGGGAAATGTATGACAGAGAAATAGCTCTTTCTAGTCCCAGATTTTTTATATCTTTCAGTTCTTCTAGCTATCTGCCAGGGTTGATTGCAGCAATATTAACGATATTTTCACATAAACTTAAAACCACACTAGTGCTGACCTATTCTGATATAGTCAGTGTCTCTCCAGACATCAATTGTCTCCTACTGTTATGTCACAAATCTTCATTTATTGTTTAGAAAGAGTACAAGAATAAAGGATAGGATATGAATATACAAAAAGTTTTTCTTCTCTCTGTCTCCTTTTCTTTGGCCATGCTACAAAGATTTTGATAATGCACTTCCTCAGCACATTTTTTTTTGATAACTCTGGAGGACCTCTGCTACATCAGAACTCTAAGATACCCTGTCCTGGATAGTGAGAGCAGACAATTTTTCAGAATTCTAAAGTCCAAAGCAAGTAAGAACTAAAATAACATATATGAGTTACTTTATTAAAAAAAAAAAAGCCCAACTGAAATAGTATACAGTGCAATAGAATCTTTTGATAAATTGCTGCAAAAATGACAAAATAAAAAAAAGAATCCAAGCCCTCTTGTAAAATAATAAAACAAAGCTTCTGTGTTATTCCTTATACACATATTTTTAAAACAAACAGCAGCTATAGAAATATTTTGTCTTTAATTCCAGTGTGTTTTCATTCATTCTTCCACCCTGGCTCGATGTCCTCTGCTTTATAGCCTGGAGAAATGAAAGATTAAGGTACTGACCCTAGATCTTCAATTGGATTAATTTGTCTTTAAAGCCAGGTGGTTTTTTCATGGGTTTCTGGACAGAAGGTGCAAACTTTGAGCTGCACCACAGTGATGTGGTTGCTGTTCAGTCCCTTGGGCAGACGAGGTCCAGCCTACACTGGCCAAGATTGAGACTGTGAGCTGGAGACTGTTGTGTCCACTGGGCACAGGTGGAGTGAGTCTGGGAGAAGGGAGCAAAAGGCTTTTTCTAAATAGAAGCCACAGCACAAAGCAGTGCCCAGGCAGTGTGTTCAACCTGTGACTGGGCTCCAGAGCAGCTTCTGATGATACAGATATTGTCTGGAAGACCGTGGAGATGAATGGAGAATTTTGCAAGTGAGGATTCTCTAGTATATTTAATTTTTTGGGGGGCCATAATATCTGTTCATTTCATCCTTCCCTTAATGCACTAACATTCACCATTCACCTGCCATGGTCTGCTGTACAGTTGACCAAATATTTGTGATAGCCTTCTGCCTCCAATAGCCACTTGCTGATCTGTAGCAGATAGCCACAATAACAGTAGAATAACATAGTCTAGGTGGGACAGAAGAAGATTGTCTTCTTTTAAGATATATATTTTATAGCCTCAGGAAATTGCTATAAACTATTGCACCTTGGAAAAAGAGTAGGGATTTCTATTTAAAGCTGCCTTTGCAAACAGCCCCTTGACTTGCTGTGTAGCTTTTGCAATCACATGGATGGGACTGGATGGAACTTATTATTTTTAGTAGAATCAGAGAAGACCTGCAAAGCTGGCAAACTAGGTGGGCTTTCCTGAAGGCTTGCTGATCTCAAGGCGTGTGTGGATATCTCATAGCTTACACAGCTGTAACGTTCTTTCACACACTCTGGCTGGACTATCGCATATGTTGCCACAAAATGTTAAGACATCAAGACTCAAATGTTCTTTTGTTCCCTTTTTCCTCCCTGTGTATGTTTTACTCAGTAGCTTTGTTTATTTTCTTAAAATATTTCCTTTTTGTTTGCATTTCTTGGCAAAGGCCTCCTTGTGTTTTTATAACTGTAATCTTCTTTTGGTCCCTCTGCCAGCTATATTACCCAAGATTAGCCACAAGTGTGCTTCAAGGGCTTCAGTTCCTCATGGTGTTAACAGGAAATCAAAAATAGCTTTTCATTTGCTTCAGTCTAATTTAGTCAGTTCAGGTATAATGTTAAAGTACAAAAATATTTTATAGTATTGCTTCCCTTTTTTTGTCTATGTTCTCTCAATAAATAGAAAAGGTCATTTTAAGTTGAAGAAGTTCTGCAAAAAACCGATAGCTGTCTTTGGTATGAAATAATTTATATGGATTTCTTTATACGGCAGGGAAATGGCTATTGTAGAGCTGAACAAATTCCCTCAAATGCTATTTCTGAATCAGAGCTGCCTTAACAGCTACTGGTGTTTCATTATGAATGCAGCAGTAGAAGCCTGGTTTTGGAGGAGATAACAGGAATGCTGTTCCTGTTCCAGCTGGGATTGTCCTGTGAGACAACCATCAACTTCCAGGTGCTCCTGGAACATTTGTAAAAATGTTACAATGTGGCTTTTGTAGGGAAAGAGTAAATATTATTTTATTAATCAGGTCAAGTGAAACTGAAAAATGTACTTTATGTTCAAGATTTCCATATAGTTATGTTCAACATTTACATACAGTTAGTGTTGCTCATGGGTAGGGAGCAGAAGTTGTCTCTTTTTATGGAAATCAGAATTCCTAAATAGTTAATCTGAAGACATTTTGCAAAAAGCTGCATTTCTAAGCTTGTGCAATTTTTAAAATTTTGTTTTACTAGCAGGCTGAGAGTTGTTGGCTTGTCAGAAGCCTCCTTCAAAGAGCTAAATACCAGCACCTCCTGAACTAACAATAAGACATGTTTTACTAGTAGTGATGAAACATCTTCTATAAACACTCCCTACCTTACTGACCATCCTTTCCCAGTATTGATTCACCACTGAAATATTTGTGTCACTTGAGTTCAAGTACATGAAACCAAACCGTTCAGTGCTTGGAGTTGTATGAGTGCCACTAAAAGCAGCATGCACTTCAGCAGTTAGTGAATTAAATAAGCAAAAGCATGCTAATGGTCTCTGGGAGACCAGCACCGCTGACCTTAGAGAGAGAATGATAATAAAATGAAGAATACAAACAAGAGATGGAACCATGGGCCTTTTATGGGTCAGATCAATAGAGCATGCAGGGATCCAGAGCTACATGTTGTCATTGTCAGACCATCAAAAGAAATGTATTTTCTGTTTCTTTAGGGTTGTACTATCAGAAACTACTCTGAATAATTTCCCTGAAATATTTGCAGGATCTGATCTACGTGGTATTTCTTCTTAATTCAGCAGCTGGTAAGAATTGTTGAAAACTTGAACTAATCTCTTAAAGCCAGGAAATATTCCACTGTTGTGGGAAGTTTTTTTATTTCACAGGAGCCACAAGTTGACCAATAAAACATGGAATGAAAATAAATTATGTGGAATTAAGTTTTATTGACAGGATATTTTAGATTTGACTGGAACTTGACTCTCCTCTTAGCTGGAATTATTTAATACAGTGTTTCATTACAAGGACTAAAATAACTGGTGAGCAAAATGTGTTATCTTTAGATAACAGATATTTGAAAATGAAGACTATTACATTCAGGTTATGAGCCAGCAATATTTAATTATGATTTCCCTTTAAAATTTCCCTTACATTTACCTACAGGAACATAGTCAGAAAATGTATGAAAGACAGAATAAATAGGATGGGAATTTTTTTCCTCTTAATGTGCCTACATAAACCTTCCACATAAATTGCATTTCAGCTTTTTCATCTTATGTATTATATTATGATACTGCATCTCATGGTGGAGAATATGAGTGTGAATAGCATTTTAGACCCCCAAAATGGAGTGAGGCCAACTATGCCCCTTTGGAAGTTTTTCGTTGGTTTGAATAACATGTTTTCTCTGTGCTGTGAATATATTGCAGTAGTATATGTAAAACTATTACACACTTACTCAGGCTTTATAAATCAAAGAAAGACTTGGGCCAAAGCTGGGAAAGAAAAACAGATTACCTCTTTCAAAATATGAAAGTATCCTGGGATGTTTTGTCTTGACATGGGCAGATGTTGGCAGTCAAGCTATTTAACCCTGGCATCATTTCACTGAGTACTGTGTTTTCAATCACATGAGAGGAGGAAAGAATCCTAGATGTTGTTGAATTCTGGACTTAGTATTTTAAAAATAATTTTATTTAGGGTAGCATAAAAAAAAATATAACAGTGAACAGGAGAAGTTACTTGTTAGGGAACACCAGGAAAAATAAATAGGAGGGAAGTGAGGAACTTTCTCTCCTCCCTCCCACTCCAGAAAACACTAAAATCATATGTCCCAACTCTATGAACATTTATCTGGAAAGATAATTTTATTGTCAAGAAAATTGTTCTGTGTTACATGATGGTAGATGAAGTATGTTTGGATCACAGTTTGGGTATCACCCAGTAGAATGGAATTAAAACAGCAGTAAGGTAGTGTTGTGATATTTCCGTGGTTTTAATCCATGTCAAATGAACATTCAAAGTGGTTTTAGGCAATTTTTTTTCTATTTCTTACTCAGTGATGTAAATTTACCACGTTTTTCTAATGGACAAGTGTAAGTAAGAAAGGTAAGATCAGGAGAAAGCTTGTTGGTGCTTGACTTATTCAGCCATATGTTGGCTAAATGAGAAGTAAAGCCTTTGTTCTTTGGACTATCACCTGCATGTGCTAGCTGACAAAGTCTAGGAAGAAAAAGGAGAAAAGGAAAATAAAAAGGAGGTATTCCAAAGCTGCTGATAGTTAATGCAGAAACTTACACCTTTACAGACAGACAGTAATATTTATATTTTAAATGTTAATCTAAGTATAAAATATCAATACACTCATATTAATAAAAATATTATATATCACAATACATATATTAATAATACTTTAATTTTAAATGTTAATTTGGATATTGACAGTCTACATTTTAAATTTTGTTTTGAATATTTAGTTGAAATAAAATTTATTTAAAGTATCTTTAAAATTTCATCAGATTTTAAATAAATTTAGTTTTCTGAAACTGGAAAAGTTAACTATGACTGCTGCTAGCTGTTGCCAATCTTTGTTCCAAGCTAGCTTGGCTAACACTCCTGTCAGTTTGTCTCCTGTGTCATCTTCTTCTACACAGACAGTTCAATCTCTTCCTCCCTATTCCACCTTAATTTGCTAGCCTCTGATCTACATTCTTATTGGAGACCTGCTCACCTTCAAAATGTTATGGACCAAAAATACATGCTTGGGTTTTTTTCTTGTAGAATAAAATCAAGGAATACAAAAGTCCTGTAAGTATCCTTTTCTGACTGCTGTGGCCACTGACATGAAACATTCTCTTGCACATGTATGTTAAGGAAGTGTTCCTCAGAGCTTGCTGGAGGTATCTCACAGTGTGTCTTCCCTTATATATTCTTGCATGTTTTATACCTGCTGCTGACTTAATTATTGATATATTACAGCATCATGCTGCTACAAAGGAAATAACCCCAGGGTTATTTAAAGATAAACCCAAAAATGCTGGAGCTTAGATGGAAAACTCACTTGCACTCACAGCAATTAGTATCTTGCACAGCATGGAGAGCAGGCAGTTTGAGTGACACTCTTACCAGTGCACATTCCTTTACTTACACTTGATTTATGACTCAGTCACATCCCAGCACAAACCTCCATGTATGCACTTTACAGCACCTCCTCTATCTAGCTCAGTGTTTTCAGCAGACATTAACCATATCTACATTCCCCTTCTGCACCTGCAATTAGTAGGCTTAAGAAATCCCTGTAATGAAAGCACTGTTGTGGCTGAGAGACACACCAGGCAGGTGTGGCCACAAAATACACAAAAAATTTTACTTGTGTTTACCTTGGTTGCCCACTAGCAACAGTTACACAATGTTTTGGCTACTTGAGTTTTGAGACAGAATGTAAAAACACTAGGAAATGAGGGAAATTAAGGTCTTTGCAAGAATAAATCCAAGTATATGCTGCTAATTGCTCCCTCTTTAAAAGCCATGATTCAACAATCATTTCTAGACAGCAAAGATACAATAACACACTTTTCTAAATAGAGTAACCGTAAGAAGAGCTGCTAGAGGAGCTGACTTTTCCTTTAACTACTGTTATTTAAAAGTGATTCTGTTCAACAATGTACAAGGTCGACAAGTCAATGCAAGACCACCCTGCTTGGGGATTTGCTCTCAACACAGACTTGTGTCGAATCCCTCAGCTGAGAAATGTCAACCAGCACCTTTCATATTTATGGTGACTCATAAACAGGAAACTCAGCCCTGTCCACGACACTGGAGCTTTTTCATATCTTAGATCCTTTTACGAAAGAAAAAGAAAAGGGTAAGGAAAAAAAAAAAGAAAGAAAAAAAGAAACCTCTGAAAACAAAACAAAGAACTTAGCAGGACATTTAAAGCAGCTGCCTTCTATTTTATGTGCCAAAATAAATATTGCCAAATTAGTAAGGCATATTGAACAAATTATAATCTAAATGCAAATTTATCAACTGAAATTCAATGGTAGAGTAGCCAAGGAGCTTGCAATGGTATAGTTCATCTTTTTAAGTAGGTGTTTTGGTTGGCCAGTTGCTGTGGAGTGACGTGGGAACAGTAATATAAAAGAGAGCATTTCTGTTACACCCAAGATGAACAGTTTGTTTTAGAAAGTTCAAGTAAACATTTTCTAACATACATTCACTAGTTTCAGAGTGTCTTTTGCTACCAAGAGGGAGATAAAAACTGGTTTTAAAAGTCTTTTACAAAAATAAAACATTTCAGAAACGGTAATGTCAGCATGATAAATTATCCAACAAAATTTTTGGTGGAGTTTCTCATTTCAAAATAATGAGAAAGTTTTGTTTCTCTTCCCTTGTATTCTTATAAGAACACACATGGCTTCTTTGTCTCTGATGTGATTTAACATTATATAATTAGAAAAAGTATAACAAGACCTGATCTATACATATATATTTTATTTCCTCCCAGTTTTCAGGGGGATATAACCAGGCTTACACAGTAAATCCAGTGCCTGGGTAGTTCATACACATGAGAGCTCAAGAACCATTATTGTTTGTGTACTGTTCACTTTTCCATAAGTAAATTTCAATGTTAGAGGGGAAAAAAATGCTTTTCATTGGGAAAGCCAAAGCTCAGAATTTTGCTTCAGGTCTGTCCAACTCAGACTTTCTTGAGTTTTGGCATTACTAGTTTGTTGGCTTGACACAAAACATTCATATTTAAATTAAATGTTTACAGTCTCCCTTTGATAAATCTGATAATACATTGCAGGAAACAAACTGTGGCCTAAAAGTCTGATCCACATGTTAAAACCAGATTTTTTTTAAGCAAAGAAGCTTGAATGGATCAATAGGGTTCTGGAAATGTTACAGCTGATGTGATTTGGAATACCAGGTGTACCTCTTTGTTCAATAAACCAAACTGAAGCAATGAGTTTCAGAGATATCAATTTACTTTTCAAAAAAGTGTGTCAGAACATCAGAATATTACAGCAATCAATTAGTGACTCACAGTGAGTTGGGGCCTCTCCCTTGGAGAACAATTTCAATGTTTAAAATTTTAATAATAAATTCAGGGTGAAATAATATGAAATCTTAGAATGTTTCTTGGAACCAAACTCTATTTTTGTCCTGTTGCAATTTTCCCTTTATAGCTAAGAGTTCCCAGGTAATAATCACATCTTTACAACTTAAGGAAGCTATACTGAAACAATATACATTACAAAACTAAAATCAAACTAACAAGACCTCTCCCCAGCCTTTTCCCTTTCCACCAGACAAAAAAAAAAAAAAAAGAAAATATCTAATTGCAACCCAAAGAGTTTCAATCATCTTTTTGAAAATAAGATGGTCACTGCCCGCATTTCCATCCTGTAAGGAAGCTGTCATTGGCCTCAGTGTGGCCCCAGCCATGCAGGGCTGGGGTGTGGGGGCGGAATGTTTGAGATAAGTGGCACCTGCTCCTGATAAATGAGGATTTCAGCTCCAGATTTGCTCTCTTATTTGCTCAAATATGTACTTTGGTTGAGCATCTACAGATTTGCAGCGGAAAATGGCCCTGGCAGATTCCGAGGAGAGATCATTGCTTTGATTATCAGCAAGAACATTTGGCAAAAAATGAGCAATACAATTAAGAAAAAACAAAGTTGTGAAGTTTACTGTTTGAGTCAGCCCAGTTCAAAACAAACAAACTTAGTCCAGCAAAATGTTATTGGTTTCCTTGGCTATAGAGCCCTCCTGGAAGAGAAAAAAACCCACAAAAATCCCAGTGCAACTTTAAATTCTGACGCACTTCAGGGCTTAGATTTTCCTCACAGAACACTGAAAACAGGTTTTTTCACATTCATTTAAAATCAGAGTGGATATTTTACAGAAAGCTGACTTTCTGTGCTCTGGAGAGGCCTACACATTTCCTGATTTGTCATGAAGCTTTGGTTGGGGTGAAAAGCAGAATATTTCCATATGCTGAGAGCTTAGGTGAGTCTTGACAAAGCTGAGACCTAGAAAAGAGAGAAAATAAAAGCTGCCCCAGGAGTTTTCTCATAACTTAAAATGAGACAAAACTCTAATTCCAGACTGGACCAAGAAGGTGACCTTGCATTACCACAACTTTACATCCCACAGTGACTTTTAGGATATAATCTCTAGCCCACTGCTCCTGTTGAGGGAGGTTCCTTTCCGCCCATCTCAGGAGGGCAGTCTTGCGAGACAAAATACAAAATTATTTTTCTTTCTCAGATTTATACATGTTTATCTCTTTTAGAATTCATCTGAAGTAAAATGGATCCAGCTTTCTCTCAAATAATGCAAAACATGTGGGAACAGAGTTGTGTAAGTCACAAGTTGACAAGAACCAAAGCCCTTCGATGATTGTCTCAGACCCACATGATGTGCTCGAATCTGACAGACCTGTTATGTGAGCAAACACTTGCAGTCTGCCAGGCAGCTTTGTAGCAGCTTCACAGCACAGAGTTATTCCGCTTGCACTTCACGCTGAGCTGTGTTACAACATTTTGGAGGAGAGAAATGGCTCAAACACTTTTGCTGTGACATAAGCTCCACTTGCTTCTGAAAAGCTGATGTCTGTACAGGACCTACATCAAACTCACTTGTACACAGGATCAAGCCCTCAAAACTTCCTAACATCAATGTTGTCTAATGCTAAATAGATTGATATATGTTGCATTGCAAATTGCCATTAGAGAGACAGCCTTTCCTTGGATAAAAATGGAGAAGACTTTTCTCTTTTTTGAGATTTTTGCTCATATGTGAATTATAACTTAGGGCAGAAATTAGAAAATTTAGAAAATTCCTTCACACTGACAGCCATTGTTTTCAGCTGCTTTCTGCCTAATGGAAGGCAAAACACATTTTGTAAGAGTTTACGAGAGTAGGGCACCCTTCCTATTCACCACTGAATTTGGCTGCTGGGGACGCTGGAGGTGTTTACTTCACCATGGCTTAGGTGTGCCTCTGCAGTGGTTTAACCTCAGCCCCACACAACCACTCACTCCCTCATTCCCTCATGGTGGAATAGGGGAGAGAATCTAAAGGTTAGGAGTGAGAAATCTTGTGGGTTTAGACANTTACGAGAGTAGGGCACCCTTCCTATTCACCACTGAATTTGGCTGCTGGGGACGCTGGAGGTGTTTACTTCACCATGGCTGAGATGTTTAACCTCAGCCCCACACAGCCACTCACTCCCTCATTCCCTCATGGTGGAATAGGGGAGAGAATCTAAAGGTTAGGAGTGAGAAATCTTGTGGGTTTAGACAGTTTAATAGGGAAAGCTAAAGCTACACACACAAGCAAAGGGAAACAAAGAATTCATTCAGCACCAGGCAGGCAGGTGTTCAGCCATCCCCAGGAAAGCAGGGCTCCATCATGGGTAACAGTGACTTGGGATGACAAATGCCATCACTTGGAACATCTCTTACTTCCTTCTTCTTCCCCCAGCTCTATGTGGTCAACTTGGTATGGTTTGGCATATCCCATGGGTCACTTGGGGTCATCTGTTCTGGCTGTGTCCCCTCCCAGATCCTTGGGCACCTGTTGCTGGTGGGGAGCAGCCTTAACTCTGTGTGAGGCCTTCTCAGCAATAATGAAAACATCCCTGAGTTATCAGCACTGTTTCCAGGACAATTCCAAAACACAGCCCCATACCAGCTGCTGTGAAGAAAATGAACTCTACCCCAGCAAACTCCAGCACAGCCTCACAGAAGTTGCAGCCCCCCCAGGCCATCCTTCTGATGTCAGGGGTGTGTCTGTGCCATTGTCCCCTCTGTTCTGTACCTCTCTCTAGTACAGATGCACACACAGGTGTCAGGCAGGAAAAGCCGTATTTAGGCAACACAGAGGGTACCACTCGTGGTGCTCAGATACTGGAAGAGCTGAAAGCTTTTGTCTGACAGAGGCCATCAACACCTATACTAGAGCACACGTACCTTCCAGATTCCAGAGAGCAGCTCAGAGAGGCTGAAGGCACCCTGCCCTCCAAAAGCTGCAGGACACTGTGTCCAGGACAAGTATTTGCTTTCCCCAAGCAGCTCGGCATCATCAGAGCTGCAGGCTATCCTGACTTTACGTCATGGAGCAGAGGGATGTGACCTGTGTGCTGCAGGGAGGGTAGCTCCCAGGCAGGAAGCACCATGGGTGTGACAAAGCTGGAGCTGGAAGCAGTTAGAAATGTCACAGTATACAAGTAGCTCAAACTATGCAACAGCATAAGTTCTACACGTGACACAGGCAGAGCAGAGCCAATTACATTTTATCAGTCTCAGACTGCTGTATGGTCCCCTTCACTTTTTGACATTGATCTAGTGGAACCAGTGCATATTAAGACACATTTTCATATTGTTCCTTTTTTTTTTTTTTTAAGTAAAAGTATTTCAAAGAACCCCTTCTCATCCATAATATCATATGGTTCTGTTTTACTTAATTGTTGCTCTACATAAAAAGACTGGAGATAAAAGTAATTTTCTGCAAAGTCACAGCTGTATTGCCAGCTGCATTACTGGCAAAAGCAGTTATTGTAACATGATTTTTTTTCCCTTTTTATATTCTTGATGTATAGCTTAGATTTATATTGTCTACATTCATTTGTGTAAACTGCAATAATCTAATACCAGCTATCTGTATCAGAGTCACTAATTTAATGAAAATGTATTTGTGTACTACACTTCCTAAAGCCATATGGAAAAATATCCCTCAATATACATACATACAGCTTTGGGAAGACAATGAAGGATAATCAGAGACAAAATGTGGCCACTTGGTCTTTTGAAAGAAAAGGAAAAAAGGTAGAACTGTACCTATTCCTCCATCCCCCATATTGCCAAGAGCCAATTTTTAACAAAGTGTAATTGTGTTAGGCACAATTTGAAGAATACACTGTATTCTTTAAATTGCTTAAGGATTAGTCTCTTCAGCTACAGGGACAATCTATCTATTGTCTCTAAAGCTCACAGTCTTGTTATATCTTAGAGGAAGTTTATTCCTAGATAGAGATCTTCATAACACAGAGCTGAGAATAGAGACATTGACAGTTAGTGGATATAGTTTATTGCTTCTTTATAAAAGCACTATTTAGTAGCAGGAGTGAATATTTGAGTCAGCAGAGACATGCATTTGCTCCTCTCAGCTAATCTGTCAGGTTTTGTTTATTTATAGATCTTAGGAGCTTCTTTCTAACATTTGGCCATAGCCAATACTTTGTCTGATTGTTAAGTCTCCACATGCTTTTTGGAAAGGACTCAGTTTAAACTTTAACTTTTATAGTTACACAGGACATTTAAAATGCTTGCACAGTGTAGTTTGTACGCTGAAAGTTGCACAGATCAGAGAAGATAACCAGCACCAAGAAATTCAAGACACATTCACAAACCTGTCCTTGTGCCAATACATCCCTGAAGTTTTCAGAAATCCCTTTGTAGTACCTCATTGGCAGTCCCAGTGCGTTCTCTGACTCTAAAATAATCTCTCCAGTTAGAATATCATCAAAAGAGCTACAATTTCTAATTAGACATTGAAACTGTTTTTATTTTGTTATTTTATATGAAACTTTATTTACTCTTCTGTTTTTAGAAGAATTACAGTGGTTGCTTGTTATTTTTTTAATTGACTTGCCAGATGGATGTTACCAGAAAAAAATAAATAGAATTACCAAAGTGCCTTTCTTTCCCAGATGACATACCCCTCTTTCTTTCATGGCCACTGGACAGAATATCTTGAAATTCTTGGGAAAAAAGGCATTCTAGTTCTGTTGTCTAAGTTGATCAGTGACATTTTAAAGACATTTATCTGTCTGGAAATAAATTAATTTAAAAAAAATCAGTGATGTTATCCCTTATTTCTGATTATTATTCATTTTTTTAATCAAGGTTGACTAATTTAGTTTATAAAACAAGAATAGGTTGGGGAACTTTATGGTTTCAAATCAACATAATTCTTTTATCACCTGACTTCTTAGAATCTCAGGACAACCTGAAGAATCGAAGAGCTTCACATGCAGTTTCCTCTAATGCACAGTAGTGCTCTGAAGGCCCCCAGCTCCAGCTGCAGTCAGACTGAGCACTGTTACTCTCTAATGAAATTACTTTAATAATGTCAGTTGGCAGTTTTCTACTAGCGAAGACAAAGCTTGTGGATTGAGAACTGAGAAGAGGGCAGGTTTCTCTGTGCCTCTGCCTCTAAATCAAACCTTCTTACGAGCCCTGAACTTCCACCACTTTCTCCTTTTCATCCCAAGGCCCCAGTGACCTTTCCTGCTCCAAAACAACACATCTACCATTCCTGGCTCCCCATCAGACATCTCTGCATTGCTGTCAGCCCACTCCCTTGTCCATTCTGCCCAGGTCCCTGCCAGCTGACACTTCTTGTTACCATCCACATCCACCCTCCTCCTTTCTCCTACACCTGCTCTGAATCCCAAACCTCCAAAGTGCTTCATGCTACAATGGGCAACCAGCAGCTGTTTCTGCCAGCCACAGGCCCTTGTCAACATTGCTGACAGATTTGGAAGAACGTACCTAGCCTTAGGATAGATGTAAGTAAAACTGAGATCGGCCCCATGGGGACAGGATCTGCCTGGGGTAGGTGAAACCCTACAGCAATTGCCTGTTAGTACTACTGAAATATTTCTGAATAGCAGGTAAGAAGTATCCCTTCTTCCTGCAGGCATATTTGAAGTGATGACTTTTTTTTGCAGTTTCCCATATTTTTTTAGAAATGACACTTCCAGTAAACTGCTGAAAACATGCATCTGTCTTCAATAAAGAAGAGACTTAATTAGCACATCTTCCCCTCTGTTGAATAAGGAAAAAAAGGCAGAGGCAGGAGGAAGACATTTATTTTGGTGCCATATGAATCATAACAAGCCTAGCATGCAAAGCCTGAAATAATGTTAAAGCTTGAAAGAAATGATGTATAAATGGAAAAGTCATCCCCCGTGTTTAACAGCAAACAGTAGATACAATACACCATGTTCTGGTGCTGAAGAGCCGCTTTCCAGTGGAATTATTCCAGATTTACACTGCGGTGGCTGAAATGAGAAACTGTCCCACAGAGCATATGTAACTGGAGAAGTAACATGATATTCTTTTTCCTTGGATCATCTTGTTCAAGCTCTGCTTCCTGTGTTTCAAGCTCTGCTTGAACTGCTACCCACGGCTGGCAGTCAGTAAGATTGTGTTAAGTGCTGTACAAACACGTAGTGAAACATAGGCCCATACCTGAAGAGCTTGAAACACTGGAACACCTGAGTTTGTTAATGACAGTATGAAAAGAATGCTTTTGACTTTTAGGCCAACCATTATCATGTTGTTTGATGGTGTTATGGAAGAGAAGCTCTTTGAGGAGGATCTTGATATGTCCTGATATGCGTGGATGCCTCTTCCACACAAAAGTAGCAAGAATAAAGCCTAAAGCTGATTTTGGTAAAATGACTGGCAGATGGTGTAGGTGGGGATCATTTAGGACAGAAAAAGTGCTGTTTGGTCCCACATCAGCTTATGTTGGAACAGGGGCCACAGTGGATGGGTAACCACACTGGTCGCAGGCTTCCAACCCCTCAGCTGAGTGTCATGAAGATGGATGTGGAAGGTGATGTTTTGTTGTCGGGGAAAGATGAAGAACTAAAAGAGGAGCAGGACATGAAAGACAATAAGTTGAAGTTTTAAAAGAGGAAAATTTTTGTCTGATATAACAAAGAAAATGATGTTTGGAACACTCTTTTGAAAGTTTTGTAAGTAAAAGAGGATAGATTTATATCAAAACTACAGGAAGGAACGGAACAGAAACTAGAAGGTCCTAATGTGTATTGACATGCAACTTGTTTTGATTCTGCCTGATATATATTGGTTATGGGGGAAAAACCTTACAGAACAGAATGAAATGCATGTTAGAGTTATCTGAAATATCTATAAATGAATTCATGACAGAAAAAGATTAATTGTAAGCTGAGAAGCAGGGCAAATGAGTACATTTAAAGTTATTGGTGTGCTACCAGAAGCTACAAGCTTTAAAATATTCAATATGGGCAAATTCTGCATCCAGAAATAATTCCAGCTCAGCTATGACTGCTGTTTCACAGTAAGTAGGTAGTGCCAAGCTGCTTTCTGTAGAAACTAAAAATAAGACTAGGCATGTTTTGTGGGGATTTCTGCTTTAGACATATCAAATTTAAGCTCACACTGGGCTCTTTTTGGGTGCTTTGAAAAATGTCCTAATATCTGAGCTCATGCAGATGGAAACAGTGCAAGGGAACGATGTGTGGGTTACTAATAAACGTACAAAGGCTGAAACTGTGTCTCAGTTTATTTAAACAACCCTCTCTACATTGCCACGTGCTCCAAGGACACTGTGAGGTTCTCAAAAGACAGGTTAATCCTCTGCCTCAGTGCAAGCTGAGCAGTAGCACTCATGGTTTTCTTTGTAGCTCGTGGTAAAACCAGTTTAACTGAGAACTAATCTGAGTCGTGTTCATTAATGGGGGGAAAAATTAGGGCTTTTTGTCTAAAAAAACCCCAAACACATATTACCTCCTTTCAAATATTCTTCTGCATCTACTGTCAGAGTATGTGCCATTTCACTCCCTGAGTAACATCATATCCGTGTCCTGGGAACATTATCTTTCACAGCTATCCGTGTGCAGCACTCCAGTGCCAAATCCAGCCAACAGAATTTTAGTCATTTTCATTTAATCTAAAACTTTCAGAAATTGTTAGCCGCTATATGTTACCCCCATTTATGTCATTCAATATTTTAGATTACCATTAGTGATGTTATCAGAGTTGCCCATGTTAGATATTTGATACAATTTTTCTTTTTATTAAAAAGCCCTTGAAGAAAGAACAGCCTTGACTTGTAGGCATGTCAATGCAATGCCCCCCATTCAAAGTGGGTCCTTATTTTCTGGTCTAGAGTAAATGTTGAAAAATGCTATACAATAACATCTGTTATTACACAATAGTTCTCTATTTGCTTCCAAGGAGCTTCCAACCCAGCCTTGCGTAACTTTTTTTCTTCATATAAAACAATGAGAGCGTATGTTGGCCTGTAAAAGACTGTATGGCCTCAAGTAATAAATACCTCTCAAAGACACCCAGCACAAAACCTCATTGTTAGAGTAATTTTGACAGAGAAGTTGCACTGTGGCTCAGTCCAATAAGGAGTAGCTCTCTGGATGCTGAGAGACTTAAATTGTCTCAGAAAGAT
Source organism: Ploceus nigricollis (assembly GCA_013399945.1). NCBI lineage: Eukaryota > Metazoa > Chordata > Aves > Passeriformes > Ploceidae > Ploceus > Ploceus nigricollis. Next base: position 846,000 of record VXBC01001348.1, on the reverse strand, counting down.
TTCAAAAGAATTCACATATCAGGCAAGTGAGTCAAGACAGACTCGGACAGTTTATGAGGTTTGAGAGTACAGGTGCAGTGCTGGCTGCTCAGTGAAAGCATGGAGCTGGGGCTGGGATTGCATCCCCACTCTTGCTAAAAAAATCATCCTGTCCCAAGGGGAGTGCTCTTTGCTCGGTTTGCACAGGCTAGTTTTGGAGCTTGTGTGCCAATATGATCATCTGCTCTTTCCTTCCAAATAACACATGACACAGAGTTTACTGCCAGAACAGTTTGTAACTGTTTTTTTAGCCATTAAAAATGTGACAAGTGGTAATATGTAAGTGAAAAGGGAAAAAAAAAGAGGCATTTTGATTTCTTACAGAGTTTTCATATGTCGATGAACATTTAAAGAGGAAAACCTCATTTGACTTTCCAGGAACTCATACAGGCTTAAATATTTTTTGTGTGTAGAGACTTGTGACCAGTGTCAGCACACATCACTGTGTCCAAAAGAGCCTGTTGCTGCTATATTCTCTGTAAAGAATTTGTTACTATTGTTAGTTGCTTAACATCTGAAATTAGATGCCTTCTGGACAATACATAGAAATAATGAGAGCCAGATGGATCCCATCTGGCCAAATATAGATGTTTACATCTAAACTGGTCCTTACAAGCTCTCACTGTATTCAGTGGAAAGAAAAAGGGCACTTCTGGACCTCGATTTATCCCAGGTTAAGATACCTAGAACTAGCCAGCTGAACAGCCTTCTCATAGTTCCTGTTTCTCCCCACAGATTCCACCCACAGTTTTCAAAGGGGACTTAGTGAACCATCCACACTGTAGACACCAAAGTAGAAAGTTTAGGGCAGGCAGTCCTACCCCTCTTACCACAAAAATAATGTAATACCTAAAGCAGTTGCTATGGTCCTATCAGAGATCTGTCTATAACTCTTAAATAGACTACAATCAAAAATCTGAAAAGAAAAAGAAAAGATGTGGGACACATTTATGTACTTAACTGTTTTATGTGTGGCAGTGTATGAAAACTCACACATTTAAACAAAGTCAATTATATCCTCAAGTAAGAAAAATCAAGCATTAAGCTGTATTTTGTCATAGGATTACTATTGATGTAACCCTATTGATATCCCAAAGGGTAAAAAGCAGTAAAAATCAGTACAGAAGAAGCCTTGACAGTATCATAGTGAAGGATATGCTTTATAATACCTGTCTGCCCTCCCACTCTCTCTGTTAATCACTATGGGTGCAGCATGCTTTGTATGGAAAAAACAGTTGCTATCTGTGGTTCTTCCTTCCTCCAGGTGTGAATACTGACTGGCCTCACACAGATTGCTGTTGACCAAGACTATCAGTCCTCTGTCAGTGATTTTAATGAGGAACAGAAAAAAAGTGAGATTTTTGGTGTCCTTTTATTTTTTTTAAATGGATGACTCCAAAATAATACTATGTAACATTACTCAACTCCAAAGTGAGTAATTCCAGTGGTCTGACAAGGGCATCCTCATTCAACTTTCAGGGTGTCTTAGCCAAGTAAGTGGTAATAATGCTCCAAAGTAATGCAGGCTTTCACTAAACATTTGGAAGAGTTAAACCATTAGGAAATTTTTGTTATGTTTTTTTACCTTTGGAAAAGTCAATGCACTCCTTACTCACCTGTAGGAACACACCTAGCTGAAGTCTGAAGCACACTGCTGCAATTCTTTGCTCTTTTATCTTTTGCCTGTAGTGCACGCTGAGCCACAGCACACACAGAAAAAGTAAATGTACTGTTCTGATTTATTCTGCATCTTCAGCCTTGCCTTGACTTCATAAATGAAAAAACACTATCACCCCGATTATGTTATTCTGAGTGTACTACAAGTGCTATATTAACATAAAAACTTTCACCTTCTGTGAAAACTGAGCTTGATATCTGAAGTGAAAGGGACATCAACAACTGATGATCCCCATAACAGTAAGGACTTTTTCTAATCAAGTAGAACTCTAACAGAATGATAAAATAGCAGGAAAAAGAGTTATAATCTAATATTTAAAAATAGTCATAATCATCATTCAAATATCATAAAAACAAAGTTGAGATAGAAAAAGGATGGTAAAAATAAGGAGTTTCAGATATGGCAGAAAGTTGACATGGTGTTGTTTCTTCTGCAGATTTGTAATTCTCTTGTGTTTCCTATCAAGGAAACATGGAATGGGTTGGAAAGATCATCTAGTTCCAACCCTCTGCCATAGGCAGGGACACCTTCCCCTAGAGCAGGTTGCTCAGAGCCTCATCCAGCCTGGCCTCAAACACTTCCAGGGATGAGGCATTCAGATTCAGGGATGAAGCAACAGTTTCTCTGTGAAATCTGTTCCAGGGCCTCACCACTCTCTGAGTAAGGAATTGTTCCCTAACATCTAATCTAAATATCTCCCCTTTTCATTCAAAGCCATTCTCCCTTGTCTAGTCACTGTCTGTACATGTAAAATGTCACTCTCCTTCTTTCTTATAAGCCCTCTTTAAATACTGAAAAGCTTCACTAATAAGTGAGTCTAAGTTCCTTTACCAAGTCTATGACTGACTTGCTTTGCTGCCATGGTTTGTCCAGAGCTAACATGTAGAGTGATTATAAGGATAGGAATCTGGAGACCCTGTGCATATGTTACTGAGATATTCAAGTAGTGGTAGGAGATGTGGCAGCAAAAGGAAGCATTGGAGCTACATGGTCTGTGGTGTGTGTGCTTTAGGCACAATCACTTCTTGCCCACAAACCCTGGCTGTGGCCCTACTAATCATTTCTCTCCTGACAATTGCAACTTTTCCCTTGTGAAACCATATTCCCTAAAAATGAAGGAAAGGCCAAAGATTTGGTGTTGAGGTCAGAAAGAGACATGAGAGATCTGACCTGAAATTAAGTTGGTTTTGAGAAAGATAGAATGCAAAGGCTGAGTTAAACTCAATAGTTTGATGATCATTCAACTATCAAATCTGTAAGATATTGTGGCACGAGAGTTTATCTTGAGAGGATCAGCTATATACTCCAGAGATGTGAAAGTATCATAAGATATATTCAAGAGACTGAATATAACATACCTCTAACTAGGGAATTGGCCAGCTGACCCTTTGAATCTCTGCAGGTTATTGTTTCCTTGATGAAGTTAGTGTAAGAAGGGTAGAGGAGCATCAAGATTTCCTGCAAAATAAAAATACAACTGAATTATGTTTTGTCAAAGACCAATTTGATGGGACTTTTCTTATTAAAAGAAAAAGAACTGTGGGTTGTTATTTCTAATTTATTCTTTTGTTCAGCAAAAGATTGATTTTATATGATTTGAAAAAAGAGACTGTCTTCTTAGAGGGGTCCAGAAGCTTTATTGGAAAAGCACACCACAGAAGGAAGGCCCTGTGGCACTAAAGGACACCCTGAAGTTCTTTTTGTGCTGGAGAATCTCCACAATAGTGCATTGAAAAATGTTAAGGGAATGATCTTATGGGGAACCATTGTAGTAATTACCTGCCCAGAATTGCCTCATAAAATTTCTTATGCATTTTAATACACATTATTTTGGACAGCCAGAAAACCTGGGAGCTTTGGGAGGATGCAAAAATTTTCCTTAAATATCAAGCCCCACCCCCACAAATAAATAGCAATCTTGACTCCTGACAGTTCATAGTTCTAGAGCAGCAATATATAGAGAACAGGGTGAGGGATGAAAAAAATGTCACAAACATAAAGGATGAAATCAATTCCTTGCATCATTTCAGTTAAACTTTTCTTGATTCCTGCAGCAGAGCAGCAGACAGGATGAGCCGCTCTCATTTTTTATTTACAAGCAGTGTAAGGAGATGAAGCATAAAAGGCAAAGAGCTCAAACTCTATATAATAAAAGGACAAGATTCGTTAAGTCTTCCAATTCCCTTCCCATACCTGCTTTGAAGCTAAGAAAAAGGGTAGTCTCAACAGAAAAGTCATATCCTATAGGAGGAGGTGCTGCATTCCCAATGTTGTGTGGACAGCTTGCACTTACAACTGTAGAGAAAATAGATGTTTCATTAGTAGCAGGAAGCCAGCAATTACCACAGCCCCTGCCCACATTGCAATCTGAAGTTGAGTTCAATGGTTTCCACTCTTGGTCCTACCGTGGGCCACCCCAGCTGAGCTGCTCCCTGTTTGCTGCCTGGCTTCTTGTCAAATGCTGCGCAGATCACGTTTGGGCACCCATGGAGGTCTTACCCACGCAGAGAAAGGAGGATCACAATATGGACGTAACACTTTCATCCCAATATCACCTAGAGCATTCAACATTGTTTTAAAATAAAGATTCTATCTAGCTGAAAGATTCAGAAGCAGATGATGGCCTGATTGCAAACTTCCTGCTTATACTTTTCCCTTGGGATTTGGTTCAGGCTCATCTCTCATTTTTGTACAAGCTTGACTGTCAGTTTTATGTTTTTATGAAAATGGACTAATATAGCCAAGAAAAAATAATGAAGACATTGCTTATTGTAAATTTAATTTAGAATGAAAAATTGTCTGCTACAATTAAAAAAATATTCTTTTCAAAGATGATAGATTTTGTAGACACAAATTTCAAACCACATTATATTGCTGGAAACGTTTTTTTCAATGGAAGTGATGACACAACTTTAAAAGGCAACATCCTGAATAAAACATTGTAATGAATACTCAAAAATAGCTACTAAGTGAGGAAAAAGACACATTACAACACGTGGCCTTTTGTCCCCTAATCTCAGCCTTATCCAATCTTGAAAGATTTATAATTTGCTAATTCTATAAGGCAAAAAGAACATTCTTCTTCCTGGAAAGGTCAGTCAAATCCACTCCAGGCAGCGATCAGTGGATTAAAACATGTCACAGAACCCTGTATAATTTTACTGCTTTCAGGACATTTCAATTACAGACCACAACACTGTGAATGTCAGAATGGACAGCTGGTCTTACCTTGTGGTTGCTGAAGACATAATTAAGTTAAAAACCGTGGGCAAGATGTTTCTTTGGCATATGCCTGTTTAACAGGGAGTCTGCACTCATCAGCCTGTTAAAGACATATACGTACTGCTAAGTAAAGAAATATATGTATATGCAGCATATATAGTTGGAGATTTTCAAGCTCTGGAATATTACCTCCTCAAAATATTAGCAAAAAGGTTGGAAACAGATATAGAGCCTTGATCCAACTCCACTCAAGTTGAATTTTTCCACTGACTTTTATGGGAGTAAATCACAATTCTAGGGTGGGTGGTTCCTTCAGCCTGTAGAGTCAGACAAATCATCCCCTGATTATAACTCACCATGTGCTGTAGTTTTTATTCACTGCTGCTTTCAAATTTCAGGTTTGTCTGAGCTGTGCACTGGAAGGAGCAAAACAAAGGATGGGCTCTTCACAGACTGATACTTTTGTCTTCCCAGCTTGACCCCAGCACAATTTGGAACATCCTAAAGTACTGAAATTTAACAATTATGAGCAGAATGAATCAGTATTCAAGGGCAACACTGGCAGGTGGAAATGAGGGAGTAGTTACCCATACCCATTCCCTGGCCATTTAGTCACCTTTGATAGGTTAGTAATAGCTCAAGAAACTCCCAAGCATCTCTTTCAGCTGCCTTTAGAAACGCTAGAGGATTACCAGGGGACTGGAACTGAGCTGTCTGCATTTTGCTATGGTGCTTGTTTTTTCAGACGTGTGTAATATCTCTGCTCAAGACTAACAATATTTTGAGTGACTGATTATCACTGGTGGTCCAGAAGAGCAAATACAGCAAGCAACAGTATCCTTCAGTACTCAGAAAAATTTATTTTCCTTTTGATGTTTCAGCACAGGTTAGTTGTTGTCCTTTACTGGCCAAGCTGGTAAAGGTATACTGAAATCATGGAGCTAAAAAATGAGCTGAAAGATGGATCCAATTTTTATTTCTTGTTTGCTGTAGAGTAACTGCATAACCTGTATTCGATAATATATTAAAAGTACAATATCTTTTTTCAGAGCCACAAAAGTAGTAAACTTCCATGACACCTTTGAATTCCTGGAACAATATTGCACCTCTTTCAGCCCCTCATATACCTTATATTACTTGAACGATTGTGTCCAAACATCTGCATACAGTTAAGCTCCAAAGAACAAATTTCAAGGTAAGATTTAACAGACTGCACATTTATAAATATTACCTGTCACCGAATTACCCTAATCTTTCCAGGGCTGGAAGACAGTCTAGGTTTACTATAAGGTGGGTATGTGAAATATAAACAGCTGCTGGCATCTACAACTTGAGAACTTCAAGTAAGGTACACAGACTTCTTTGTACTATGCTTTAGCAGACATTTCTGTGATGCAGTGTCCTTGCAGCTAGCATCTTGTGCAAAAAAAAGGCACATGGAAAATTACATCATTAGTTAATATTTGGAAGACATCATCCTGGTTTACTTTTTTGGTCTATATTCCTCCCTCTGTTTTTATTTTTCAGTTTTGACCCCACAAATGAACCCCACACCCACTCCACTCTTCATAACCAGCTACCTCATACTGCTGGTTGTTCCTGGAATTTCTTTAGCAGCAATTTGAATTTGACCTCCCTGTATTTCTCTCTATTAAGAATGTTTTACCAAAGCTAGTGAATAATGAATAAGATGGTGAATATATTCAAGCAATTATGTTTTTGTTACTTCTTTGTCTTTTGCCTTGGTGTTTCATAATCATTAGAAAACTGTTGTGAAATATAAGACATCCAACTATGGAAATACAATGTAATTTTGATTAATTATTGTGTTAATTTTCAGTGTCTTATGCTTTTATTCCACATTAAAATCTGACAAAAGCTTTAATGTTGTAAATTAATAGTTCACACTTCTGAACACCATTCCAAATTTGGTTTTACATTTAAAAATATCTTTCTCTTTCATTGTGCCAGTTCTCAGCGTACCATAAGGAAGAATTTGGTAGGCCTAGCTTCCCTGCATCAGGTGATCAGCTTGCCAAATTATGAGGTAAATACCAAAAATATTCTGAATGTTAGTTTTACCAGTGTTCCAGAGTGCCCAGTAGTAATTAAAGTTGATATCAGACTGTGCAGAATGTATTATATGCAAAGAATGACATTAAAGTGCAATGTGGTATCTAAATCTTTTCAAAGATACATGCTACACATCACACATCACACATTTCTGTGTGATGCTAGAAGCTGCAATGGAACAATTAATGAGATAAACTATTTGAAATAACACTCTGAGGGCCACACTATTAGGCAATATTTGCCACAATGTTTCTTGTTAAACAAAATCAGACCATTTTCTCTCTGAAATCTCATCCAAAAATTTGAAACTTCAATTTTCAAAACTTAAATACAGCTCTAATTTTTAGTATTTTTTAATATAAGAGGTACCAGAGCTGTTATTGTAACTCTTCCTCTACAAGTTTAAAATAGCAAAAGTCATGATGATGAGCTTAATCTCTGTCTCTTGCAGAGTCCAAGGAGTGCTCTGTTGGGAAATACCTCAATTAGGGATGAATAAAAAAATAAATATGTGCAGAGTTTTTCATCTACTCCAGGTCAAATAACAAGTGGGGCCCAGGCAAAGGATATTTCCTTATTTCAGGTGGAAATTTATGTGAAGAAGAATCCAGTTGAATATATGGGAAATCATGTCATTTTTGCCTCTTCAGAAGAAACTCAGATTCTGGATATGAGTGTCGTCACGCTTTCAACCTAAGCAACCTCTATATCTTTCAGAAATATGACGAATCCTAGGTATTAAGCTCTGTTTGTGTAGTTTGCTTACAATGAAATCCATAATGGGAAAATATTTTTATGATGCACTTGTACAACGTACAGTGGATGTGTGGAAAGCAGCAGTTTTGTAGCGCTGATGAAAATGTGAACACTTTGAAAAAAAATGAAGGTTTCAGTTTGGTTTTCCTGAGAAGCAGCTCTGGTCTCTGCAAGCGTTTTCCCCTTATAATTCAAAACAGAATTCAGAACACAATTATAACAGAAGACAATATATCCTGCTCTGACTATATCTCTGAGAAGGTTCTCACACTTGGCACAGTTTGACGCCGAGCCCTCTCTTCAGGGTGTGGAGAGGAATGGCATCTCCCTGCTGATCCAGCACACCTCTCCTGAGCACACGTGGGGATGGGGTGAGTTACTTCCTCAGACACCCCATGCTGTTAGTTGTGCTTGCAGGCTACACAGTGACACCTCACTACCAATCATCTCCTCCACCGACAAACTCAGTGCTCACACCAGTTCCTGAGGTGCTGCTTTACTGTTACTGATAGTCTAAAACCCAAAGTTAGGGCTGTATCACTGTGCAGGGTATTTCAGCAAACCAAAGCAATTACCAGAGTTTCTCCTGGACAGTGTTTTGGAAATCTCTATCATGGGCTTTTGATGTTATTTTGATTTTTTTTGTTTGTTTGTTTCTTTTTTTTTTTTCATTTGGGTTTCTCTCTCCTGAGTAAGAGAGAAACAAAAAATCAAAGATCCCTTATCTTCAAATTTTTCATTTCTCCTTGGAAAATATGTAAAAAGTCAGTAGTGCAGTTATTACTGAAGTAATTACACTAGGTTTCATTATTATTTAAAATCCTAAAAAGGCTAACATTTTTTCCAAAAATTTTTAAAATATTAAAACTTAATGGCTTTTGGAGTATTTTTCTTATTTTTCACTATCAATCAGCCATTCAATATATAGTTGAGATTAGTATTAGATTCAAATAGTAGAGATTAGTTCTTACCAGAAAAATTGTTTCCAAAATCCATTGTGTGTCAGACTTGATGAAAAGCCTTATAAACATTGCTGTGTCTTTTGAATTGTATTTTATATTTAAAAGAAGGGGAAAAAAAGGGTGAAAACTGAATAAAGTGAACCTGAAAAGTGGATATGTGACCATACAGAAGGACAAGAGACCATATTTTGCCCAAGAATGACCCTCTGTTTCGATTTCACAAAATTTGTGTAGCTCAAATAAAAGTGTATTTGCTTTGTCCATAATAAAGTTATTTTTTAAAAAATTTATTAAAATATTTATATAGAGTCTTTTTCTGAACCATATAAGCTCATAATATCAATAGCTTTCAGTAACAGTGCTTTCCAAAAGAAAATAAACTATTATGTACAAGTTTCAGTTTTTAATGGTTGTTTTTGCTATAATTCTGATGTACTGTCTGTTGGTCACTTACACAAACTACATTTTAAACTAATTTTCTCCAATTTCCTTTCTTTCATTCACCTTGACCCAGAATGAATGATTTTCCAACTTCTTCCCTCTAACCCCAGTAATCTGGGTTGCCTTTAACAAGATATAAAAACCAAAACACACATAGTGGAAAATTGTTATTGCCTTTAGTGTTGGAAAAATGAGTGTAATGAATGTTACTTTTTAACATCTCAGTCCTCTGTGGAGCTAAATTCTCTTAACTCCCCTTCAGTTTAATAGTTACGGCAGATTAAAGCAGGAGGAGTTTTTACCTTAGTGGATAATAAGCAGGTGGATGTTGTGAGAAGAGGAGATTTCCCCTTCCTCTCCTGAGTGAGTCCTTAGTTACACATCTGCTTCCCCTTCCTCTAATCTCCAATCCACTTTAAGGGTAGCTGAGGATTTTCATCACAAAGCTGAAAATGTTTATGTCCTGAAATCTTAGCTTTAGCTTCTGAGTTGCCAGTCATTGGGGACTGAAGCTTATGGCTGTTATTTTATTGACCTTAGGAGAAAATTGTGGGATTGTAATGACAAAACCAGATTAGTGGGAGGTTGCTAAAATGATGCCTATTGCCAATGATGATGACCATAATCTGTACATCTCTAGCTACCCCACCTTTGCACCTGATCCAGGATTTCACAGCAATTTTAATCTGCTGTGTTTACCATTTCCATCTTGAAACTTTCTGTGGAGAAAATTCACTTGAAATAACTTTTTAACACTTGGACAACAATCATATTTTTAAAAGTACTTTTGAAAGTATTGCATTTAAGTATTTCAAAATGGAAAAATATCAGCTTTTTCAGTTTCACAAGCCTTTTGTTTCATAATTTCAGCTACTATTAGGTCATAATTAAAATAAACTGTTTAGAGATTATCAGAACAATAAAATCTTTCTACATATTGGGTGAGACATTCTGAATATTGTTTTCATTTGTGCTTTTTCACCCTAATTCTCCAAAGGAAAGTTTTCAATATCCCATTTTTGCCTGAAGGATGGCAATGTGGTTTCCTGAGGAGTTGTATCCTTTTTCAAGCTGGTTTCTAAAAGGTAGTTAGATTTTAAGATTCAGATTTGGTTTTGGTTATTTAGCTTGGAAGATTTCTAGAAGGAAACAATTCTTGACTGTTGTTTTGTCTGTCATCAGTTTCTTTTGAGAGCCCCATTCTTAGACAAGAAGCTAATTGTTTCTATAAAACCATATCTTAGTTACTCCTTGGCATCTAGGATTCTTCCTGGATATTAAGAGCACAGTGTGATTTTGAGTTAAATGCCACTGGTTTTCATTAACTTGAAATCCTCAAGTCAGGATGAAGGGACAGAGTAAAGAAACCACTCTGCTCACAGGCAGTGCTTTGCTTTGAGTCCTCTAAGCCTTCCTCAATAAGAGACCCAGGACTGGTTGTTCATTCCTTGTTCTTGGGTAAGAGTTCTTCCCCTTTTATAGGTATGGGGAAATTAGTCTGAGTTGAAAATAATTTTAGGCAAAGATTTGGTACAATTTCTGTAATTCTTCTACATAATGAAGCTGATACTTGTCAGTGTTTTGCCACCTTTCCTTCCTCACCAAAATGTGCTATCACAATCCAGTGCTGTCATCTCTGTGCACCCCAACTGCTCTGGCCTTAGCAACTTCATCTGAGAAGGAATAAATGAGAGAAAACTGCCTCAAGTTACATCAGGAGAGATTTACAATGGTCAAGCACTGAAAAGGCTGCTTCTCACTGGGGAAGTGAAGGGGTCACCATCCATGGAGATATTTAAAAGATGTGTAGGTGTGTCTCTTAGGCACATCTTAGTGGGGGTCTTGGCAGTGTTAGGTTTATGGGTGAGTAAATTGTCTCCAGGGTCCTTTTGAACTTCTATGCTTCTATGTGGCAAGGCAGTTGAACTAGGTGACTGTTGTAGGTCCCTTCCAACTGAATTACTCTATTCTATTCTATTCTATTCTATTCTATTCTATTCTATTCTATTCTATTCTAATTCATTCAATTCTTAGCCAATATCCTCAAAACTTACAATGTTCAATGCAGCACTTTTTTTTTTTCCTTTTCCTCTTCTCCTGGTTTCTGAGAAGTAGATTCAATCTCTCCGAGTAGATGAAGACCTTGGTCTGAGTTTGTACAAGATTTTCTCACCTCCCATCTGGAATTCAGTAATGTAATATACCCGGGCCCTAATCCATCTGCCCGAAGAATCTGCAACTAAATGCAGTAGCATAACCCACCAACACAAGCTTCATAACTGGCCCAGAACATCTTCGCCCTCCACTGTTTCCTCTAAGAAGGAAAAAAGTGAGTTGAAGGCCTTTCCCCTTTCCTGTAAGATGATTGATGGCCCAGGCTCAGGATGGCTAAGGGCAAAATAGACCACAGTCCAGAGTTCCAAATTAGTGAGTCCATGCAAGTGCAGAATAGCACTTCATGGAGTCACCAGTTTGCATCTGGAAGCAGTATAGCTGCATGTTCTTGGCACCATGCCCAAGATAATATACCCTGCCCTTTGTGTGTGAACGTGACTATTCTCCTTCCAGGCCTGATTTGGCAGCTTATCCAGAACCACCCTTCTGGTTCTGGGGTTAACACAGGAGGAGCAAATCTCTCTGCAGCTGGCAGTGTGGACAGACTTTCAAAGAATCTCTCTGGAACCAGGGATGCAAAATCCCTCCCCAGGCTTTCTACCCAGAAGGTAACACTTGTCTGAGCAGAGGAGAAAACATTCCTTTCAAGAGGTTGGTCCAAGTTTCCGGAACTAATTCTCACAGGAAAAGAAATGTTGAAAACCCTGCAACTGCTCGTGTTGTCCTGCCTATCACATGCCGTTCCTCCAACCCACTTTTCCACTAGATACATCCAGCACATTTATCACTCAGCTCTGCCACTCCTCCTCCCCAAAACTGTTACCCAAATGCAATAATATGCATGGAGTATCTCCTCACCCTGCAGAGAGATAAACTGCATATGACAGCTATTAGTTACATGACATCATGCTCTTTAGAAAGGCATTGGGGTATGAAGAGGAATAAGATTCTCCCTTGGACTGAGTGGTATAAAAGTGTCTATTTTTTAGTGTGGTGCTTTAAGACACACAGAAATTGGGTTTCCTAAGCCTGTTTCCAGCCAGATCCACCTCAACACATTAAACTCTCAATAAAAATATTGTTATGTTAGTTCATACTCTGAGTTATTGGTTAGAGTTTACACATCCTTGTGCCTTGTACTGCTCTGAGCAGGCCATGCTAAACAAACAGCAAATAATAACTGCAGACAAAACTGACTTTCTGTTGGGAAGCATCATCTCAAAATTGCTGATGCATTTCACAGCAGGCTACTGACGACACGGGAGTAGCATTCTGGTATTAAAAATATTTGAGGCTGCCCCTACCATTTCTTGTTCATTATCTGTCATCTTAGCCAGATCAAGTTTCCCTTGAGGAATATAGAAATGGGAGCTTTGCCTGAGGTGAGGTCTTCAGAGCTATTCCTGTTGATCACATTTTTGGCAGAGAGAGAAGAGCTGGGTGAAAGTTCAAGGAGAAGGAAAAGTTTTATTTCAAATTTGGAGCCTGAATAAGCTGAGCCAGTAGGAAATAAAACTGAATTTAAAAGCAAAAACTCAAGAGGTTCCTTTGACTTCACATGTACTCTGGGCTTTGGATAACTGAAACACAGAACTATATCTCAGCCAGGTGTATTTGAAAGATTTGTACAATGTTTGATGGAACTGGGCTGAATTTCATCTCTATAATGAAACATGGAAGCAGGTGAGTTCCATGTGTTTTGGAGATCTTCTCATAAATAGCTTACATTTCTCTAATAGTGACAAATTTAGAAAACTACTTTACCAGATGTACGCAGAAAAAAAAAAAGATGTAATATGAGGACCAGATAGAAAGGCTGAACACTGAGCTGACTGTTGTGCATTTCTGATCTTCTGAACCGAAACAGAGTTGCACAAGGCTGTGCCCAAGCTGAATGCTGACAAAATATAATGGATGGTTTCTGCATTAAAGAAGCCCAGCTTCAAAAAGCAAGAAAGAAAGAAAATAAAGAAAGAAAATGAAAGGAAAGGGTAGGGAAGGGAAGGAAGGAAGGAAGGAAGGAAGGAAGGAAGGAAGGAAGGAAGGAAGGAAGGAAGACAAGAACAATGTGAAGTTCTGATTAATTATTTTTGCAGAATTTTAACAATCAGAATCATAAGGGGTAACAGTGTAAACTGTTGTAAAATGAGGTCCCTTTCCTGAGAGTGTTTAAATGGCTGAGTCTCAAATGGCTCACAGCAGCTGAGTATCTGGGCCATGACTTTGATATTTTAATTAACAGCATTTTGTGTTGCAACAGGTTTACCCGAAGAGAACTGATGATTCAAAGAAACACAGTAAGAGGTTTCATACTTTGCAGACCTTGGAGTTCATAGTTAGTGTTGGTACGTCATGCTTATTATGTTAGGTTTTAATGTGTAATGTGGGAAAAAGCCAAATCTCCTATTTATTTATTTATAAGATAGATGAAAAAAATATTCCAAGAAGAAATTTTGGATTAATGTCTTTTGAATTTTCACTGCAAATAGAAAACAAAAAAAAATCCCCTCACTGAAACAAAACAAAATTAAATAAAAAAGCCTCTTTGAGTAAACAGTGAGCATTTGTATTCAGAAAATCCTGCACACTTTGGAGACCTAAAGCATACTGTTTGTATGACTCTCAGTTTCCTGACCAGAAAACATCTCATGTGACAAACCATAATGCTTTATTTTGATGAGCTGATATAATAAATTATGGAAATATCTAGGTGTAATTTAAAAAGATGATGACACTTTCTGAAGTGGTAGCTTTGTACATCTATAAATATCAGGGTCTGTAAGCATAGATATTTCCAGTAGAAATAAAATTTGCATTCAGACACTTTGGTTGCAGTTCATTCCAGAAAATTTAAATACTTACTATGGTACAAATGGAATAATTTTAATCGCCTTCTATAGTCAATGGAGAGATTGAACATCTCCAGGGGTCAGTCCTAGGAATATATTGACTTTGAAGTGCTATTCTGCTGTCAGTGAAGCATAATATTAGATGAGGTAAGCCATGATCTTTCAGTATGCTTGCAAAATCAAAATACTCTATAAAAACTTTCCCCCATTAACTCAGCATTTAGGTTTTCCATACTAAAAACTTTAAAGCTAGACACTGACAGTTATTTCACAGATGAAAAATACACATATTTTTTGAGAGTCTTTCATTGGAACATCAATAATCAGAATAAAAAATAAATATATTTAATACATTATTTACCCCAAAGAATTTACCAAGAACTGCTTCAGCATTGCTGCCAGCTCACAACAAGGATCTAATCCAATTCAGGGCCAATGTAGGAACTATAAACAAATGCTATGTATTCAAAATACAGGCTTTTGGGAAAATAGAGGCTTTGGGTAGAGCAGGCTATTATGACAAAACAGGAGTAAGTCATAACTCATGACTGCCCTTCGTGGGCAGCAGGAAATGTCTCTGCACTGTTTTAAATCACTGTTCAATACAGATTTCATCTTTACTGTAGGTATTGTTCATGAGAAGTCTGATATTTTTGTGATTCACTTCACATTGAATCCATAGCCCTGCGTCACAACTAAAATATTTGCAGAAAGAATGTGAACAGCCTGTAGGAGCATATTTTGAATAAATAGCAACCTCATGCAAAAAGAGCCAGATTCTTCTACTCTTATTTGCAGTGGTGACCATCCAGAAAAAAGCCTACTGAAAAGCTATACAATGACTCCAGATTTACCCGTACACTGCAGAGCAGAATTTAGTCCATTACCATAAATTAATGGCTAAATTATACTTATTTATAGTGAAAACAGGCCAAGACCTACCTGACTAACTCATATAAAATTTTCTACTAATCTTAAAAGTAATTCTACCTGATTAAGGCAGGATTTGATTTTATGTCCATTCTCTGGAGGGTAGCTTCTCTGAGCTGGTCACCTTCTTGCTGCATTAGCAATTTTGAAATTTTAGGTATGAGAAAAACCTTCTAATTTTGTGGTAAATGCATTTATGTGGTAACAAAGTTGCTGATGCATCAACATTTTGCAGAATATTATCCGCAAAGGAATTGTGTTCTGGTATTAAAAATAATTTGAAACTGTCCCTGATATTTGTTGCTCATTATCAGTATTCATTGCCAGTTCCTCATTCCTCAAAAAAATTTAAATCCTACCTTGGGAAAATGAGGTAGGGAATATGTGCAATGGCTGATGACATCATCTGTAAGTAATGACTATAAATCTTGAGTGAATTTGTAAGTACAAATGTGCAGCTTGGAAAGTGCCAAATTTCACGCCTGCATACTTAGAGCCTGCAAATTCATCTCATGAACTTGGGGAACATCATTTTCAGCCAGAATGTGCTCAACTACACCTTGATGAAGCCAGACCAGAAAAAAATTAAACCTCTACTAGAAAAAAAAGTAAGATTTTATAGAATAATAATTAATACTTTATTTAAGATTATTTAATTATGTCAAAGGCTTCATTTAAGTCTTCATCTAAGCAACCATTTAATATTTTGGAGACATTTTAGAAATCAGCCTTATGATATAGCAGCAAGAATTTTCTTTGCATGTCAAGTGCAGTATGAGTGAGTGTTAACAAAGCACTAATGCCATTTGGATAGGATAAAACTAGCTAGTGGTTCCAAACCTCTTAAAAGCACATTCTAAACCATTATATCGCCAATTAAGCAGCAAGGTGGAAAATTCTTGTCTTTCTATTGGCATAGAAAGAGTCTAAGTTGTTTTTATTCTTATAACTTCAAAAAAAGTAAGAGAAAATTTGAGTTTTACCTCAATAGGTTTGTATTTCTTATACGATTCTGTGTGCACTTAAAGAGGTGCTTACTAAATAACTTGAACTTTGGGGCAAAACAATGTCACCTGGGAGAAAACTGGCAGAAAACCTGGTCCAAAAGAGATCGGATGGTTCAAGGAATTGGTAATGAAATCCTTAGATTTTACCAGTCTACTTTGTTCTGATTCTTGTCCAGGTTTGGTCATAGCCATTAAGCCTTTCTACTGGAGCATTTCTACTGCAGCCAAGCAGCAGAGACTCAAGTTCACTTCTGAGTCCCTTACTAAGCACGGGTACAGTTTGGATTTAGGGAGAAAGTGGAGGTTTATCTCAGATTAATGCTGTCTAAAACCTCTCAAGTTGCATAAATGGAAAGAGTCTCTGAGTTGTTGAGATCTCAGTGTTGTTCCCAGTGGACAGGTGCTCATCTCCCCACTGCTGTTCAACAAATAAACTCCAATTTCAATGATTTTTGAATGCCCAGTTTTCACAAAGTTCCTAAATTTCTGCTGACCCTCCAGTCCCTGACTTGCTTGTGGGCCAATGGGGTTGCATAGAAGCTCTTGTGGACTTGTGACCAGTCCATACTATTATACAATGCCCCTCTGCTGCGGCATCACCAGGATGTTTCCGCGTTTACATGAGAAATTCCTCCTGTTTGAGATCTGACTTGGGCAGTAAAGCTCAACTCAGATTCTCTACTGTGGTAGTATGTTTTTACGATGTTTTATGTTAGTTAGTTAATTAATGTTAGCTTTAGTTGGTACGTTCTGTGTACCCCCTTTTCCTTTCCCCTCGCATTGGTTTATCCCAACTTGTTTACCACCTAGTTTCCTGCCGTTTGGCTCTCCAGTTATCTCTCAATCTTCCCATTTCTCCCCTGTTATGCCATATATAGTTATGCCACTCAGAGTTTTGTTGCCTCCTTTCCCTGTCAATTCTCACTGCCACTCCCAGTTATTGCCAGAATGTTCCCTGTCTGTTATCTTAGTTCTGTGTGTCCATTTGTCCCCAAGGCTCTTCCCCACCCCTGTTATTTTGCCATTGGTTATTGTCCACGATGTTGTGCTTTAGTGCTGTTCCCCTATTGGACAGAGTAAGGAGCACCCTTCTCCGCCCGGTCCCTTTATAAGTTTTGTAAAATCTGAGTTCCTTGTCACTCATCCATGCTCCCATTCTCAGAAGCTCCCTGTTCCAGCCCCACGCCGGGGGAGAGAATAAAGCTTCTCAGGACCGCACACGGGTGTCCGCTCTGTCCTTCCTTCACTTCGGATCAGCGTTTCTGTGACTCAGTGCTCGCGTTACCCACGCCGTGTCAGCACACACCACCACCTGGGAAGCTTGCACAATCCCAGGGGTGGCCACTCTCCTGGGGCCCCACGGCCACAAAGGAGCTGTGCTAGCCGGCGCTCAGACCAGCAGCCCGTGGCCGCAGCGGAGCCACGCCACACTCTACTACAACTAAGTTTTTGTTCAGAGCTCAGGTCCAGGAACAAGTAACTAGGCTCTGGAAGCCCAGGCCTTGCTACACCAAAAGTCATTGAATTTTGGAAAAAAAAATTCATCTCCTTGCACGAAGTTATAGATTCACAGTCAAATCCCGAACCTGCTAGCTGAGGGCATTACAGATTTCCTCTTGCCTATTCCCTCTTTCTGCCCTTGAAGGGAGGTGGAAGAGTCGTGTTTGTAGTTGTCCTTGTCTCCAAGTTGCTGACCCAGCTGAATAAGAGCCCTCCAAACTGACCAACCAAACGTTTGGCTTTCCTCTTAATGACTTCTCTGATCTGACACAACACCAAAGCACTTATTCCCTCACTAGAGATCTTTCAGTATACTGCCATTTTTGGACCATATTTGGTTTGGGGTATTTATATTGATCTGAAGACACCAACTCAGAATATTCTGTGATACTGTGAAACATTTAAAAGAGCTTATTCTTTTAGTCTGTGTCCCCAAATAATAGCTCCAAGACATATTGAATGAGAAATTTTGGGTTGATGGCATAAAACCATTTTATACAAATCTGAATTAATTAAAAAGGTCAGTTAGGGCTCCAATTCCTACCTGCTCAAACTTATAAATCAAGTATTCAAATATATATTACATGCATATTTCATTCCAGTGTGCAAATTGATTTTCTATAACAGATCTGCTCACAACTACAGTTTCTTCAGCTACAGTCCTGTGCTGATGTATGACCTAGAAAGTCCTGTTCTTGATACAGAACTTTGAAAATCTAGACTTGGAACAAGTAGGAGAGAGAACATATAGTAGGAGGACATATGAATAAATTAACTCTGACAATGGAAGTCAGGAACAAACCAAGAAGACATAAACACATTTATTTTGAAACTTAAATGAATATTTTCAACAATTACAAATAAAATAATTAACATCTTATACCACATCTTGTGCAACAAACAGTCAACATCCATGAATACTGGCTTATGGAAATTCGTCCTAAAAACCATGCCACATTGTTTTAGTCATTCCATTATATTTTGTGCCTTTGTGTTGGCCTTCCTCCCACTGTTAGTAATCTGGATCCAAGGAAAAATCTCCAGAGAACCATGTGTTTGTTTGGAGGGAGCTGTTTTTTCCTCACATGTGGACCCTGAATGTTAAAACTCCAAACAATCCCTCACAGCACTTGTGAGTCTGAGCTAAAAAAAAACAGCAACAGCTCTTCTCAAGGGAAGAAGGTATTTCAGCTGAATGAACAGCTTGAGGTAAGACATCCAGTTTTGCCCAGTTCCAGAAGAATATTATCATGAAAATGAAGTCAGAAAGCTGAATTTTGCCACCTCATCAGAACTGTCATTCACTGACTAATTTTCTCAAAGGGTAGAACACTATTTTTAGCTGTTTTGAGAAATACCTGATAGCTGACGTGTTTCCTATTATCCTTGCTATTGACCTCATGGCCATCCATAATATTTTCTTTAGGGATATCAGTGAGTCCTGCACAGTGAGGAACCTTCTCCATCTCTTGGTAGACATTATTAAATAAGGGTAAGCCCACTATCAACAATTGTACAGCACAGGAAATGAGGCAGAAGTATTCAGGAAAAAATAAATATCATTGCGGGACCTTATGACAATTTTCATCCAAACTTTTGGGAAATCCCACCAATGTACCTGAAGAAGAATCGCACATGGCTCATAGAACTCAGCTTCTTTGGGTTAATTTTTCCCGGATAATTTTGCTATTACATCCTTTTTTAAAATGTTGCCAAAAGTACTATTTGTACTTTATTACATTTTTTAGCAGATAGTTCATGCACACCGGATCATTTGCCCCTTATATCTGGTGTTTCACATAGTTATTTCCACCAGAACATAAGCTACACTTCAATATCTTCTTTTCTAAAATATTTCTATTTCCACATATAATGGGTTTAAGAGAAATGAAAACATTTATATTTGTAAAATTCTCACAAAATTAAAATATTATTTTTGCCTGAAAAATTTAATTTTAAGAAAAATATTGTTTCTACTGCACTATATGAATGTCTGTGCAAGTATATAGCTATGAGAGAAATTGCTAGTTCCTGTTTATATAACTAAAACCCTATTTTCATTGACTCACTTTGTAGAAGCATTGAATTAAATCTTTTCTCTATTAATACTATTTAGTGACTCAAATTATAAAATAAAAATTAAATGATGAAAACATAATTTAAATGATGCATTTCTACATAATTTTATGCACTCACATTTAAGTGTTTCTGCAGGTTTGTGCATTCGGAACATTATGCTGGAAAGAGTTTGCATAGATTTTCCACTGCTCACTTGCAGCCACCAGCAGCCTGAACACACAGAATCAAAGAATCATTTTAGGTTGGAAAAGACCATCATCTCATATTTCAGAAGTCCTTGTTGCATTTGCCACTTATTCCACTGAGAATACATATGTGGTCTACCAAGGTAAAAATGTTAAATTCCCACACATTACAACAATTCCAATGTGAAATATTCTAAATACAATTCTAGAGGGAAGAGAAAGTAGTTACCGTCTCTCTTTTAAATGGATTAACTTATCCAATAAGCCCTTTTCCCCCGTCACATTTGGTTGTAAAGTTCTACAATGCAGTGTGGTTCTAGCTGGCTGTTGGGCATTGCTTGCTGACGGCAGCATCACAAACTCCCTAGCCTTGAGCTTGGTTTGCAGCCTAGTGAGGTATGGATTTAGGCAGCCAAGCCTTGACATCACTGGAGCTACAGCAGGACAGATTTGTTTATCCTGTCTCCCTTAGAGGGATTTCAGTCAACCTGACAGTTTTGGACCATGTATCTAGGCTCAGACTCCCTGTGGTGCTGAGCTCCCATGGACATGAGATGCCCAACCCCTCTGAGACTTGGACTTTTAGACTGTGATGGTACAAAATCAACATCAGCAAATAATTAATTTGTTATAAAAATATATGGGGAGGGGGTTTTATATACATTTTTGGGACCCACCCAACTTTTGTTGCTTGCTGTAGCATGGCATGCATGTCACTATGCCAGCTCACTCATACGACCCACCTGTCAAACAGCCATGTCATCTGAGATTTTTGTCAAATGTCAATTTTCACAGTCTGAACTGTTTTATACAAAGCAAACTATTTGGAAGAGCTCTATTACTTGCAATGAAATTTTCAATGCCACACATATGTGATTGACTATCTACACATACTGGCTTGAGATGGGTAAAGAAAGGACTGATATGTAGATTCAAGCTTGTATTTTAACCACCATGCTTTCACAGCTGGGACCAATTCAGTCAAAGAATGCAAGTCTTGAAGCAGTCTGACCACCCTGAGGGTTCAGGTTACTTGGAGAGAAGGTAGGACAACAAGATGCTGGATTGTAAGGAAATCTGTCCATTCAGGGTACTCATAGACAACAAAAGCTCTTGTAAAGGTATCATAAATGTATGGAAAAAGGAGATTAGCACACTCCCACAGTCCTGCTATCTCAGGATGTTCCAATAACATAGGGTGCTAACCTAGAACCGTTTCATTTTAATTCTGAAAACTCCAAGTTTTATCTAATTTCCATAACAGAATTACTTAAATTTAAGTCTTTAAAAATGCAGTTTCAGTAAAAAGATTCGGATGGCATAATACAAAATAATGTTTGAAACCTCAAGTGAAATTTGCCTGACCAAATGTAAAAGCTTTCTTTCTGTATCCTCCCCAGGCTCCCTTCAGATTCAATGGAGCAAAAGAGATGGTTTAGTACAATTCATCTTCGGCATTTTAGACATTGACTTTAGGATAAACTGAGTTGCACTTTAGCAGGGTCTATTTCTCCCCACTGACTAGAAGGGGCCTAAAGTGATAAGCTCAGATGTGCATGTCTAGACTGGAGATGTTTATAGTTAGGTGATTGAATCCCATTTGTTCAATCTACTACAGTTAGCAAAGTACAAAATTTATTTACCCCACATGTCATTGTTTTAGTGAGGCTGGATAAATCCAAACCTTGTATTATTTTCTGATCTATCTTTTTATGGACACTGTTGGAGACAAATGCTTGAAGAGATGGACCCTATGTCTGATATTGTGCTCCTCTGGTACTAATCTCAACATTGCAAACATAAAAGGTAAAAGGAAGGAAAAATAACTTAAACTTTGAAATCTAACAAAGTGACCATCAAAAGAAAGGACTTTAGACTTAGAGCTAGAGAAAAGACAGGCTTACCAGATAAGGAAAAGCTAAACAATTTAGACTGAGCCTCTTATGACCCAGTTCAAGTATTTCTGGTGGGTTACACAAAGCTGATCTACTGTGTACTACATAAAGCATGAAGTTTAAAAGGTATGAGGAAAATGCAGTTAAAAGAGCTCATAAATGAGCAAAGGTTTGCAAAGCACACTAGAACCATAAAAAAGTAGGTTTTAGAAATGCAGTATTTCTAGTTATTATCTACAGTTGCCTGCCATAGCAAAAGGGATTATGCTCTCCTTAATGAGAGAGCATACCAAGTGTTTAAGAAACTTAATTTGAACTTGGAATAAGTCCAACACTTAGGTGACTGAATTTTTATATTGAAAGCTACAATGAAAGAGGAAAAAATGAGAAATCAAATAATTTTATACAATATGCCAAGTAGTTTATAGCACATTAAGTAATCATGTAAATGTCACAGAGAGCTCACATTGTCATAAGAAGACATAATTTATCCTTTTGTGTCTGAGGTAGGAAGGATGGGAAAACTCCTGCTTCATCCAGGAAATGTGTAGACTTTTTATATTGAAACATTGACCTCCCTTGTGCTCCTGGATCTCTGTTGTGAAATTCTGTATGACTGAGTAAGCCACATTACGTTCTGTACCAAGGCCTGGGAAATACGAAAGGACTGTTGTTTCTGAAAACAGAAAAATGCTGTAAATTTTTTTATTCTGTTCAACAGAGCAAACACAGTTTTGTGTTTGCTCCCTGTAAAATGTCACTACACAAATATTTTCACAAGTAACCCACATGCCAGGTAAATAATTATAAGTCTTTGTCCAGTTTTACATGGTTCACTCTTTCTTTTGAAGATAGGAGAACATGTGAAAATCTATCTTACAATCCATTTAAGGGCTTTAGACTGAAGAAAAATTCTGTACCCCCATGTGGAATAACTTCAATTTAGAAAAAAACCCAAAAGCAGAGCAGAGCCTGTAGTGTGTCCATTAGCACAAATCTCACTGGCAAAGATCTCTCCTGGAACTAAAATCCCATAACTTAACCTAGCGATCATCCATCCTTTTTAGGTGTTGCAGTCCATCTCATTTCTAACTGCCACATTTGGAAAGCAATTTGAAGCAGAACTTCTTCCACTACTACAATATTCTTTTCTCTAATGAGCTGTCTCTGTTTTGTGCCAGTAACAGCTCTGCTTTGTGGTCAGCTAACATACTATTCATAGCTACTATATATCCCTCCTGGGATCCATTTCTATATTCCCAGTATTTCTATTGAGAAAAGAATTTTAGGTGGACAAGGAACACTAGATATGGCCTTTTTTCTAAAAGAACCCTGACAAATGGTCAATGCATTTCATTTTGGTTTTATGTGCAAATATATAATACAGTTTGAGGAACTGGTAAATAATAATGAGATAAAAATCCAGTACAGAGCTTTTCTTAAAAATACTAAATATTCCTTCACATTATGAGTGTCCAAATATTTTAAGTTGTTTTATGGTGAGGGCAGAAATATTTAGTGTACTGAAATATTTAGGGCAGAAATATTTAGTGTAGTGTATTTAGAAATATTTAGAGTGAAGCAAAGATCAAAAAAAGAAAAGGTAGAAATCTGAGTTTATTCCATGTAGACTTATATTTATTTGCATTAAAATGCTTTAAAATTTATATTTACAATTTTAAATTATAATTGAACAACTGTATAAAAATCATATGCAAGTAACAGTATAATTTATATACTTAGGAAGTCAAAGTAGTGAAATTCCAGCTTAACAATTTCCCATGTCTCTCCCAGTCTTTCATAACGTGGTCTTAAGGTTCATCCAAGTCCTCTCAGGCAAACAGCTTCTGCAGCATAAAACTAGAAAGCCATAAATTAAGCCATTTTATACAAGCTCATGTTTTTTAGCCCTATATCTGCTTATTGTTTTGATTGCTATCGTTAAAACAGGATAGCCTTTGTGATTTTTTTTGCAAGAAATAATATATTAAAGTGAATTTTTCAATAATATCTAGAGCCACTACAGGCTGTACTGTGAACAGTCTGCATAAAAATGACTGTACTTGCATTGAAAGGTAAACTACATGCTGATATTTGGAGAAAATTTAATATTTATATTTAATAAAGAGAATGGAGTCACCTTTGACTGAAATACGGGTTTGGTTTCCTACAAAACAGTCTTGTTACTTGAAACTTGAGTGAACAAGTCAGGGAATGCTGTGGGACAAAGACATTTTGGTTAGGGTGAATATGCATAAATTGAAGTAAAGACAAGAAACCTGTTCCTTCAGCTTCAGAAACAAACCCCAGAGTACAGAAGAGGTACCGATGAGTAAATTGTAGCACGCAGTAAATAAGAACAAGGCCTTATTTTTATTAAATCAAAGGCTATGGTTTTACTGGCAAGCATTGCAGGCTTCTAATCCTCTCTGCAGGCGCAGTTCTTCAGATATTTCTCCAAGTTAGGCAGCATCAACTGTTAGCCTTTCCCCCATTTGGATCTGATAGTTGAGTGTTAATCTGTAACAAATTCCTATATTGTAGAAGGTTGACATGATGATTTCATAAATCATAGAGATAGAGCTAAAAAAGGCAACAAAACCCACAAACTATCTCTTAGAGATTCAGAAGTAGGTGACCCCTTTTCCCTGTGGACCAGCTGGGTGGCCGCCAGCACACACTGTTGGTCGGGGATCTGCTCTGTCCCCTGAGGTAAGAAGAGTGCTGTGGAAAAAGAAGAAAAGTTTTATTAAAAAAAAGAGTAACAAGCGCAAAAGGGCTCACAGTCTGCACTTGACTGAGGATAGTATCAGTACTCAACATTATAATAATAATTCATTAAAAGCAAGGAAGTTAATCTCCTTTCTGTGTCTGAATTAATCAGCCAAAATAGGAAAAAAAGACTGGTAGGACACTGGATGTTTGTGTGCCACTTCATGGGGCCTCCCTAAACCAACACCAAGAGAACATGGCTAACAATTTTGCTAATTAAAACAGTAATAACTGTTCGGATTTTGCATATTTAGCAACTGGAGCTACTAATGTGGGATCCAGCCTGCAGAACCAAATATGAAGTTAATTAAATATCTAACAAATGTTTGTGAAGCTACAGAAAGAAAAGCATTCCGTTTTTAATTTCCTTTACTATGTCCCCACCCTATGAATCTCCCCCAGGCCCATTTCCTTTTCTTGTTCAATTTGAACAGCAACTTTCCCAAGAAACTTAAAGAGTTAGGTTTTCAAAGGAGCTTAAGAGATTTGATCACTCAATCGAAGCTTGATTCCAAAGAGATGTAAACAACTCATTAACACATTTCTGATTACCAAAATCAGTCACTGATTAACAATATGAAGTAGCTGATAATATAAATAATATATATGAATTATATCTATTAAAATAAAAAAAAATATATATTTTTCATCACACTGCTTACTTCAGGAGATCTTTCTCTCCCTCTCCTGCCACAAAAGCCAAAACAGATTGCAGTTTTTGTCCAAGCTTGGCCAGACCTCCAACTGGAGACCAAATCAATATTTCTCTTGCACTTGTCCCAGGGACAGAGAGCAGCCTGTTTTCATTAATGAAGCCACTATTGAGATACCCCTGGGTAATCAGATGGAGGTCTGGTTATAATTAGAGGCGAGACGCTGGGATGATTACTCGAATGTAGGCGCAAGGGTAACGATTGCAATGAAATCACTGCTGTGACAAGGGTTAGGAGTGCAGGTGCTTTCTGAGAATCTCCATTGGGTTCATACTAACTGGGTTACAGCTGTCAGGGATCTGCCAGCTCCAGAGCTGCACAAGCTCTTCACTTGCTTCTGCTATGTAGCTTATAGTTTCTTTTAATATTAGAAGATGGTGCTGTAGAAACACGGAGAATGACCCTTTCATGTATTTATCAAGGTTGTTCTATAGGACAGTGAAGTAGGAAAAAGACAGTCTTGAAGTATCATGGCGCTATCACCATCTTCTAATCCTCTCTCCTTTGCAATACAGGAATCCAAACAGCTATTACTTTCAATTATTTTAATGTGTATTGTTTAACTCATTCTTTTCTCTCTAAGAAAGAGGAGTTATTTTTCCATGTGGACATGTGGACATCTTATCTACTATAAAACTTTAAAGTAACAGGTACATGCATATTTTAAGTTTATTTTACCATATTTCAAGACTTTCATTTTACCTAATTTCAAGACTTTTCTTGGTTTAGCAACACCTTTATCAAACCACGTCAACATTTTCCAGAATAAAACCCGTAGTCAAGTAGTAGCATCAGATGAATATCAACAGAGCTGATATTAAAAGCAGTTTGTGATTTTCAGACTAGAACTGAAGTGTCTGTAGTGTCACCATCAAATGGTCTGATTAAATGATTAAATAAAGCATATTATGAGGAGTTCTTTTCTTTACTACAGTCATTTGACAGCCTAAATAATTTCATTTTAGGTAACTAATTTAACAGATTTTTGCAAGCACTGAGTGCTGGTATCTGATTTAGTTTTCTGGAAAGTAGTGGACTTGGTGAATATTTCTGGAAATCACATCTTTCAACCTGGCTTGAACTGGACTAAATTTTAAAGTGAGAAAAGTAAAATCAATAAATGGAAGACCAAAATTTAGATGCAAATGGGAGACCAGTTCATTCGTTTAAGGTTTGAAAACAAGAGGTATAGCTTTATCCATCTCTGGCCATTCTATGACAGAGATCACTACACAAACAGCTGCACAAGACAGGAGGATGGTGATTCTTAGGTAGATGATTTAACTCTCATCATGCGCTGCAAAGTTTCTTGGAGAATTAGTCAGCTCAAAATCTGTGGCTTGCAAAAAAGCAACATTTTAAACAGCTGCTTGTTATGAAGTTTTGGTTGGTTGGTTGGTTTTTGTCTATTTTTTTTTAATCAGCCAGTTAGTAGGCACAAAGGAGTAGATCTTTCTGGAAAATCCTATTATAGCTGAAGGTGGCTTATGTGTCTGTTTCGAAGCTGCCTATATATATATAGGGTCAATCATGTCCCTATATTCTTTCCTTACTTTAGTACACATCAGCTCTCTCCCCAGATCAAAAGCTAAAAAGTGCTGCTCTCTATACCACAAATTGTTATTTATTTTTAAATTAGGATGAAAAATCCAGAGAGGGCTATCTGATTTTTTTTTTTAACTAGGGCCATTTGCATGGTCACTTCTTCAAATGCAAAGTTAGTGAACAAGAAGGGAAGATAAGGGATGATATTTGGTTTCCCATATTTCCCTGCTGTTTGAACAAGGATCCTGCCTTCCAAGACCACAGAGGCCACAAAGTTTCCCTGAGTTGCCCTCCAGGAGTTACTAAACACTTCTGCCAAAACCAGGACCCTTTTGCAAGAGGCCCTTTGCAGGCATGTAGTAAAGAGAACAACCCCCAAAACCCTAATCCAGAGGAATCATATTCTAAATAGACCAAAAAATGGGTTGGAGGCTTCAAAATATCAGCTCAGTGACAAAATCAGGTATAAAATCTGGATCTGTTTACTTCCAGCAACCTCTGTGCTGGCACTAGCACTGGATGAATTGCTTTGGTCTTTCCATTCCCATATGAGTCAGTCAGCTGAAAAAATATGAAGGACAGAAAGAAAGAAGCCTAAAATCTACTCTTGGATAAATTAACTCGCTGTAGAAAACTCTTTCATTTACTATTTAATTGAAATGAACAAGCTAGAGACTGAGTAGTTGTTCTGCAGCTAAACAGAGAGGCATAAAGTAGAACAGCACTTTTTTAGAACAAAAAACCATGAAATTCTTGCTTTCCACAGATCCTGAACGCTCACGCGTTGCCCTTGCCTGAATGAGGCACCAGTGGCTCTGAGCAGAGCCCGGTGACGTCCGTCCTTCCCCAGGGCTGGACAGACGCCGTCCTGCTGGACGTACATCGAGTTCCGAGGACACACTCACTCTGTTCTCAGCACTCACGTGTGACTCAGAAGGAAAGTATTGATAGTGGATGTGGCAGCAGATTGCACATGGCACTGAACTTCACGCATCAAGCTCGCTGGGAGATATTGCCACCTATTGTTTTCGGTCTTGATTGCATTGCTTTCTTAATAACTAATTGGGCTTGCTGCACTTTAACAGTGTTCCAGATGGAAACTTTACGAGATGAAAATCTGCATTTTGTTATTGCAGTTATATAGTCAGATGATTGTCAAGAAGTAACTTGTCTTTATCTATATTCATGTGTTTTTTAGCAGATGCTCCTTTAATATTCAAATTTTGGCCAGACCTGTAGAGACAAACTTCTGTCAAATTTGATAATATTTTCCTCCTAAAGTTCTAGACAGCTTTGCATATTTTATCTCTCATATGAAAAGCTTCCCAGTTAGTTAGGAAAGTGTATGAAAATGCATGTTTCTACTTCTTTTAGAAATAATCAGAATCTGTCATAATAACTGTTTTGTCCGGTCTAGAGAAAAAAATAAAAAAGACCTTTTTAGTAGATAGAAGCATTTGTTTTTATTTTGGGCACTTTTTCGCTATAAAAATCCCCAACAACCAAAATTTTTCATGAGTTTATCTTGATTTTATTGAATTGCTTTTGTCAGAAAGAAGCTGGTAAGATGTTTGATTGCCCAATATATTAGTTTAAAATTATGCCTATATGAAATTAAAGCCATTCAAAAAGGAACTTACCTAAGGATTCCCTGGAATTTAAATGACATTTTCTAAATATGAAATATGAAAGCCTAACAATTTTGTTCTCAAACAAGATCACAACTCTTCTTCACAGCACATTTTTTCCTGTTAATGAAAAATTTAATTATGTGCCTGATTTAATGACCTGCTTTCTCTGATCCTTGTTGTATGATTAGGTGTTATTCAACTACATCTGTCTTAAAGTGGCTTGAAGGCTTAAACACAGCAATATCAGGGTATGGAAAAGCTAAATAAAAATCCTGATGCAACTTGGAAGCTGCTGGTTGAACAGGAATGTTACCCACAGGGGAATTTCCCTATCAGTTATTCAAGCCACTGTCCCAGTCTCTTATGAGTGGCACTTTGGTCTGCACAGTTCCCAAAGAAGGGGATGTGGTATCAGGATTGCTTCATCAAGACATGAGACCCAGACTATCAGAAGAAAATGTGGCAG
The DNA here is from genome assembly GCA_013399945.1 of Ploceus nigricollis. Taxonomy (NCBI): domain Eukaryota; kingdom Metazoa; phylum Chordata; class Aves; order Passeriformes; family Ploceidae; genus Ploceus; species Ploceus nigricollis. The sequence continues at coordinate 817,142 of VXBC01001348.1, read as the reverse complement.
CTGGTTGCACAGGCTGTTCCAGCAGAGCAGCCTGTTTTGTGTCACCGCGAAGCCACGCTGTGGCACTGAGAAAGGCCAGGAGTCCCAACGGCCACCATAGAAAATAAGTTTGTGAAATGGCACAGTGGGAAGAGGTTTTAAAAAAAAATCCCAAACAAAAAAACCCAAAAATGTTATGCACAGAAAGAGACAGAAAAAGACCAAACTGTCCACTGTGTTCCTGATAAAAATGTTGAGTGCAGTTGTTGCCATAGCCAAGCACAACAACAGAGCTTGGACACATAAGTTCAGGAATATACAAAGCATTGTCAGACATGACGGGACAAATTAATTCTGAGCATTAGATAGAGACCAAATGGTATTTATAAGCTCAAAATTCAGTTTCATCTTGACGTTACTCAAAATCCTGTTCAAGCTCATTCATTCTCGTTACCGGCATTGTAGTTCATCCTCTAATAGATTCATTATTCCAGCCTGTAGTAACTTTCTTTCAAGGGCAGTTGATCCTGATATCTGTTGATTACCAGGTTAAAGAAAACTGCTATATGATTTTAGAATCACTTACAGATGAATTGCAGAAACTTACATTAAATTAATAGCGAAGTCAAGATTTGTAAGCTTTATATAGAAGAAAGATGCTAAACAATGGAATTGTGCTGCTTGTACAAAGCAATTGGAAAAGAAATTTAGATTAAAATAAATCACCAATCAACTTTTTGTAGATCCAAAGAATCAGTAAGTTCTTTAACTCACAGCTTTAACTCACAGCATCTTCAGAACATGCCTTTCTGGAAAGAGAGCATTAGTTAAACATAAAAAAATTTAAGTTATAATTTAGTTATATAGCAAAATTAGAATAGCTGGTTTAATTGTTTCTCTGCCACAAACTTTTCAGAACAAAATAGCATTCCATAAAAGGAAGAAAACCTTACAGAAGGTTTTCCTTAGTTTTGTCATATTCATCTCAGAACACTTTGAAAGCGTAACATAATAGTAGCTGAAATCAGAGGCAATAAACTTGTATGACTTCATATCACTTGGGAATGGCATTCAGCCATTTTCCTACAGCCTTCCATGGGAAATGTTTTAGGGCTTTCTTTTTAAAAGTTGCAAACAAGTGCATACATTGGTGACTTTTATATTAAAAAAAAAACCAACAAAAAAACCAAAAACAAAACAAAAGAACAATTATATATATGTATATATTTAATTTTTGGATGCTCAAAATGAAAATTAAACCTCATTAGACTTATCTTTTTATGCTTATAGGAACACTATGTGAAAATGTATAACAGGCTTTACAGAGAGAAGCAAATGTGATGGGTTTTTACATATCTTGACATATTGAGAAAATAAAGTTTGTTTAGTGCAGTGAGTTTCTTTTAGGCCATAATTAACTTTTTTAATTTCCAACAGAAAATAGAAAGCGAGGGCCAAATTGATCAAACTCAATGGGAGGAGGTAGCACTCATTCTCTCCTACCCAGTAGCAGAGTTTTGCAGAACACAGCCAAAACATCTGGAACCGCTTCAATTCTCTAATTTGTCTCAGGGCACCAAAAGCCATCTCTTACCTCTTCCAGAAAAATGCCTCATCTTATACAACTACAGGGCACAGGGGTGGGAGGAAGACATGGTGTTCTGAAGCTGAGAGTGGGTGGATTTGAACCGAAGTCACCAGCAAGCAGCTGGGTATCTTCACTACTGAGTCAACTTCACTAAGGCTCAAAACACTCAGGATGGAGTTAGATCATTACCTGCATTTAAATGATCATTAAGAGAGAGCACAAGAGAGTAAAAGTGACTTTTTGGCCCAGCAATTATCCATGTACCCGGGAAATGTTGATCTGGGCTTTGGTGCACGTATTATTGTCCTTGGTGAGCTAGAACTGTCTTATCACCAGGAGGAATTTGTCATTTTGGTAATGTATTAGATGGTATGATAAAACTACTAAAATTGCCAGGTTGAGGGAACTGAGAAAAGGGATTTTGTGACCAGACCAGAATATCCTGTCTGTAAGATTTTGGATATAAGTGTGGCACCTTATTCTCCTCTGACAACTTCACTCTTCCTTGTATATGTACTACACGTATATGGTAGGATTTACAGTTTCCAGCGAATTCATAACAAACCTAAATTTATCTAGAAATCTTGCATTGCTCCAGTCTGAACTATTTCCCACTCTCTTCACAAACACTTGGCCTTGGCTTATCCTTGGTATAGCCCCTATCAAATCTAACGTCGGATTGTTCAGTCAACTTTCACCATCACTTCACTAATGGTGCCAGTTCTTATCATCACCAGAGATGCCTCTGCACCCTCTCCCACTTCCCCTTATGCTTGGGAAGAAATTCTCAACTACATTTTCAGTCAGGCTAGTGTTGTTTTTTCTATCCTTAAAACCTGTTTCCGGTGAGATACCAGCATTGTGGATATTAATGTGTACCAAGATTATGCCCTAATGTTTAGGGTTTACAACATATAACTGTAATGGAATTAATAAGTAGTAATATATAATATATAAGTAGATATATAATATACAAGTAGATCTTATATTGGGAAAGGTAAGAATTCTCTTACAGGAAGGTAAATCCCTGCTTATTCCTAGAACTGTGTATTACAGCTTAGCTAAAGGATTTAAGACCAAAACTCTCCAGTTTTTTGTTTTTTTTTTTTTTTTTTTCAGGGGAGAATATCTTATAGAAATGGCACAAAAATGTCAAAGCATGTGCATTTTCAGAAATACAGTTTAGACAAGTAGACAAACCAAACATAAGAATGTGACAATGAATAACCAAAATTATAGCTCTTTTAATACACTTCACTGATTCAGGTGAATATTGTTTAAAGACAAACTGATTTCAGACACTTTGATATCTCTATATGATTTTATTTAGAAAAAAAATTGTATGCAAAAAGTATTTTGAAATGTTGATCTAATTTAGGTGGAAGTGAAACACTGAAAAATTAAGTTTTCCTACAAGGCTTACTTTCCAGTTTCTTAAGGCTGGAACTACCTGGTATGTTTCATAGGGGCTGAAGAGATCTGGGAAGAGGATGTGGAAGCATGACCAGAGAGCCTTGAGATCCTGTTACAGATAAATCTAATAGATATTAATAAGGATGTTCTTTAAGGTTCAAAGCTGTACTTGTAAGTCTGGACTAAAAAGTACAATGCAAATGGATGAGTGAAATGCAGAGGCATGATAAGCTCCTGTGTCTGTCCTCAATAATTTAGAAACCACAAGCCATGCAACAAACAAAATAATATTTTTTCATTAGGAAAAAAGAAAAGAGGCCATCTGTTGTCTTAGTCATTAGGTCAGACTGGTGTCACATTTTATTACTATTTCTTCACAATCTGAAACTTGACATGTCCTTTCTTCTCTCTCCCATTTAAATTAAAACACCTTGTCGGAAGTCTGGGAGCCGGACCTTGAGAAGGAACACAAGACCAAAAAGTCAAGATCTAGGCAGTCTTTTGGAAGCAATGCAGTGACCCCTTCAGCAAGTGAGAAAGACACCTAACAAGATCATCACACACCTGCTGTTCTTCAGAGCAAGATTTTCTGCCTCATGCATCTCCAGTTGCCAGCTGCTTCGGAGGTGATGTCTTTTGTTCTGAAGGAATGAACATTAATAAGGAAGGTCAGTAGGGAAAGCTCAGATTTTCTTGAATCTTCTTTGCTCTCTCTCTTCTTTTATCACCACTAAGCAATTGGAGAATTGGCAAAAGCTGAGGTTTATTGTATGGATGGCTCAAATGACCTCTGGGGATGGAAAATGATTTAGATTGTCTGTGTCAGATCAAATAATAAACATTAGTGGCTATGCAAATACTAAAGTCAGTTTAAAGTAAAGTTTTAAAATATGTCTTCAATATGGTTTTGTTCTTTAGCAAATATTTTAAAATGTTTATACAGAATGCTTGTGATCTGGTCTGTAGGAAAACTGCTAAACATCATAGAGTGAGACAGTCTATGGCACAAACATCCCAATCATGAGAAATAGCTTCTTGAGAATTCGTTACTGCTACTCTTATAATTATCTTAATTTGACCCAGGATTATACCAATTAGAGAAAGTAAATTATTCTTATTTACTCCATTTTAGCATTTCTGGCCTTATGAGACCTGAAAATTGACTTGTTTATGAGGCATGGATCCCTTTTTTCTTCTAACTAGATGAAAGGTTTGATTTGCCAAGTGAGAAAAAAAGTCAAGTGCTTTTCTTCTTAGATTTATGGAAACATTGATAGACTTCAGCAGAAAACATAGTATTAGACAATATGTCCTCAATAGTGTTTTTATCAAAGCAATCATCACATAGAACCTCTCCACTACATGATTTAGAGATATTTTAAATATCTGATTTTTCCTAATTTTTTACATCAAGCAACTTTTACAGAAACTTAGTCTATTTCTTAGTCTATTTCTTAGTCTATTTCTTTCTCTTCTAAACTTGCTTTTAAAAGCTACAGGACCATTTCAATAGGAAACTATTTATCTACAGAGTATAAAATGTCTTCACTTAAAACTGTATTGTAGTAAAACAGATTAAAACTATCTGTGCCTTTTTTCCCTCAAAACCATAAGGAATTTTGAAGATTCAATTCATTTTGCATTTAATCATTCTTCATCCTTTTTACATTTTATAAACAGGCAAATTCTGTCATAATATAATGGTCAGTTAAAATAAAAAATGTCCAGCAAACTGGGCATGAAACAGTCCCACAGGTTGCTCTAGACCTGACCCAGAAATGACTTTATTAGAACCAGCCAAGCAATTGTGTCAGCTCTTTTTCTAAGTGCTAATTTTCTAAGTGCTAGAAAATTTAATTCCAGAACTTGCATGTGGGTGTTGCAGCTGCCCAGCTTGCCTCAGAGTGGCAAGATTTAGAGTAATCAGAGGAATAAATCAAGGGACATCACTTTTATCCCACACCACACTGAGGTCTCTAGAAGCAGCCAAGATGATATTTATGCTTAGTTATTAATTATTTAATACATGTTTATTTCATCACTTTTTGTCATCAGACAGCAATTTCAGTATTTGTTCCTGAAAAGACTGTAATAAATGAACTTACCAGAAGATTGATGCTTCACCTCTGCATAATGCACATGGCTGAAAAGTAGAGGAAGGTTTGTGACACCACCTTTGGTAACCATGCACTGCAGAGTTAACTGGTCAGAACTAGAAAAGTTGAGGTCTGGTTCCAAACTTTACCAAAATTCAAGCACGTGGGTTTGATCCAGCCTCTCCAAAATGCAAGCTCTCCCATTAACATTGCATTTTCAACAGCATTTCTCCACAGCTCAGAGCAGTTTAGGTGCCAGGATTGATTTCTGTCCCATTTTCACTCAGTTACAGTTTATGGATCATTGCTTTAAACCTTGGTGTACATTTATGATACTATATAAATAATAACAGTGACATAATAAACTGCAAAAACATGTTGCTAATAATGATATTTTGAGTCACAGATAAAATATAAAAACTGGGCTTGAACTACAGTATTCTGATCCAAATTGAGATTCTCCACTCTTTCAGTGGTTTTCATTGTCTGCACACACAAAACAAATGGGCAAATTAACTATTGGCTTGCTGTTTCATCCAAGCATGTGTAATTTTGCAAAATGCAAGAAAAAGTACAAAGGGGGGAAAAGGTCTACATGATTTAGCAATTGCACATCAGCATGTGCTATTTGAAATTTGTGATTTGTGGTCAAACACTCCAACAGCAATGACCACAGTTGACCAGATAAAGACATTATCCCCCCAAAACTATCAGATGCTTGTAATTTGTTTTCAAGGTTACATAGCAGTTATAAAAATGCAATAAAAGGATAGAAGTTTTTAGATATTATGTATGTGCAAGTACATTGGTTTAATCAATTCTCAGTAAATTGTTTAATTACATAGAATCAGTATGTAATTTTAATTTCTTATCATAAATTACTAATAAACTTCAATTTCACATGACAACTTGAATCATATCAAACCCCTCTTCCACCTGATTTTACTTAATGTTAATACATAGTCCTATTTCTGTTTGGTAGGGTTTCAATGCAGGCACCCATTGCAGAGCTGGCTTCCATTCCTTTCCAAAGTTACTAAGATGCTCCTGCATGGTGTTTGCATGGCTTTGTTTAGCTGGTATTGACTGGCATAATTCAGGGGTGGCACTGATCCCAGGTAGTGTGTCTGCATTCAGGGCAGTCTCCTTGGCAAAAGCAGCTAATTAAACTGAAGGTGTCTGCAAGGAGATCCACAAATGAATTATCTGCCTTGTTACTCCAAAACATGATGCCTTTCTGCTAAACCCAAGGTAGGATTTGCAGAGGTGGATGCAGTTATAGTTTCCAAACGTAAATAATAACTGTGAGCTCTTCCAGTTTTCTGTAAGAAAGAAGATGCCTTTCATGATGGGTAAATACTCACTTTATGACAAAATGAATCAAAATCACAGTCCTTTTACATATTTTTGTCATGCCATCAAATACAGAATACAACTTCTGAATTCTCTGAATAACATGCATGGAAATTTTTGATAAATGAGTTTACACACTTTTAGTACAGTTGCAATATATTAAATATTGAATAATATAAAATTATACTTTCAATTTAATTTTATTCAGCATGCTCTGTATGCTATTATGTTACATATGACACACTGTGCTATATTAACATTTCATATGTATGTTTTCATATGCACAGGACTCCCAGTTTTGAGAAATGAGCTATTCAGAAAGAAGGTATATTGCCTACTGGGGGCCATTTTTTCATTGCTGGGGACAACATTGCAAACTATATATTCCAACCTCTCAGCCAAATACTTTTCACATTATTCAATTTGCATTCAACTCCCTCTAAAGAAATGACCACTGAAATGATGGAAGGATGTTGCTATTTAATACTATATGGAACTTATGGAAATTTTTCAGGTGTGAGTCAAATTCCTTCATTCTTGTCCTTGTGTTTCCTACATCCTCTGTCCTTGGGCTTCTAACCACTACAGCTTCTGCTATTAGAAAACTGAAGGATTTCTTTCTAATTAAAAATATTAGCTGGCAGTTATCAAACTGCCCTTCCTTTGGATAGGCACCCAAACAAAATTTCCTGCCTGTCCTCCTCAATTTCTAGGCCTTCTAGTATTTTTGTACTGTTTCTCAGTACTCTTTTTCTCTCAAGATATGCTTGAACTACTCACTAGGGTGTCTACAATAGCTCTTAAGGTCATGCAAACATTGATGTCAGCCAGAAGCAGCTCAGATAAGTGTACATGAAAGTTTTAATTGTGTTTTCATTTCCATCCTTCACGTTCACACTTTAGCATTCAGGGTGTTCTTGAGCACAGGTCCTGATGTACTTAAATGAGTGTGTGTTTAAATTATTTTGTGTTGATTTTTATTCTTTCAGTCCTTCTCTGCTTCATTTTTTCCATTATTTTAGTGGTTTGCAATGCTTCATTCTCCATGCCATGCATATAGCTGCATTAATGTTTGTATATTACTTATTTCTGATCCTGATGTGACACAGGAAGCAGATTAAAAGTGCCACAGCCCATATGCTGGGAAACAGGTATCATGTCCACTTATGCGGCAGGGAACACACAAGGGAGATGTTCACTTTAGGGTTTCACCAGCCTGAAATAGTTCTCACAGACACAAAACCCAATGCCTGGTGCTATTTCACTTAGAGCATTTTTGTTCCCCTTTGTAGCCATGCACTTCAGTTATGTCTCGACTTACACTGATGGAAGACAAAAGACTTATGGGCTTTAAGACTGTATTTGATTCCATTTTTATGGATTGAAACTAGAGATTTCCTTCCTCTTTAATTTTGTAGAGTGTTAAAATTATCCACATTGGAAAGAACCTCCTGAGGTTCCCACTTCAATGTCCTGCCCAGAGCAGGGTTAGATAAGAGGTCAGTTTTCTCAGGACTTTTCCCAGCTATATCTAGACAACTTATAAGAGTGGATCCTGCACAGCCTCTGTGGGCAGATTGTTCCAGTGCTGGACCATCCTTATGCTGAAAATGCTTTTTTTTCATAGTTGGTCAAAATTTACCATGTTTCAGTTTACGACCATTGTCGTTCATCCTCCCACCACACACTTCAGTGATGTGCCTGATCTTCCTACAGGTATGGCTAGGTCCTCAAAGTAATTTCTTCTCCAGTAGGAGCAGCCTCAGTTCCCTCAGCTTTTCTCCTAAGTCATGCACTCCAGCCATGACCACCACAGTTTTTGATGTCTTTTAAGCTGGGGGGGCTACAAAACTAGATGCAGTATTGCAGATATGGTCTGCAATGAGTGCCAAATAAGAGAATAGTCACTTCCCTCACTCCTTTGGCTATGCTTCTGTTGGTACAGCTCAGTACAGCCTTCATCACTGCTGGGGTGCATTGAGCTCCACTAAGAAGCTTTATGGATTTACATCCCACTGAGCTACATACACCAAACTGCTCTTTAGAGCGGTCTAGCTTTCCCCATTCTTGTATAGGAAGCCTAAAGGGATTAGCACTTTTTGCCTAAAGCTAGATCACGTGAATTAGTCTTATAGGCTTCATAAAACAGGTGTCCTGCAAAACCTTCTCAGATATGATTTATAAAATTTAACGACAACCTGTAAATTGTTGGATACTACAGATTGGTCACTAAAGCAACAATATGCTAGCTAAGGATATAACTTTGAATAAATATAATTTCAAAACAAACTGCCAAGGAAGATGGAAACCTCAGTCCAAGCTGAAAGAATGGGAAAATGACACATACAGTATGTCTTNTAAGGTCCTTATTCTGAGCGGTATCTCTGTAGGTTAGAGTGAGACGTTAAAACCCTTTCCCCAGGACGGGACATGCTTTCTTACCATTCTGCCGGTGGTCTGGCTTCATCATTCGGCTTGGGCTCATTGTTCTAGGGGTTTTTGCAAGCTTCTGATGCAGTTCTCTGGCTCGGTCTAGGCATTTGCATAAGGTTTGTGATGTCACTTCCTCTTTCCTTTTTTCCTATCTCAGGTGCCATTCTCCAGGAAGTGGCGGGCGGCAGCACAGCACAGACAAGCGCACACAGGACACAAAGGGATTCCTAACACAGGTAAGTGAGTAACAACGATATTAACCTTTAACAGAGATTTCTAACACTGATAAATAGATATAACAGTATTAACACTTAACAGTGAGCAACCTTACAACAATATCAACAGATCGGCTCTCAATTCTGGGAACACACAATAGTCTTTCATCTATAATACTCATCTATAACATAGTGGAACTAAATTCCTACTAAATAAAAGGTCTTAAAAGAATATCCTGGTGAAAGAAAAGATGAAGAAGGAAGCAGTGACACTGTCCTTCAGAAAGGAAGAATACAGGGTGCAAGAGAATCTAAAGGAGATTAGCAGCTAAAATTATTTTTAAATTATGGGATGAAGTTTTATTTCTATGCTTTTGTAGACTATTGGTGTGTCCAATATTC